>JAQISU010000081.1:13345000-13912500 GCA_029339505.1 Unio delphinus
GACCTTAGTGATGACATCTAATGAAAAATGCTGAAACGAGGAAGGATCTGCCAGATTAGTCATAAAACAAATGTAAAATGTGAATATTTGATTTGAGAAAGGAAAATATTAAATGTATACACAAAGGAAACATGCAAAATAGGCAATCAAGTGCATTACAGGGACAGGATTTCTCAAATTCTAACCGGAGCAGTTGGAATTTGAACTTATCAACAATTTAACATGTTATTAAACAGTGGACAGTCATTTTGATTCTTGTCACGAGTTTTCCAGTTTTCTTCCATGATATCAATTAAATTGGTTGGAATGCAATGGAAGCCTAGCATGCCAAAATCAGACTAAGTACATAACTTTAATTAAACAAATAAAAATATCCTAGAATGAATCAAGTGTTTCGATAACTCCATTTCATTTAAGTTATTCTTTAAACTAATTTCAACATTCCCTTCAGCATAATTGCAGGTCATAAGAACTTAAAAATGGTATTTTGCTTATGTCAGCATTTCAATCTATTAGAAAAAAGGTATCAGAAAATGCAATAGGACTTTAGTTTATATAAAAGCACCAGTATGGGCTGCCAAATGAATGAGATATTTTTGAAAATTTTACTTCTAGTTCAATGTTGCAATTTAAGCAGCAAGACAGAGAAAAACACAAATATCAGGGAAACCATCTTACTTTGTAGGACCAAGCACTTTGCGAAGAACACTGGTGAGTCTTAAGTAAACATATCCTCATCTATCTTGGCTAAGGCAAAGATGACCAATTCAGGAAGGCATATAAAAGTGACATAAAGATTGTGATCAGAACTATTCTGAGTTGTTAATGGCTGCAACAGTCTGATGATGCTGTAATGATCCAAAATGAAGCAGGAACAATGATAAATGAATACTATTAAAAGACATGAAAGCCAACATATATTAGATAGATTGTATACATTTTGAACAAGAATGTGACAACAAAAGATTTGCACAAAAATTGGGAGATCGAAAATATAATTAAATCATTAGTAAAGTAAATCATTTTGAAATACTTTCAAGTCATATTTTGTACGACACTAATTGTGGCTCTATATCTTTGCTTGCCAAATGGACTGATAAATAAACAATTTCCCACTGCCAGCCCATGTTTGCAGCAATACTTTTGGCATCCCTCTGGTATGTAGTCATACTTTCGATATTAATCTTAAAATATATCCTTTCTATGTTCAGTTCCTTCCACCATTTTCTGACAATGAACAACACACACCATGCTATTGGTTAGTTGGCATTAAATATTAAGGGAGGAAACTCATGAAATCCAAGAGATGTCGCTAGAATAAAGAACCAATATATCTGTTCAATCTGCCAAGTTGAAGATGACGTTATCATATCAGAACCTTGGCTAGTGAAGACAGTGGTCGTATAATGTAACTAATCAAGTTCAGTGAATTGCAAAAATATTTAGAAAGATAAACCCTTTAACTACCACCCAACACCCAAAGATGTAAAGGAATTACAATTCTATAAAGTGTGTATAAATTAAAAGAGAAAGGGTAACATATGCAAAATTGTTCAAACATATGATTAAAATTTCTTACAAAAGCTGCAATCCCTCATAAAGTTAGACTTTATTTTAAGTGATGCATCTTTATATACTTTCTGCATGCACTTCATGTAGGGTTATGATGATAAGAAAAATTACACAAAAATAAAATAAACTTCTCAAATAGCTCAGCTTCTAGACTTTTTGGGTTGTCACTACTATGACTATTTAAGTGGGAGCAAATGTTAACTTGCACAGAGCTACAATAAACATTCTGTGAACATTTAATGTCCCTGGTGTTCTTTGGTAGATAAGCAACACAGCACCAATTCAAATTTCACATCAATGAGTGACTGGACAAAAAACAGTGCACCCAGTGAAAAGTGATAAACTGGGCTGGTCATTTTATATGGAATCACTCACGTTGATGTTTCTCTGCAAACTAAGATTCAAAACTGTTTAATGCACATTGTCAATAAATACTTAGGAATTATACAAGTAAATATGACTTTTTCAAAAGCCCTCGGAACCTAATTGTTTGCATATTCAAATGCTCTTACTGCATTAAGCACTTAAGTAACCACTTTAATCCATTGTGTGTTAATCTCTGCAAACTAAGATTGAAAAAACTGTTTAATGAACATAATACAAAATTACTTAGGAAATTATATATTAGTAAGTTTTGTGTGAATCATGCATTCTATTAAGGATAAATGAAACAAAATACACATGATAGATTTGTCCTTTTATCCAATTCATACATTTTGGTATATTCATACAAACTACTATTTCATAAAATTGGTGTAGGATGCAAAAATCTCAAAAGTAATACTTTATGACGAGAGATTTTGCAGAAAGAATTCCTTATTCCAAATTATAACCCCTTGTGTGGGCCTTCTTGATCACACTGCATAAATGATTATTCTATCACATTCCCTTGTGAAAACAATGAGTTATATTTCAAATGGTACTAATGCAGGATGAGGACAAAATATCCCCATCAATCTTTTGGACATCTAGAAATAGCTATTAACACGATTTGCTATAACCGACTTTGAATATAATAAAAAAATACTGCTGAAAAGGAGATATTCACCGACATGAAAACTAATTTTGTCCCTTCATTATTTACATCAGTCTCTAATTTAACATTATTTTTGGGCTCAAAATCAGTCACTGGTATCTCCATTAACACTTTTTGAATTCCAGAATTCTATTGTATTGCAAACATTTCAAATCATTCACATCATCAGCCAGTATAAGCCTAATGAAATCATCATCTGAAGATAAACCTTGATTTTTGGTGTTTTCTAAAAAGCTCGTATTTGAACTGGTCATTTGAAAAATTTACTTGATGCAAGGTTCAAACTATCAATAAATGCTTCATCTAGGGCCAACAACCAGTAATGTCAGGCTAAGAGCTCTAAAACAGAAGTCTAAGTGAAAAGAGATGCCATGACATGCACTACAATACCTCTAATGACATGACTTGTGACAAGCAATTTTAATAATAAGTGGAAGCTCTTGTGCACCACCTCTCTCATATTAAGCAAATTCATTTTTTAAAAATAGCAAGATTTGCATGATTAATTGCTCTGGCAGCATTCATGTTACTTTTGCAAGAGTGATCTCTCAGACAAATGCCTCGATTAGCCTCATTGTATCTGAGAGTACTAATTGCTGGTCAAAAACTGACCAGTGGCATAGACTCAACAGATGTCAGACTCGTCATCTTGTTGTCATCATGGAGATGTCTTTTTATATTCAAGCAGCAGGAAGTAGCCGGGAACTGGAGAAGGGTAGAGGTACAGAGAAAAGAAATAAGGCAAAGAACATCATACAAACCTCCCACTTCTAAACAGATGGTTTAAATTCACTTTTGCTGCTTGATCAGTCAGCATCAACACAGACCTCTGGTTGCTTCCCTATTGTCCAATAATAATTTGGAAAAAAAACAATCAAAAAATGTATCACAGGAAGGTGACACGTGAAATTAAATGCAAAGACCAATTATGCTGTTCCAATCTTTTCAACAAAGGTCAGACCCAGAAAAATCTATTATTTTCCTACCAGCTTACTACTTTTATAAATAAATTTCAAAGGCAATTTTTTTCTTCATATATTTCAAAAAGTTGTGGGCATGTAACAATCATTTCTGCCTGTTCAGCTTAATTTTCAGTTTGTTCATGGCTGCAGAACATGGGACTTTTCAAGCACTTAAGACTGAACAGCCAAACTGTCACTGTCCTAAGGAAAACTTCCTTTACCTAGTAAGCAATTCAACTATACTGGATAAACTTCGGGGTTTTTTAGTTACTGGCAAGAAAGAGAATGAATATTTGGAGAATACAACAAAATCTGAACCAAACTGGAGTAAAAATTTAATTCCATTTGATTGATCAATTAAAAGGTTTTTTTTAAGAAGTCTATCATCAATTGTTGTAACAGTATGTGTGTTGATGTTCAGAACTGACATTCATCAAATAAATCAGAGACTCTAGTCTAAATTATGCCAAATTCATCACAACATCCACTCTTCAATATTTTACAATTTTGATTCAACTTAATTCAAGACGACCTATATAATAAGAAAAAATGTTTAAACAAAAATTCAATACTTATAGAATAAGACAAATAACTACAATCTTGTTGTTGAAGTTGTCTAGTTACCTATTGTAAGCATACCTGAAAATTAAATATATGTTGGAAATCTCTGCAGAATGAATGCTCTTAACACTGGCAGCTCTTGCTTCCAAAACTTAAGTCTAGAGTCCCAAGGTCCTCAGTCCATAAACTTTACCAGAGAGTACTAATTGCTAAACAAAAACTGACTAGTGCCAAAGATCTTGACAAGATTTCAGAATCACTATCTAGTTGTTATCATAGAGATTATACTATTCATTCAGGTTTTTAATATTTGCTTTTCAATGTAATATTTACATCATCAGGCTAGTAAATTTAAAATTTTTTGTTTCCTTAATTAAACAAGATCCTGAACAAGGAAATCCAACGTCACATTTCTAGAAAATGTCAGACAATATAAAGGCAAGCGTGTTCCTCCAAGAGAATGGTGCTCTACTGGATGAAAAACATAAAGAAATTCAAGATGCGACTGTTTCTTAATTTTACTTACTAAGTGTTGATATCATCTCAGATATTCTTCAGTGCTAACAAATGTTTCTGATTAGCTTCTGTGGTGGACATAATGAATCTCTTTCAAAGCCAAGTCAGCCACAATGTTTGCATGAAAGTAATAACCTGCATATAGAAATACCTGCTGACATCTATGAATTTTATACTTAGATCAGCATTGTTCTATAGTATTGCTGACCAGGGACAAACTTGATGTCATGACCAGATAAAGTTTACTTGTGATGGCTCATTGAAAAGAAAAACCTAACTTAAAATGGCTCAAAGATAACTGAAATCTCACTGTAAATGCAAAATATATTAATAAACAGAGAGCCAGGTGTGAAACTTCAATTTCTCTATTAAATCTTGTAGCTTATTTAATAAGGCAACCACTTCTCAGTATTTAGAGGTTTATTTCACACAAAACAGCAGTGTGCCAGTTCTGTCAAAAACTCTAGCCTACATAATAATCATCACAGAGGTTGCAAAATAATAGAAATGTTTGCATTGTTCATTATGTACACAGCCTGTTAGGAGGAAAGTTAGTCTTGAGGGAGCACTTACTGCAACAACAGGGTTTCTCTCTGACCCCATCACAAGTCTTGGACACATGGAAATGCATATGAATCAATGTGGTAGTATCTGCAAAATGGTAAAGAACTCCAGACAAAATATTCAGTGGTGAAATCCAATGAGAAATGCTGAAGCAAGAAGGTTGTCACAAAAGTCTCAAGAAACAAAATATAAAATGGAAACAATTGATGGGGAAAATAAAATTCATTTCATGTTTAAAAACAGTTGATTAATTAATTGATTTTTTTAAACTGATTAAATGGTAATTATTTTCTTACATTCTGCAATTGCCTTCTTTGTTTTCCACCACAATCTGTATTTAGATTTGGGAACTCCAAAATAGGATAGAGTTACAAGCATTTGCAGAATAACTGAAATTGATTGCATCGCCAATTTTGTATACAACTTGTTGGAAGGACAGGTAAAGTCTTGATGCTAAACTTACCAAAATGACAGTCTCTTTCTTACCCCATCCTGGTAATCCATGACTCAGAAAAGGCTACGACTATGCTTGGCAACAATTGATGATTTGCAGACCTCAAGAAAAGACCTTCAGTAGTGACATCTAATGAATAATACTGAAACGAGGAAGGATCTGCCAGACTATAGTCAAGAAGTAAATGTAAAATGAGAATATTTGATTTAAGAAAAGAAATTATTAAATGTATACGCAAAGGAAACCTGCAAATTAGGCAACAGAGTACATTAGAGGCACATGATTTCTCGATAGGCTTACCTGGAAAGTTGTCTTTGAACTTACCAACAACCTTTAAACGTTTCTTATTAAACAGTGGAGTCATTTAGATTCTTACTGGTGTCAAGCTCTCAAAAAAAAAAGTTTGAAGTTTTCTTTCATAATATCAATTAAGCTGGTTGGAATGCAATAGAAGTTTAGAATGACAAAATCAGATGAAGATCACTTGTGATGGCTCATTGAAAGTCAAAACTTAAAATGACTCATGGAAAGGCAATACTCAAGTTAAAATAGCTCAAAGATTACAGAAATCTCACTGTAAATGCAAAATCTATTAATAAACAGAACTAGGTGTGAAACTTCAATTTCTCTATTAAATATTGTTACTTATTTAATAAGACAACCACTTCTCAGTATTTAGAGGTTTATTTCACACAGAACAGCAGCGTGCCAGTTCTGTCAAAAACTCTAGCCTACATAATATCATCACAGTGGTTGCAAAATAATGAAAATTGTTTGCATTGTTCATTATGTACAAAGCCTGTTAGAAGAAAATATAGTCTTGATGGTGCACGTTTTGCAACAACAGGGTTTCTCTCAGACCCCATCACAAGTCTTGGACACATGTAAATACACATGAATCAATGTAATATCTAAAAATTGGTCAAGAACTGCACACGAAATATTCAGTGGTGAAATCCAATGAGAAATGCGTAAGCAAGAAGGTTGTTACACAAATCTTAAGAAACAAAATATAAAATGGAAACAACTGATGGGGAAAACAAAATTCATTTCCTGTATAAAAACAGGTGCAACAAGGATCCATGGATTAGCTCATAAGCATATGTATTAAATCATGCTGCATTTATTATTCATTGTGACCAGACCTGCAGTGGCACCTTCTATGTATGAGAGCTTAAGATATGTACAGGATTTTTTGATTTTGTGCAAGCCAGCTGAATAAAAATGCACTCAGCTGAGCAAGTCACACATCGCAACAGCACATACTATTTATTTTCAAAGCTGGGTAAGTAACATTTAGCAGAATTTCATGCAATAATTGCTTCATCTACCCACTCATGACCTCCAGTCTAGTAAATGCTCTATTTTACCATTCTCAATATATTTGTTTACATCATGTACCACACATGGATTGATAACTGCGATGTACATGTCTATTAGCACTTAACTCCATATACGGAAAATAGCCATGACAAACAGAAGAAAAAAAAGCCAATACGATTAATTAGCAATTTTGAATAGCTTATTTGCATACTTTACTCAAATCAAATTTTCACCAATTACATACCTTTTGAATTTAATTCAGTGAATAAATCTGATTAATCGATACAAGGCTTTTTTTTAACTAATGAAATGCCAGTTATTTTCTTACATTCTGCAATTGCCTTCTTTGTTTTCCACTACTGTTTGTATATATAATTCTGTAATCCCAAAAGAGAATAGATTTGAATTCTTGAAATTTCCCCAGAGCATATATATTGGCAAAATATTTTATTTATGATCAATGTTAATGAAACTGTTTTAAAGGACCAATTTAAATTTTAAAAAAACATTCAAAACAGAATTTCAGTGTGCCTTCAGCTTATTGCTAGGAATTACAATCCACTTATATCCTTTATTCTTCTTTCTTTTTAAAGTCTTGTTACTCGTTTAATAAAAATGCAACCACTTCTCAGTATTCTGAGGTTCAATTCATACAGAATAGCTGTGTGCCACTTCTGTCAGAAACTTAGCCTTCATATTAATCATCACAGTGGTTGTTGGGTTTACAAGTGTTTGCAGAAAAAAGGAAATTGTTTGCATTGTCTGTTTTCCATACAGGTCAACAGCTAGTCAGAAAAACAAGTATAGTGTTGATGGTATACTTACCAAAATGACAGGGATTTTCTTTGACCCATTTATGCAAGTCCCAGATTCTCAGGAAAGCAGGTCAATCTACTAAACTATATTTGAAAATGGGTAGACAATTCAATACGATACTTTCTATGGTGAAATCCAAGAAAACAAATCTGAAATGAGAAAGATGTGCCACACAAGTTCTATAAAACTGTAAAAGGTGACTTTTCTTCTGGTAAAAAAATAATGTATAAATAAATCAAAAAAGATTTGGGGAACTTTCCAACAAGTCTATGTATTAAAGCATACTGCATTTCTTATTGTTGGTGATGAGAGAGACACCGTCATTTTCCATGCATAAAGAGTTTGACATTAGGAGAATATTTTTGAATGTTAAGCAAACCAAGGGAATAAAAATGCAATGACAAGGAAATTTCCTTTCTTGATATACCAACCTCTTTTTCAAAGTTGAGCAATAATTTTCATGTGCTATTTCTTTCATTACCATATCAATTCCTTTATTAAAGTGCATTAAATGCTCAAATTAACCCATCTCCATCTAATAATCTTACATGCTGTAATATTCCTTGCTGTGGTCATTGATTAACTGGTTCATGCTCATCTTTTATATTATTGAAGACCTGTATATTGAGCAAAGTGACCAAATTATTGGCCAAACAATGTGAAACAAATGATAATAAAATTAGTAGTTAAGTTGTAAACAGCATAGTAGTATTCTGTTTGCATAAATTTGCTCTTTAAAAATCACACTCTTTGATTTTAATCCAAGTAGTCAAACCACTTTACTTATATTTGTTTAGGTTAACTAACCATACTGTTTAGAGGGCAATGATGGTTCTTTCATTTTAAAACTGGGTTTTAGAGTTCACCATTATGTTTGTCTATTTTGTAATATCAGAAGAATGCTTTCAGAGATCTTACATTTCTGTGAGAATTAGCTTGAAAATAACTTTTTTGTTAACCAGTGACAATTTGTTGAAGATCGAATGCAAAAAAAGTAAAAAAGAATGTAGATTTCTGGGATCTCTAAACTAATGAAATACACATACGTAACAGCTTTACATAGTTTTGTGAACATTATTTTTTATGAAAGAAATGCATTCCTAAGATGTTAAACCATGTGATGAAATATACCAGCTATTTATTCAACACAATAATAATAGGTTTTTACAGTCGTCTATTTCATTGTAAACCTAAATCATTTTTCTCTTTTTAATCTTGGTTCTTATTTAATTGCAATGCAGCCACTTCTCAGTATTGAGGTTCAGTTCATACAGAACAGCTGTGTGCCACTAATGTCAGAAACAGCCTACTAATGATCATCACAGTGGCTTTCTAGGTTTACAAGTGTTTGCAGAATAATGGAAATTGTTTACATTGTATGTTTTGAACAAGCTGTATAGTCTTGATGCTACATGTACATAAATGAAAGGGATTTTGTTTGACCCCCATCAGCATACTTCAGCTAAAGCAAGAAATCCACCTTGACCAATTAAACCAGGTTTGAAAAATATTGATTCAGATTTGAATCAGTTAGCTGATAAAGTGACAACAGAAACGTCTTGTATTACCAGTTTTATGGTAGAAGTAGGCTACTCTCAACTGTATCCCAGATTATCTAATTCTTGTTATACTACTCATTGTAGCACAATTTATTCACAATCTGATCTCATTAGATCTGTTAAAAGTTGTTACTGTCGCCTTCTGTGTAATAAATATTCAAATCCATATCAGAGAACAAATTAAATACCAGTGCCAGCAACTGTACAATTCTACTTCTCTGGAGCAGTGGACTCTTCATACGATATTTTCAGATTTCATATTCTTCTTCATCCTGAATTCTCTTGTAAAGAATTTCTGTCAACTTGGACAGTTGAAATAGACTATGTAACAGTTATTCTATTAATCACTTGGGAACTTTAAAAAGCAATACACAGCACATACACAATCTAAATGCTCTGATCTAGTAATGTTATTCTGGAAAAAATGCATATAAAAGTCCAGAAGCAATGTGATGGGATGTTACATTTCTCCCTGTGAGATGGCTCATTTTCCCCCAGGACACGCCATCATTTTCATATTCTGCATAATAGCTAAAGGTTCCACAGAAGTACAGAAAGCATAAGGCCAATGTGACTAATTAACAATTGATCATCATCACTATTTATCTGGTGAAATGGATTGCCCTTCTGACACTTTTGATGATGCAGTGTGCTACAGTTTGTGAATATGAGAACTAGCACATATTTAAGTATAGCTGTACCGATTAATCACCCGTACTCATAACCGGGCAGATTATTAGATAATCGGTATCGGCAGAAATAATCGGTGCCGAGGCAAATAAATGTCCAAAAGATAATTTCAATTATAAGATTCATCTTGACATGGCTTGAATTTTAAAACAGAATTAAAAAGTGGAAACTAAAGAATAAACATTTGATTTGGGGATGAAATGAATGACAATATATTCCTAAAAGTAACTACTGTTTTAACACACTTGCTGTAAACTACCGCTGATTTTTGCTGAGAACTCCCAATTATTACATTATGTCCCCAATTTTCATTTGCTTCTAAACATGGAAAGTCCTACATGTTCTGTGAATTATTGATGTGACGAAATAATTACTTTGCTATAAAGAATTCGCATCTTCACTAAATAGAATGTCAAGTTTAAACATTATTCATGTAATTTAATGATCTTTTTCTTAGCTATGCAACAATCCAAAAAATAATAATAAAGCAGAACAAAAATATAAGCCATAACAATAAAATCGTCCAGAATTAATTTAAATCCCAAGACTGATCTCTACGAATGCGGTTAACTCCAATGCTACAGCGCCATTCCCACAAAAGAAACTTGCACGAGTTAACATCTGACATTTTTAGACAGTATTACCAATGTCAATTACCATCATTATATGTTGTTGTAGCTGTTGTAGATTTTAACACCATGTTTCAGCACACGATAGGTATACACGGCGGCCAGTATTAATGGTGGAGGCTGCCAGGCTTCAAACGCTCTTGCTACGCCTCTGCATCAATGTAATGGTATAGTTAGCGTTCAAAATTCCTCGTCTCAAGCCAGTTTCATGCATTTTAATGATTAACTGGCCTGTACTGTTGTCGCAAAACTATAGAGAAATTTGCCGACTATCATCAAAGGATATGCTGAAACATCAAGCTTTCCATTGTGTGGGAAGTTATGATGTTTGTTCTGCCAAAAGACAAAACTAAAATTGACTGATCTTTATCTTAGTCGATCTGTATGAGAATTTTAGCTTTTATTACCCCTCTTCGTGAGCATGTAAATTATGATGGTTATGTGCCTTGTACAATCAAACATGCATACCTTCTTAAACATATTGCCTCAATTTGTAGAATTGCTTTTATCATTGAAAATAAGTAACTCATGAGAGGTGATTCATTGTAAATGAAACAGCTGTTAAGGACCATCTGAAATGTTATCTCGAAGAATGCAATTTGGTCGAAACAACTAATAAAGCAAAATATGCATCCAATATGTTTGGGAATAAATATGGATTTAAGTGACGCTATGCACGCTTTGCACTGTGTAAGTACTGTACATTATAGTACATGGTCTCCCCGGCCCACGAATTATGAAGTCTGTATTTACATTTATTTAATTTAGTGTTGGAGAAGTCAGAAAATATGCACATGCAAAATAATAACAAAATCAATCATAGTATTTTATAACAGTTTAATAATTGTTGGGTCACCGAAAGTTACTTTTTTTAACATGCCTATGCTTTAAGACACGGAAAAAATTATTGTTTCGTGTTCCAAGATTTATAGCCGTTACAGTAGTCAACAAAAAGACCTAAAAACGGTAAAGTTTAGACGTTGGCCAGCGGATAAGCTGACCTCTCCCCATTCTTCCAGGCTTTTATTTTTTCCTAAATTATTAAAGTTATACGCGAGTATATATACTGTGATAATGAAATAATCGGTCTCATAATCAGTAATTTGAATAAGCAGCTATTCGAGGTATCTACATAATCGGCAAAAAGTTACATTGGTACAGCTCTATATTTAAGATTTTCTACAAATTAAGGTCCTCGATTTAGGTGCAGTTTACTGACTCTGACACCATTGTTAGTTTCTTTAATTAACATTCTCACACAAGCAAATGAACACTTTCAAGTTCAGCTGACCTAAATCTCAGTTGTAATGTGATGGAAAGGAACAAAACAAAAATATCTGAAACACTCGTTACATTCCAAACGGCTGAACCTTGAATATGAAAATGTGTTCAGAATTTGGTTTCATCAGGATAAACACAGAAAACTAGTATAATCAATCAGATTTCAATTTGTGGAAGAATCTTGATATGGGCTGCCAAGTGGGAAAGATATTCATGAAAGTGTTTCTTCCAGTCTGTTGACTTGTGAACATGCTACACAAGGCTGCTATTTAGGCATTTAGATGTAACACCAAAACAAAAATATCAGGTGATTTGTCTATCAGGTGACTGTGTAGGACTAAGGTTATGGCCGAATGCCTTTATAGCAGCTAGAGATTGAGGGTCATGAATGGGATAGTATATTAAAAGTAGGGTTGTTAAACGAAAATCGGAAATCCGATTATCGGTTTTTGTTTTTACAAAACGATAATTGAATTCAATATTTTTTACCATTTTTGTAGTGAACATTTTTAAAAATTCCAGAAAAAAAATAATTCATGCATTTGTTTAGTGTTTACATTTTAATACAATATGGCCAGCAGATAAGGTGTGTTTGTTTAAAATTTGTGAGCGCTCCATGCATCGTGTTTGTAAATGAATACATTTATTGTTGAAGGATGTCAATAGTTAGTCGACCGACCGGTCGCTAAGTTCTTTGATGTCCGAAATTGACAACAATAGACTGTTAATAGCTAGTCTCTGTTGTTGAAGACTGGTCTCTGCTGATTGTGCCTTTTCAAGTTTACAAATATGGCTGGTCGTATAAATAAATCTGATGTACGGTAAAACTTTGAAAAAATTTCATCAAGCATGGCTCGCTGTAAACTATGTTCACAACAAATAAGTCGGAGCGGTGGTACTACTACTGGATTGCATGCACATTTGCGTAGCAAACATCCCGGAATTGCGGCTCCTTGAAATGTTCAGCGGCGATTAACGACATTTATTGGAACACAAAGAAACCGTCCTGATAGTCATCAAGAAATAGTTACTGCTGCTGTAGCTAAGTTTGTCGCTGAAAACATGCTACCAATTTCGATTGTAGAATCTAATTCCTTCCGTGATTTGATGGCTTTGGTGGAGCCACAATATCGTCCTACATGCCGTCAGACGATGCGCGTCTATACGTTATGGTATGTAATAAATATCTTTTATTCGCAAGAGGCATTCACTAACTTGAATTATAAGAATATATTTCTTGTAATTTTCAATGTAGGACAAAAACCGATAATCGGTTTAAAATCGGATTTCTACAAACGATAATCGGTTTTGGAAAAAAAAGCGATATTAACATCCCTAATTAAAAGTTACCAACCTTGCTTCTTTTATAGTATAACAGACTGGGACCGGTGTCATAGCAGTATCATAAATATTATCATCACTTGCTATGATCATCTTTCTTCCGGCATTCGCTTACCCTCCCCACCCAAGATTACACAGGATTCATAATGTTGTTAACGCATTTTGTGAAATGCCATTGGCATAAGTTGATTGGCGACTGAAAATCCAAAATTACTCTAAAATAAAATAAACATGCTGGATAAATATAATGCCTTAATCAATTTATTGTCAACAGGTTTACAAAAGTAAGAACATAATCTGATATTGGCGAGGATGACACTAGATTTTGTATCTCATGTTGTGTTTAGCCTGATGCTACAATAACACATTACCAAGAATCCAAATGCGAAAAAAAAAAATTCCATAAAAATATCGCCATATATTGAGTTTATGTTACATTAAGTCTTATGCGTGCAAAAGATATAACGAAAATATAATATTACATATTCAAAATGCCAATCTTACTAGCATCATGTCAGCACATACCGTCTGCGTCCACCCGCTGCAAAAGCTCATTGACTAAAGGTAACCGGTGAAGGTACATTTTGATTCTATATCACTTTATGTCATTGTAGGAATTCAAAGGACATGAATTTGCAGACATATCGAATATGAAACTCTCAAATTAGTAGAGTAATTTTATATTAAATATAATATTCCTATTTATGTCATTTAATACACCACTGATGTAAACGACAATTCCGTATGAGTCTTATCTACTAAGTCATATTTCCACATTAACACCGCAAGAGGAAAACACATAGATGAAACGAATTTTTCGAACAAAGAATCAAAATTTATTTTATAACAAACAATAAAAATAACTCTCCTTCCTCAAAAATCAATATTTATCATTTATTATTTATAAATAATATCGGGTAAAGAAAAAAAGCAATTGAAATTTTAATATATCTAAGTTCGTTCAAACTCGGATTCGGACTTACTGCCATATTCCAAGTTGTAGACCAACAAAAAGCAAGAGAAAAAAAAGAATGGGTTGACTCCCTCGAAAGAATAATACTTCTGCTGGGGGGGGGGGGGGGGGGCTCAGCGAGTTGAATAATATCCATCTTTTGTAAGTCTCGGCTCGTTAAAGCTGGACATTATTTAACGAGTTTCATAAATTAAATATTAAGCCGTTACCAATTTGAGGTTCTTTTCATCACATAGTTTTTACTTTAGTAGAAAGTATTTAGAAAAATGAATTTCAATCATTCTGACAGATGCTGTACATTTCATTTGTTGTGCGTAAAAAAAAATAGTCCCAAAGTTTAAATAGTGAATGTAGATTTTACATTTTTGCTAACCATAAATCAAAGAATAAGTGTCCATCCAAAAGAAAAGACCATTTTTTCCCAATTACCTTTCGCGAGTCGAATCGAAAAATGGCTGAAAGAAATGTTCATTGAAAGCAAGACATTTCAGAAGGTGGAATTAAAAACGTTTCTGCATGATCGCAAACAGTAAAGAAGATATTGCACAATAATTTCTAATAAATGGGGAATCTTTAAAAAAAAAAGGGGGGAGGGTAATGATTTAATATCGAACTTATGAAACAAGCTGAATAATGTCCCACTTTTTGTGAGCCTTGGCGAGAAAAAGATGTACACTATTCAACGAGTTTCATTAAAAAAAAAATTATATTAAATCAATACCTATTTGACATTATTTTTATCACATTGCTTCTTGTTTCAGTTGAAATTAGATAGAGAGAAGAATGAATGATTTGTCATGTGCATAAATGAAAACGCAGAACGTGCTTGTTTTTAAAAATACAAAGAACTAGGGTCCAAATAAGCAACATTTTATAACGAAAAAAATAATTTTTCAAAACAATGACCATTGCGTGTAATGTCACATTATTTGATACGGTAGACAGTAAACATAGAGTAGGAGTCTCAAACGCAAACCACCCCAAAGTCCTCAAGTGTGCATTTTCGATGGCCCAAGGGCCGCACCATCTTTGTTATCTCTCATGATATCTTGCAATGCCAATCATTTTGCGGGTCACGCGTGTTTGAGACCCAGAGTTGACAGCTACGCGTTTTTTTTTTTTTTCTCGCCCAGTTGGGCTCCTTCTTAAATTTGGTTGCGTGAAAATTTGTTAGATTGCGGGTTGCGGTTTTTTGGGCTGGTTTCTGATATGTGTCACCGTAATTTGGGCTGCATCTAATTGCCATTAAATTCTCCGCATTCAATTTCAAACTGGCGCTAGTGACGATAATATCTTAATAGAAATCGTAACGAATCCATTAGTCTGGATGTATCTTCATAGATGTCATCTCACATACTTAAATTTATTTTTAAAATTCACGAATCGCAAGAACGAAGCGCGCATCTAATTCCAAATTTCAGTTAAGCTAGCATATCAATAACATATATATGGTGGTAACTGTAGCCTGTAGGGCGGAGGCTCTATTATCACTTTTTCGGTGTTACAATATTGTTAAATATCAATTTCAGTTATAGTTTAATATGGGTAAGTGGTCACAGTAGGAGAAACGATACACCAAACACTTTGGCATTGAATTCAACTTGGTGCTGCATGACTCCAAATTGTGGGCTCTTTTGCAGACCAAATAAAAGAGCACGGTCGTCTTTATCTGTTGGAACTACTAAGGGAACTGCGTCGGATATTGCCGGCAAATGTTGAACAGCTTGAATCTGTGCCTGCTCCACCTTCTGTCGTCCTTGGAGCACAGAAGCCGCAGTTGACAACGTTGTCCATTTTAACTCTGTACAAGGGAAATTTGGGAGACCTCGAGCAACGGTGGATGCGAATATGTTTAATCTCTTGGCCACACTGTAGTGATAACGAAGTTGAGCAGTTTTGGATAACTTTAGCAAATTATACGGACCCTTGCGGAGTTCTTGACTTTCTACAACTGGATATTTCGCCTTATGTGTTGCAGTTGCCTTACAGTAATGCAGCCGTCGAAAGAACTTTCTCTCCAATGAATCTGATTAAAACGAAACTAAGAAAAAGCATGGGGCTAGGCATGATGGAAGCGTTGTTACGCATTCGAAGCTATATGAAGCGCAACGGGATCTGTTGCAACCAATTTGTCCCATCTACAGCAATGCTGAGTAATTTCAATTCGAAAAATGTATGCGACAACTGAATCTGCTGATTAAGACGAGGACGTTCTACCACAGGAATACTTAGAATTACATAAAGTGGTATCTTCACCGACTATGTGATAATTGTGGTTGTTACGTGTTTAGGCTCTATTAAAGAGTAACAAGAAAAGAGTGAAGACAACAAGCTTTGTTAAATTTAACAAATGTTTTCTCCCCCCACGAAAAACAAGGTAAAAATGAGGAAAAGAACTTACGGTTTTAAGAATCAAATCCAAAAATGAAAAAAAAATTGAAATCCTAATAATAAAATGTTCTAATGAAACTGGGTTCCAAAATGGAAGGCCCGCGTGATTCTTATCCCAGGGCCCATGATCGCTCTCTACAGTCCTAAATATACCTAGGTGTTTGGTATCGCGTTGTTGTTTTTCAAGTCAGAGATCGGCGAATAAGTAAATAAATATATTTACCTTCAAGATAAGCTTTGTGTCTATTTGTCGTTTTTTGCTGTTTCTTAAAATGCATTTAATTTCCAGTTTAAATCAGATCATTGCTGAAAACGATACATTTATTCAATAGGAGTTACTCGGCAGTAATAAAGAGAAGAAAAAAAATCATACGATGGTATATACTTGTCTTAATATTGGGAACTTGTCGCATATGATGCACAATGTCCGGAGCAACTTGAAAAAAATGGATGCTAGTTCCATGGCGTTCATTTTGTCACCGGTGCCCTCCAACAACAGAATAGGATGAAGGAGAATTTATTTAACAACTTGTGACGGGTACTGGCGACAGAATTGTCGGTGCGAATGGGCCCACCATCACGAACAGCGGAACGCCAAAAGTGACTCAATCGCTTGCTTTTTGCTCCCAGAAATCAGGGTTTATGTGGAATGCTTTCAACGCAGCTTTCATATTGTCTTTGAAACGTTTCTTCTGACCTCAGTGGGATTGCTATCCTTGCTGTAGCTCGCCGTGAGTAGTAATATGGGACGATAGGGGGCCTATGGAAAATCCAGTCAAAAAGGGCTTGGTACGATATGGGGCAAAGATTTGTGGGGCCTATGGAAATCCCAGTCAAAAAGGGCTTGGGACGATATGGGGCAAAAGGTCGTGGGACGATATGGGGCAAAGGGAAACTGAACATGGGAATATTGTTTGGGACCTTCTGGCGACAAGAAAATTGAACATGGTGGGACTGTATAGCGACAAGGGGAAAATAGAGGCAAAGAAAGCTAATATCTTTTCGAGGCATATGAGTGGCCCTGAAAAGGGCCGTTATGTGTAATGTTAACAGTATCTTGTTAACACAGAGGACATCGCACAGATCTTCTTCTCTCCCTTAAACTTCTCCTCACTGTGGGGCCATAGAGAAGAACTCTCTTTAAACATCCTTGCCTCTCCACATATATCCTTCTCTTCCAAAAGAATGTATCCGTCATATGAATGATAGTCCACGATGATCTGACATACATGGGTAAGTCAGTACGAAATAGCATGGTAGAAACAAGAGTAGAAGATTCTACGTTGGTCCACATCTTGTGATGAGAAACAGGTGAAGCGAATACCGCGAACTGCGGTCATTTATAGGGGAAGAGCGGATCGAAACGTATTGAGTGTATTCACCAATCCAAACGTGCGTTACAAAAGTCAGTCACAGTCATCCAATCGGAAGAGAGCAGTCTGTGACGTCACCTTCCCTATATAGAGGTTCTAGCGTCTGTGTACAGTCAATCGATGCGACAGAGTTGTCAATGATGTCGGACACTAAGAAGACAATGAATTGGGGTGAGCCAGTAGTAGAGACAGCAAGTAATGGGACAGCAGTTACTACCAAACTCATGACAAATCTACATCCAGAAGAAGTTGATTTTAGCTGGGATATTGTGGATTTTCTAACATCACAAGAATTTATTCCGGAACCTTCGTTACCTGCTGCTTCTTCTTATGTACACGTCAATGATTTTAAGCAAAGACAAAAAGAAGAATTGGAGCGATTTTTACAACAACAGAAAGTAGAATTACAAGATTTTCTTATTCAACAGCGGGAAGAAGAAGAAGCAAGAAGGAAACATCAGGAAGAAACAGTAGCAGCAACAGAGAAAAAAGAAGACCAATGACAGAAAGAGAATAGTGAAAATCAAACGGTCACGACGGTACTTTTAGATATTTTAGCATAGTTAAGGAGTCTGAAACAAATGTATCAGACTTCTTTATCACGACCGAAGAAGAAAAGACCTTCTCGAGCTAAACAACCCAATCTATCTGTAACTACCTCTGCCATACCACCGTTAGTGATTTCTACCAAATCAATGACAGGAACCACTATTCCCGAAGTAGGCCTCGGCCGTGGCAAAGGCTTAAGACAGCTAAAGATGGTTACGTCACGTTTCTGAGTTTGTTTTGTTTTAAACAAACAAAACACCAACGGTCCTTTTCAGGGCCACTCAAATTATTTCGAAAAGAAATACTATTTGAATTGCCTAATTCAATGAAAACTCAAAAGTCCTTTTTTTTTTTTTTTTAACCCATGATGTACGTGTGAGTGAATGAATGTGTGAGTGTAAGTTCATATTCTATAAAAATCAAAACCAAGAGACACTTACATTTTTTCTCTCTGGTGTATTCTGGTACAAACGTTACAATCCAATATCACAACATAACATCACACAATACCACTTTAAAAAGTTCATATGTTTCTTCTGTTCACTCTTTCTGTTTCTTTAATTTCTTTACTGTCACATGTTTTTCTTTTTCTTCTTCGTCTTCACTTTCGTTTCGTCTTGTTTTCTTCTCTTTGCGAACGTGTCGGGGTTCTTCCTTGGGGGAGGGTACCTCTTCCTTCTCCTCCTCCTCCTCCTCCAGTTTAGAACTCCTTTCCCCCTCCTCCTTCTGCTCCTGTTGTTTCTTAGGGCAGTTTGGAGACCAATGTCCTTTCTCTTTACAAATGATAACAGGTATCTTGACTTTTGTCTCTATTGGTACCTTTTTTGTTTTTGTCACGATCTAGACATTCTGTAGCCCAATGTCCTTTCTTCTTACAGATATAGCAAGTATCTTGACTTTTATCTCGAAAGGAGGGAGAGTAGTCCGTCGGCTTGTCTGAAGAAAACGTTCGTATGACACCACGAAAAGTTCTGATGAGAAGTTCAACTTATGTAGGTTATTCCATCGTTCTGGTCAATGTGAGAATAAAATGAATAATGAAAGATTAGACAATGATTCTTTATATATGCATGGATCGGACATGAATATATAGGGTTATGGTATTTAAAATGTAGTCATTTGACTTTTTGCAGACAAGATGAAAAGACCGCATCATGTTGTGGAGAAAGGAGAAGACAGTAAGAGACAGAAACGTAATGTATCGCCTAGCACAGTAGTTGAAGTCTTGGCCCAAATTCATGCCAGTGATTTTGAAGATGACATGAGTGTGCCCGAATCCACACCCAGACAATCGACGTCCAAGCAAAGTTCACCACCCTTAGTAAACCCTGAAAATTACTATCACATTCGAGAGACGGAAAAGCATTCCTCTCGAAAATTTAGAACAACGGCATATACGTATGCAGTAAAGTTTAAAGATTTCAAGTCCAATGTACCTTAGGAGAATACAGAAGGGTTCATTACTGAGGTCTGGGATTCTGTGTTAACTGCACTGAAACAGCAATGTCAAGCCAAAGAAGACGATCGCTTGAGACTTTCTGTTTATCACAATAATTTGAAGTCTCCCGTTTGGATCGAGTTTACTAGCCCATCACAATTAACACCTTCCAAAGTCATCGACAAAATTCAACATGTGCAACAATCTAACGACAAGTTTCACATCGCCGACGGAAAAGCCACACTGTTTATGACCCACGTGTCTCTTCCTCAGGGGACCGGACAACGCAAAAAAGTGTTATTGGTGAACATTAAGCAAAGCGTCGTCCAAATTAACAATCCTCAAGACCAGATGTGTTTAGCCCGTGCCATCGTCGTGGGACAAACGTATGCCAGCAAGAACGAGACGATAGAAGGGAAAAGAGCCTGGACAACTCTTCGAAAATGAGCCAAACAACGAAGTGAAGCAGAACTCCTGTTACAGCAAGCAGGGATATCCAAAAGACACCCCGTGCGGTATTCCAGAAATGCAAAAATTGCAAGGTGCCTTGGCTCCACATTACACCTTGAAAGTACACCCTCAAGAAGTGCGTGGTCCTCTTTTGTTTCGAGGCCACGATTTCAAAGACGGAAAATACATTCACGTCTATCATCACGATGGTCATTTTGATACCATTACCAGTATCACTGCATTCCTGGGATACGGTTACTACTTTTAAAAATGTGACTATGGTTATAACAATCGAGAATGGGCAATTTCTGCTCAGATACTATGCGGAACAAGGTACCAAATGTCCTCAAGTGACTTTAAACGGAGCCAAAATTATTTCTATGCAAGTAGGACAAGTATAGTTTAAAGATTCGATGTGTTACTTGGCCATGCCTTTGAGTCGCATGCCTAAAACGTTTTGATTGACAGAAATGGCAAAAGGTTATTTTCCAAACTTTTTCAATACCGAAGCCAATCAACATGACGACTACGACCCCGACAACATGCGCACGGAACAACGGGAAGCTTTCCATGCTTGGTACCAGACTCACGCCTCGGACCCCTTTGACTTTCAAGAAGAAATGTTAAAGTACTGTCGATCTGACGTGGACATTTTACGACGTTGCTGTGGAAAATTTCGAGAATTGTTCATGGAACACGGAGGGATCGATCCTTTGTAAGAAGCTTGTACCATCGCCAAAGCATGTTCCTTAGTGTACCGAAAACGCTTCATGTCCGAAAATACTTTAGCTGTCATCAGTCCTCAAACGACGAATTTTGTCAAACGTCAATACTCGGTCAAAGCCCTACGTTGGCTACATTACTTGTGCGACAAGGAAGACAAATGGATCCAACAAGCTCGCAACGGAGGAGGCGAAAAGACCATCGGAACGTATTAGGTGGATGGATGGGACTTAGAAAACCCTCAGATCGTGTACGAGTTTAACAGATGCTTATTTCACTGATGTCCCATGTGCTACCCTCAACGTCACACCAAAAATCAGTTTTTACAACGGACCATGGAAGACTTGTACCAGACCACTTGTCAGCGACGTTTGAAGTTAGAACATCAAGGATACCAGGTAGTGGAAATGTGAGAACACGAGTACGATCAGTGTTTGAAAACCGATCCCGAGTTTAAACGCATCGCAGAAAGTTACAAGTTGGTGAACCCCCTGAACCCTCGGGCTAGTTTGTACGGAGGACGAACGAATGCCACCTGTTTGCTGTACCAGGTGGACGAAGAGAAGGGAGAAGAAATCAAATACTTGGACGTGTGTTCGCTGTATCCTTACGTGTGCAAATATTGTCACTTTCCCGTAGGGCATCCAAAATTGATGACGGAACACATTAACCTGGACCACATACGTCAGTACGAAGGATTGATCAAGTGCAAAGTCTTGCCTCCCACGGACTTGTACCATCCCGTTTTACCTCACCATTGCCAAGGAAAACTGATGCTTCCTTTGTGTTGAACTTGTGCCGAAACGTACAACCAAGACCAACCTTGTCAGCACACCCAGGAAGAACGTGCCTTGACAGAAACGTGGGTTAGCGTAGAATTGTTTAAAGCTCTGGACCTGGGACACAAACTGTTAGAAGTGTACGAAATTTACCACTTTCCCAAGACACAACAATACCACAAGGGCGACGAGACACAGAAAGGTATTTTTGCAGACTACGTGGTTATCTTTTTTAAACTAAAACAAGAAGCTAGTGGCTATCCTTCCTGGTGTCACACTCCCAAAGACCAAAAGATATTCAAAGAAAAATATCGCGAGCAGGAAGGCATCACTGTAGACCACATCGAGAAAAACTAAGGAAGGCGATCGTTTGCCAAAGTGATGTTAAATTGCTTGTGGGGTGAAATGGCACAACGACCGTCTTTACCCGAGACGGAGTATTTGTCCGAACCTTCTCGCTACTTCCAGATGATTCACGACAAAACTAAATACATGAAACACGTGGACGTAATTCGTGAGGACTTGATCTTAGTCAATTACGAAGAAGGACTAGACTTTGTAGAAGCCGACAAATTTGGAAATGTCATCATTGCGGCTTACGTGACAGCCCACGCTCGCTTAAAATTGTACGAAGTGTTAGAACTGTTAGGAGATCGTGTGTTGTATTTTGACACGGACAGTTGCATCTACATTCACCGACCGAACCAGAGTAACCCAGTAATCGAAGGAGACCGTTTAGGAGCCTGGACTGATGAACATCCCGATGACAAGATTCTACGTTCTGCCAGTGGCGGTCCTAAAAATTACGGCTACGAATACCGAGACCCACAAGGAGAAATGCACACCGAATGTAAAGTGAAAGGATTGACTCTCAATTATGGCACCAGTCGAGTGGTGAACTTTAACGTGTTTCAAGAAGCCTTACAGTCTCGACAGGATGAAACGTTTAAAGTGACCACCCACGAACCGTACAAGATTGACTTCACTCTACCGTACGGTCACGTCGAGATTGGGCAGCATATAAAAAGGGACATTGTCCAAGACCAATAGTTCATTTGTAACTACAACGACCAAGCGAAAGAAGATGAATCCATTTAAACAGGCATCATTCAAATTTTGGAATTCTCAAGTGGAGTGCGATGCTAAAAATTGCAATTGTAGTGATGCCAGACGCTGTGACCTTAGTGATTCAGCAGGATATCGTGGGAACTTTGCTATGACTACTACCCCTATATCTACCATGGAAAGTGATGATGTGCGTGTCAAACCTGAGGGATGCGAAAGCGGTGCCACACGTTATCGTGGACTCCTAGGAATTTCACCGTACCTGCATCGAACTGAATTGAGGAGAATCGAATATTCGTTCATTACGAGTTTGCCTGAATACTGTCACTTTTAAAGATGATTCCAAACTTTCAAAGATAAATGGCCAAAATATCTGCCTGGACCAACTCCTGAAGAATTAACCAGAGCCGGATTTTTCTACTTGGGCGAAGGGGATGAAGTCAAGTGTTTCAGTTGTGGTGTGTCCATTTAACGAGTGGGAAAAGAAAGATTCCGCTTACCTGGAACATGCTCGATGGTCTCCGAATTGTCAATACCTACTTTTCGTAGGACCTAGTGATTGAAAGTGACAATACTGATCCATGTCGTTTAACAAACCAGTTTGGGTTGGAGACAAACCTAGACCAGTATATAAACCCTCTCTAAAACATAATATTCAAGGATTACCACACGAATTGCAAGAGAAGATCTACAAGGACATTTGGCAGGGTCTTGCTAAAGAAAAATCTTAATGGGTGACTTTAGAGCTTTTGTGTCGTGAAATTCACAAGAATTAACCAACGTGACAGATTTCTTTGGATTCAGTGTACCTTCCACAGATTCGAATTTAGTTCGTTTACATCTGAAGATGTTTTGATCCATCTTGACCGTTACCCTGATTGGCAGTGGGACGAAATTACACGTTATATTAATCACTTTCGCTTTTGGAGATGATTTTAGATCATTCTGTGCAGAATATACACTTATGGTCTTCGACATAAAAAAGGTATAAAATGGAACGACAATGCCACAACCTTTATCATTTGTGATCAAATAGATTCCGTGAAAGGATATCAATGAGAATATTCACACGGTGAAGTATTACGAACACTTATTACAAGAACTGTGCCCCATGAATTGGGGTCGACGTGTAGTGTGTGTTTTAGTGACTTGCTTTCTGGGATTTCGTTTACCTGTTGATTCCTTGTGGACACTTTACGAACACTACCTAGAAAAGAAAAGACAGTATGTTGACTCTTTTAAATGTCCACGAGAGACTCATTCTGTTAAAAGCCTTACGCTTTCATCTAGATACGTCTCGACCTCTACAGGAAAGAAAGATTCGTCAACTTTTCGTACGGAAGCGGTGTACGAAGATGTGAGTGTAGCTTGTGATTTATACTCTCATTAGACAGATGTACGTGACTGGAAAAGTTGGGATTTTGAGGCTTGGACAAACGAAGCATCCCATTATGCCCAAGCGTTGTGTACGTAAAATCCATCGTCGAGTGAAAAAAGTCACTTTTAAACCCGTGTTAGTGACAGTGCCAGAAGAAGAAAAAGAATCTGTCACCGAGAGCAATCACTCTGTTCAAGACAGGACTGTCATGGACATTCCCCCACAAAGACCCTTCGGAGAGGACACCTATGTGACTGTACCAAATGTAGAGACTATAAGAACAAACACACTACCTCTAGGACAAATTCGTTACCCAAACAATGTTGTACAGTGACTTGTTTATTTGCCACTTTGATCGTTTCCACGTGTATTTTATTCCTGTATTTATCCATTTCGCTTTTATGTATTTTTGTCTTTCGTGTTGTTCTAATTTAAACATGCATTGAAATAAACTTGTCTTGAAAAAAGTATAAAAACCTCTTGTCTTGTCTGTTTTTGTGTCAATAGTGTCATACCCTACACTACTATGGCTAACTCTGCTATTTCTACTCCTTCCTCCTCGATATTCAAAGTCATTGACGAACACTTAGATCATGCTAGTTGGGAAGCCTTGTATCTTCGTCATCCTTTTAACATGTTAATTGCTGGACTGAGCGGTTCAGGCAAAACCGAATTTGCCAAACGTTTGATCGAACATAAACATCATTTGATCGATCGTCCACCTCAACGCATCGTGTGGTGTTACAAAGAGTGGCAATCGGCATACAGCCTCTTGCAAGAAAGTCAAACTGATTCCATTGTGTTTGTGGAAGGTATTCCTAGAGAAGACGATGGGATCGTGTCTGACTCTTAGCCAAACTCACTGGATCATTTTTGACGACATGTTAGGAGAAGACGAACAAGAAATTAAACTGTGGTTTACGCGTAAAGGGCATCATCGTAATGCCAGTGTCATTTACATTACACAAAATGTGTTTCAACAAAGTAAAGCCCATCGTACCATTAGTCTCAATGCTCATTACGTGGTCTTGTTTAAAAGTCCTCGAGATAAATCACAAGTGCAAGTCTTAGCCAAACAGTTAGGAACACCTTGGCTGACTCATGCATACAATGATGCCACTCAAACGCCACACGCCTATTTACTCGTGGATTTAAAACCCACCCACCACGATTATTTGCGATTTCGTAACGATTTGTTTCACGACTGGTGTCAAGACGGAGGACCTGTCGTGTACACGTCCTCGTCGTCGACATAACAATATGAACCACTAAAAAATCTATAAAAACCTCGGTCACTTTGACCTTGTCTCATACATCGTCAACATCGTCTATTCAGTCTCATCTTCCCATCAAATTGATTCGTGCCTTGTACGGTATCAATCGCGAAAAAAATCCACAAATACGTGCTCACGTCTTAGAAGCCAGTCTCAAAGAAGTCTTACGATGGTTTACGGTGAAAGCACGTCAAATACTGCAAGGCATCATGCACATTCCACATCAAACCAAACGCTTTTTTGACAGAAACAAAGTAGTCTTAACGCAACTGGCCGATCCTCGCATCGACACTCAAACCAAAAAGCAAATCATACTGAAATCTTGAGGCTGTGGTTCTTTAGGAGGTGTCATCATTCGTTCCCTTTTAAAATGGGATCCCAATGCTCCCAAAGTTCACCCCAAGAAAAAAAAGCCAAACGAACCCTTAGAAAAAGAACAATGGTGCCAAGACCAAAACACAGAAAAAGAAAAGTCCACAGAAAAAAGCTGTCACCCGCAAAAGAGGCACTTCGGCCAGGACGCAACCTTACCATCGTAAACCACGACCTGCACCACCAGTGACCGCGTTTCCAGTAGCCTCAGGTGCATCCACTTCTCCGTTGCGGGTGATGCCAGCCAAATCCAATTTGACACACGTTCTTCCTAATTTGATGAAACATGGGAAATCTGCATCTCCCAAAACGTCTCCTCCACCGGTGACACCCTCGTCCACATAAGCGGCAGTAGCAGCTGCTCACAAAGTACCTGCCCCAAAAGTCGAAGTCCAAAAAAGCTCTGGCATGTTAAAGAGTTTACTGGATTTGTACAAACAAGAACTGTCCCGATTTAGTCCATTGCGAACCCCTTCACGACGTGTGTTACCTGCAATGAAGTTGATACGACGGAAGATAATCAGTGGCGTCGCATTCCATGATAAAAAATGACTTGAGGCCAACAACGGGAATCAGTATTTTCTGTGCCACTTCTGAACACTCAATGATGCTTCCTCAAAAACGTGCACACCACAACCCTCGTCGTTCTGCTGTCCAAAAAAAAAGGAAAAATTCAAAATCGTCATCCTACAAAAGGCTTAAAAACCAAACATCGAAGTCATCCCCTCAAAAGACGTAGACCTTTAAAGAAAAACAAGAGTCACCAAAAAGGAGGTTACTTTGGTAATTTTGGGAAACACATCGTTACCTTTTTGACGAAGCGGGAGTTCCCAAAAAAGTAGATGAAAGGGTGTGTGTACCAAGTCATTGACGCCAGTGGTATTGTGGAACGAACAAGCAAAGATGTCACCTCGCAGAAAACATTCTTATTCACCCCACAAAGGAAAGGAAAGGAAAGGACTACCTTCTCGTTTAGTCAAACATCGACACGTTCGTCGTCAAAGAGCCCAAAAGAAAATATCCGTCCGTCAAAAGAAAAAGATGTTGGTGCAACGCGGAGGATATTTGATGCCTCCTTTTTTAAAAGATCGAGTGATGCCATTAATAAATCAAGCGATGGCACAACAAAAAAAGACAAAAGGGTGAGTGTTCCAAGGCATTGACGTCAGTGGTATTGTGGAACGAACAAACAAAGATGTCACCTAGCAGAAAACATTCTTATTCACCCCACAAGGAAAAGAAATGGAAAGGTCTACCTCCTCGGTTGGTCAAACACGTAGACGTGTTGTCCGTCCTGTCCAAAGCCTCTCCGCTCATGCGGAAAAAAAAATAATTAAAACGGCCTCCAAAGATGTCATCGATACAGTGTGCGAATGTTGTTTGAATGTCTTGAAAGGCACGATACCTTTGTCTCCACACCAGACAAAATGCTTAGCCAAACATCGACACGTTCTTCGTCAAATGGTCCAAAAGAAAATACCCGTTCGTCAAAAGAAAAATATGTTGGTGCAACGCGGAGGATTTTTACCCTTTCTTCTTCCTATGTTGGGAGAATCAGCGAAAGCCGGCACGGGTTTATTGCAAGGTTTGGTACAAGGGCTGGCACGAGGGATATCCCAAAGTTGATCCTTCCAGAAGATAAAAGGGACCTATGGAGTACCACGATCTCAGACGTAATCTTTGGAAGCCCATGGAAGGACGAAAACTGACTTTAGTCCCTTACGAACGATGGATGGAATACCATCTTTGGCAAGAACACCGTACCCCCCATTTACCACCCAATCCTGATTTGATCGAGATGCCCCAATTACAACACGAATTGCAATCCTTGATGCATCGTCACGATTTGTCCGAAACCGAAAAATCGCAAAAGTACGGTGAGCTCTTGCAACGACTACAACTCTTTCGTCGAAAAGCTGTGGAACAAACAGCTCTACCCACTCTGACCGATTTGAAGGCTCTAATAAATAGTCCGTCGCTCTCACAATCTACAGTGACCAAAATAGACGTCACAAAACCATTACCCAAGGAAGAAGAACCCCATGATAACTTTCAAACACCCACCGCCACTCCCATTCCGAGTAAGATTGCCGCTTCCTTGTTGACCCCTTCCCCCACTCCTCAACGATAAGAACTCAAAATTTGGGTTAAAAAGATCATGGGCACTCCTCCTTCGACAGATGTGAAAAAGAAAGAAAGGAAACCAGAAGTGAGAAAACAAAAGAAGACCAAAGCTATCCCATTACCACCTACACCACTGCCACCAGTACCCTTGACGTCAACTCCTGTGGCACATCGGACACGTAAAACCGTTTCCAAACAACCCTCATTTCGTCCCACCCAAAGCAGTATCATCGAAGAGTAGGTACCTTATTAACAAAACCATGGAGAAGGTATTAGCCATCATTTACTATGATCCATCTCACCCTGCAGGTTACGGAGGCATTCAGAAATTGTATCGTGCTACAAAAACTCGCCTGAAAAAGGTCCGTTTACCTGAAGTACAACGATGGTTACAAGAACAAGCTACGTACACTTTACACAAACCCATTCGACGAAAATTTCACAGAAGTCGCACTCAAGTGGAAGGCATCGATCATTAATGGCAAGCCGATTTAGCCGATGTCTCTCATTTAGCCACCTACAATCGTGGCTACAAATATTTGTTTTATGTCATCGACGTCATTTCTAAATTTGCCTGGGTCGTACCATTGACATCCAAATCGAGCGGAGAGTTAGTACGAGCTTTGCAACTGGTGTTGAAACAAAGTGGTCGTCACCCTCTTCGATGGCAAACCGACAAAGGCACCGAATTTCTGAACCAAGCTATCCAACGAGAATTAAAGAAACGTAACATTCATTTTTTCACCACCGAAAATCCTGAAACCAAAGCCAGTATCGTGGAACGTTTTCAACGTACCTTGAAAGAATGCATGTGGAAATATTTTACGCATCAACACACTCTCAAGTACATCGACGTCTTACCGCACTTAGTCCAAGCCTACAATCAATCTTACCATATAAGCATTAGATGTACCCAACAAGATGTGACACCTGACAACGAAGTGACTGTTTTTGAGCTTCTGTTTGGTACGTCCCGGACGATGGCTATCCCCAAGAAAGGTGGAAAAGTGTTAACCCCTGGAGATTGGGTACGCATTGGTAAAACCAAACGCACTTTCGACAAAGGTTACTTACCCAACTGGACCACCGAATTGTTTCGTGTTACTGGGCGAGTGCGTGATCGTCATCTTACCGTCTATAAATTGGAAGACATGAACGGAGAAGTATTAAAAGGAACGTTTTACTTGCCTGAGTTACAACGTGTCACCAAAAAGAAGTCGACGTGTACGACATCGAAAGCATTCTGGAACGAAGAACCCGAAAACGTCGTGTCAAAGAAGTCAAAGTACGTTGGAAAGGATATCCTCCTAGCTTTGATTCTTGGATTGACGCTTTGCAAGTCATCTACTACAAAAAGAAGTGACCATCAATGCCCTTCTATACAGCTTCAGCGACAACAGTGATCCTTCACCCACTTTTTCTCTGCAAGATTTACAAAAGCAACCCTTGTGGGTGTGGTGTGGAGAACGTGTCCCTAAAACGCAAATCGTCTTTTTCTGTAAAATATTTGTGGTGTATTGTGTCATCGGTGCAGCCATTGCTAATTTGAGTTTGCAACAAGGAGACAAACAATTGTGGACCATTTTACTCAGCAGTTGCATCGGTTATCTTCTTCCCAATCCTTCCCTGAAATACTCTTACAACGGGAACAACAGTAACAATATTGGAAGTCTTGCATCCAACGTTAGTCAATCTCCTAACAGTCAGCCTTCCACAATCCTCTTTTAGACACTCCTTTAACCTCAAGTGACTCCTCGGACAGAAGAACATTGGAATTATGAACAACACTATTAACCAATTTTACTTAACGTTACCCAGTGACAGTTCCATGAAGGTGTTTCCTAACAACACGTTGTGCTGTTATACGGCTATAAATTACCTCAAGCCATTCATTTGGATCAAGATGCTCATTGGGAAGTGGCTTTAGTGGAAATGATACACCCGACACAAATCAAAACACTTTTACAGTAGAAGTGCTTGACGAGCAATTGCAAAAAGCCTTAGACGAACGAGGCCACACTGTCCCACCGGACCCCAAAACTAATCGGTCCACCTATGTGTTCACCATTTCTGCAGGCTATTATTTTAGTGGTCAACATTTAGTGACTACACTTGCTACCAGGTTCAATACTGTGTTTGGTAAAGCCATGGACACCCCCCCCCCCAAAAAAAAGTGTTACCTTTGAGTACCATAAAGTGGCTCGTCGCCTAATGATCAATTTTTTTGAGGATAAAATAATGGCCATTACCTTTTGTCCTGAATTTTATAATATTTTAGGTGGAGACACAAAGATACTGGAGAAGAAAAATGAAAAAATACAACCCATAACCACTAACTCGGATTTTGCGAAATATTTTCGATTCCCTGTAGAAATGAACCAAGGACTCAACTTGATGTTTTTGTACTCCGATGTGGTGGAGTACAACGTGGTAGGACACACCTCTGTACCGTTACTGAGTGTCATTCCTATCACGTTCGCCGCGAATTTGTATTATTTGCCTGTCAGTAAGTCGTGTTTTGACAGTGTTAACATCACTATAAAAGGAGATCTAGGACAAAATATTCCATTTACCAAAGGGAAAGTCACAGTGAAACTCCATTTTCAAAACCGATTCTCGAACAACTGAAAAAGTGATGCATCCTGTGTACCAAGGAATCACTCGACAACGAGGACATAGTTTAGGAGATACATGTATGTTTAAATCAGCCTTTCGTTCCGTGGTCCCTGTTTTGAAACCGATGGTGACACGAGGATAGCACGCCTTGAAAGATGCCGCATTGACTCACGGCAAAGATGTTCTTCACAATGTCCTCATTGACCAACAAAACCCCAAAGAAGCTTTTTAGAGAGCAGGCAAAAATGTCTTGCTTCAAACGGGTAAAGAGATTTTGGGTCGACGAGAAAGTCCTATAAATGCCCTGAACGGTACCGAGTCTGGCATTCCTGCTTCCCTTAGGACACAGCAAGGAAAAGGCAGAAAACGTCGACGAAGGCACCCTTTCAAAAGTCTCCGTACCTCTAAAGCTAGAAAGACGAAGAAAAAAGAACCGCTCGAGACTTAGACATTTTTGATTATTAAAAGTGAAACATAGAGACTGAGAGGAATAAATGATGCACCAAGAATCTTGTGCCTGTTCCAAGTCGGAACTGGATCTCTTTGCCATGCCACCCACGATGATGACCATGCAAAAAGCCCAATGGGTCGAATTTCATCCCGTCGCCTCTTTGACGGATTCAGTTCCCATCGAGTTTGAAATCAAAGGGCAACCCGAAGAATACATCGATCTAAACAATAGTTACTTGTATTTGAAAGTAAAAGTGATTAGAACGGACAACACCAATCCATTTGCCGATGCCCGAGTAGCTCCCGTCAACAATTTCATGCATTCCTTGTTCAGCGATATGGATTTGTACATGAATAACAAACTGGTCAGCAGTAGCATGGATACTTACCCTTACCAAGCGTACCTCGAAAATCTCTTGACGTACGGAAAAGAAGCCAAGAACACTCATTTGGATGCTTGCGTGGTATGGAAACCTGACACAGCAGGTGAGACTACGTTTAACGACACAGACTTGTCCGTAGCTGACGGTGCCAATCCCAATCTTCACAATGTGGGTTTTAACGAGCGTCGAAAGATAATTCTGCAAGGACGTAGTTTAGAACTTTTCGATCGTTTGCATTTGGACATGTGGTTTCAAGAGAAGTATTTGCTGAACGGAGTAGATATTCGCTTGAGACTGAATCGTAGCAGTGCTGCTTTCCATTTGATGGCTCTTGCCAACGAATACAAAACCATTATCCAAGAAGCCAGGTTATACGTGCGTCGTGTGGAAGTGTTACCTAAAGTGGGAAATGATATCAGTCACACTATGAGCAGAACGACAGCCAAGTATCCGATACTACGCGTGGAAGTAAAAACTTTTACCATTGCTGGTGGACTCCAATCTAAGATCGAAGATCATCTGTTCCAAGGACAGTTACCCAAACGTTTATTCATCGGTATCATCAGCAATGCAACCCTCAACGGTGTCCACGATCAAAATCCTTTCCAGTTTAAGCACTACAAAGTATCCAAAATCGAAGTCAGTCACGATGGCAAAAATTTGTGTACCCGACCCTTCGAACCCAACTTTGCCCAGAAGAATTACTTGAGGTCGTACGTGTCGCTGTACGAAGCCACAGGACAGTTAGGAAGCAACACCAGTCACGGTATTTCCTACGACAATTATGCAGGAAGTTACACTTTGTGGGATTTTGATTTCACTCCAGACCAAAGCAGCGGCGAGGGACATTTCCACCCTATAAAATCTGGGCAACTGCGTGTGGAACTTCAGTTTGCAGTGGCTCTTGAAGAAACGGTGAATGTCATTCTGTATGCCAAATTCGATAATACCATAGAAATCAACAGTTTGAGAGAAGTCATTCTAGACTATTAAACACTATGGAAAACTCTTGTCCATCTTTGAATAGTGGAGAATCAATGAAAATGGAATGGGAGGTTACAGAGAAAGCAAACCCCCAAGACCAAAAAGAAGAAGTAGTGATTATGCAGTCCAGATGGCCAGAACAGGAACAACATTTAGTCACGTGTTTCGCCAAACTGTAAAGGGTCGTCTAGTAGGGGTGGGGTTCTTCCTATAGACTTTAACGAATTATGAGGAAGTTCCCCTGGTCCGTATTTAGAATGTTAAATTATTGACAATATATTGGTAGCTACGAGCCCCCTGTCAGCAATGCCGACGGTTAAATTATAAAGAAATACAAAGATAGAATTCAAACAATAACAATTTAATGAAATGATACATTTAAAAGATATTAAATTAATCACTGTCTCTCTTGACCAAGTGAATGCCTAAATCATCATGTGGTTCCACAGTGTGAGTAAGATTTTCCCTTCTCCTTGTGAGTTACTCATCTATTTCTCTTTATTCTTCCTCTTGTCTTTCTCTCCTTCCTTCCCTCCTTTTATCTGTATCCCTCTTGACAGTCCCTCTACTTCCGTTTCCTTTCCTCTGTATACTCCCTCTTGTCTTTCTTACTTCCTGTTCCTCCCTTCTTCCGTCTGTCACTCAACGGTCACTCAAAGCTTCCTATTCCTTCTTCTTCCGTCTGTCACTCAACGGTCAGTCAAAGCTTCCTGATTGAAGTTTACAAGGCATTAGCATAGGGTCATAAAATCCTACCTCACACTAAATCAATAAATCGAACCATCAGCTATCGCTGTACATTTTTGGTCGCGCATGCGCACACATCGAAATTCCACACACTTCCGCAGCTTACAAAATGGCGTAATAACACAATCTCACAAATAATTCCAAACATCCATATACCGAGCCCTATCAGTATATACATACAAATACATCAAATATCATCGTGCTATAATATTACTACTACGATTATATGTCTGTCTATATATTTATACACAATCACCCCTAAATCAACTATTCACATTCAACTTTTTACATTGCAACCAGTTAACTCAACAATGGCAAAATATACCATTACGTAAACAAAGGTGCTGGTCTACCATAATATAACTACACAAAGAATTATAATATTTAATTCTTACAGCGGCTAGCAACCATACAATTCTTCACAAATATCACTCATCTTTTCAAAAGGCGTAAACGTAATAATTCACGAAATAATATGCACACATATAACTAACAAAGAAGAGCAACATAGTATCTCACAAAATAAGGTGTAACATAATAACATCATGAAATAAGATGCAGCGAATTAACATCATAATCAATTGTAAGCAAATGTACTAACTAGCATCACGAAAGAGATAAAATACTACGATCATGATTAATTATTCATACTACGATGCTAGTAATATAAATATACATACGACAATCCTTCAATTAACTGCAGTCGTATCAAGCAGAAATCAAACAATACATCACTGACCTGATTGAAGCTATCCCACTAGATTCCCAGAATCTGGCGCCAATTCACGACTGGCAATACGGAGCCGCTAACCTCTGAACACAATCACTTATTTTTAGCGCACTGAATAAACTCTACCTACATCAGGTTATTATCTCAGGTTCAAATCAAGGGCCCGCACTCATCGCATTCTGATTGGATGGCTCTTGTCTCGGTCAGTCGTTCAAACTGTCAATCATCCAGCTGTTTGTCTGTAGGTCTAGAAATTGTTACAGTCTACCTAGGCGTCGGCCATCTACCTTTTGATGTGGTCATAAACTTCACACCTCCTTGATATGTTGTGAGGACGCACTCGCGTTTCCGTTCTCGGGCTAACCAAAGACCATCTTACGTAAGGGGATTAGCTAACTTAGGTAACTGGTAACATCAAAACGTGGTCAGTCAGAATTACAATTTATACATGTACAAATTACAAGTGGGTCGGGGTAAATCGTGACACTCTTGGAGAATACAATGAGGGACATGATTAAAAAAGATTGTTATGGATGTCAAATCGATCATCCCAGTCAAATTCAATACGATAAATGTATGATGATGAGTCAAGAAGAAAAATTGGACGATTATCTGAACGAAGCTTGGAGTCTCATCTCAGAAGAAGCCGTGTTACTTCAGTGGTATAAAGACTTGTGTGATCATTCCTCTCCTCCATTGTTTCCTCGAGAAATTGATCGCATCGAAGCTCTCTTGGCCAAGAGTAAGGAGACGAAGCAAACAAACAGTTACTTGACAGACCTTTTCAAGCAAAAAGTCTGGAATTGATGACTTATCATCACCTGTGAAGAAAGAAAAATGGATACCTGGAACTTTATTATCTTTTGAACCGTAGTTCGTACACTGCTTCTTGGAATCGTGTGTGCTAAAGATGAACTACCTCATCGCAAACCTCAAGAGAATCAAGCTTATGTCATCAACACAGATGACAGTCATCTTCCAGGAACTCACTGGGTAGCTGTCTACTTTCCTCAAGAGGGCTGTGTGGAGTATTTTGATTCGTATGGATTGCCTCCTTTGGAAGATGATATCATTGACTTTATGAGAAGAAATGCCCAGATGACACGATTCAATAATGTGAAATTACAAGGCACAGATTCTATGGTGTGTGGACAATATTGTGTCTATTTTCTACATCATCGCAGTCTTGGATATTCTTTAGAACATTTAGTAACTTCTTTTAATCGTCATTCGTCTCGAAACGATGACAAAGTAGATCGATGGTTTTGTGGCCATAATGGTTATCTGTTGTCTTTAGCTAGGAAACGTAGTGTACATCAATGGCCCAATGACTTCCAACAGTGGAAATCTCTATCTAATTCACAACGTTGTCAACCATATCAAAAATAATCTATTGGTGTTATTGAAGAAAAAAAAAATTTGTTATTTGAAAAAAATATTGGTGAATTAAAAATGTTTGTTAGTTGATAAAAGTTATGTTTTGTGAGTTGTTTGTTATTTGAAAAAAAAGTTGTGTTTTGAAACCAATGCGTCTGTCGTTTGTTTTACATTTTTATTAATATAGATGCTCTTTGACTTCTTTCTATCCATCACATCAAACTATTCAAATGTTTCCACCCCTAAACCGTAGAGGGGTGTTTTCTATCGTGTCCGCGCTTGAGCCATAAAAAGCAGGGGTAGTCTCCAGTCTAGCCATCCATTGTTTGACTCATCCTCCTACGAAGATGTGCTCAAGACTAGCTAAGCAGAACGAAGCTTACGTCACTCTGCATCGTATCTGATGCCAAAGCCTGAAGCGATAGAGAATGTTAGAATGCTACAAGTAACGGAAGATCTCATAGAAAAACTCTTCAGAGAGGAAATTCAAAAAGACAAAGAAGAATGGACTGAGAAGTATAGACTTCAGAAGCAGCAGAGAGAGCAAAAAGACTGAAAATAGCCAGGGAGCTCTTAGAAGGAATGCTAGAAGAAGAAGCCGAAAAGTTACGAGGCTGCATTAACCCACCCTATGTTAGAGTGGGGACATTGAAGCAAGTAATAGATATTGTCGAAAACGTCAAGTGCTTTTTGGATAATATCTTGACAGAGTGCCTCCATGTCCAAAATGGTTTGGACCAACTAAAGAAAGAAGAACTGATGAGAAAGGAGCTATTAGAAGAAGTGAAGAAGATAAAAGATAACTGGAGTAAGGAGAGAAAGAAGAGAAAGGACAATGAAAACAAAAAAAAAGAGAGAGAGGAATTTGAAAGATTAAATAACAATTGGATAAAGATACAAGAGAAGTTTAGAGCTATGGGACATCCTGACTGGATTATCGAGAACGAAAAGAAGAAGAAAACGGGAATCATTGGTAAAATCAAAAGGTGGTGGAACAACAGTAAAAAATAAAAGAAGAAGTACCCAAAGGCCCTTTTCAGGGCCATTCATATGCCTCGAAAAGATATTAGCTTTCTTTGACTCTATTTTCCCCTTGTCGCTATACAGTCCCACCATGTTCAATTTCCCTTGTCGCCAGAAGGTCCCAAATAATATTCCCATGTTCAATTTCCCTTTGCCCCATATCGTCCCACGACCTTTTGCCCCATATCGTCCCAAGCCCTTTTTGACTGGGATTTCCATAGGCCCCTTATCGTCCCATATTACTACTGCCGTGGAAGAATCTCTTAGGCAGCCGGTGGTCTGGTATGCGTACAATATGTCACCCCCAGCATAGCTGGCACTGCTCAGGATGGTGTGGATGCTAGGGATACTTGCTTGGGCGAGTACCTCGGTGTCTAGAACCTTCTCCTGCCACTTGATGTTGATGATTTGCCTGAGACTTGCAGTGTAAAAGTGGTCAGCTACCTGGCGTAGCGTTGGTACACCGTCCACGTTTCGCATGCATACAGTAGTGTGAGGATCACTACTGCCCTGTCGACCTTTAGTTTGGTCTGGATGCTGATGCCTTTTCTATTCCAGACGTTGGCATACAATCTGACGAAAGTTGCGCTGGCTCTGGCAGTGCGAAAGTTCACCTCGTCGTCAATAGTTATGCTCTGTGACATTGTGCTGCCAAGGGAGGTGAAGCGCAGTACTACGTTGTGTTTTTGGCTGTTGACGGTGATGTCGGACTCAAGATAAGGCTTTCCAGGGGACGTCTGATGCAGGACTTCAGTCTTCTTGGTAGTTATGGTGAGACTAAAGCTTGTGCAGTAGCTGGATAACTTGTCAATGCTGCATTGCAGGTCGACTTCTGAGCCAGTATTGAGGGCGTAGTCATCAGCAAATAAGAAATCCCTGATGGTTTCTGTCATGACCTTTTGTTTTCGCGTGAAGCCTCCTGGGATTGAATAGTTTTCCAACTGTACGGTACCTGATGCCGACTCCAACCTCTCCGTCTTTGAAAGCATTAGTCAGCATGGCAAAGAACAATAGACTGAACAGTGTCGGTGCCAGAACATAACCCTACTTAATGCCATTGGTTACTGGGAATGGCTCAGATGTCTCTCCATTGTCCATGACATGTAGCTGCATGCCATCGTGGTAATGCTGCACCTAGAATATACATTTTTCTGGGCATCCGTACTTGACCATTACCTTCCACGAACCTTCTCTGTTGACAGTATCAAAGGTATTTGTCAAGTCAACGTAGATGGAGAAAAGGTTGGTGTTTTGCTCTTGGCTTTTCTCTTGGCGCTGCTACGCAGCAAACACCACGTCAATGCTCCCACATTCTTCTCGGAATCCACAGTGGCTTTCTGGCATTAGTCCCTGGTCAAGGTGTGTATTGAGGCGTTTCAGTGGGATTCTTGCGAGTATCTTGCCTGCAATTGATAGTAAGGATATACCTCGCTGGTTGTCGCAGGCCTGGCGGTTCCCTTTGCGCTTATACCGGTGGATTATGGAAGCGTCTTTGAATTACTGGGGGATCGTCTCTTGCTGACACATCATTAAAAACAGCTGGAGGAGCCTTTCTATCAGGGTTGTCCTTGTAAACTTAAACTTGTAGTCAACGTACTCATAAATCATATGCTATACATACATAGGGGAAGCACAATGATGGGTAGTCAAGTGGTGGCGTATGAGCTGTAAAACAAATATTGGCAACCAGCCTAGAGGTTAAGGAGGGTGGGGGTGGATTTATTGGACTCGTATCTTAAGGTCTCACTGGATAGTTTCGTATTTTGACACCTCCTCTCTAACATTTAAGGTAGAAGGCATGATCCTCATTATCACCATCCTAGCATTTTCCATTTCACACATAAGCTAAATCTGTAATGTCGTTTTGATTTACTTTGATTTAAGCTTGGAAACTGGTTGACTTGTTGGTGACTGCCTGTCGCAGTTAGACTAGCACAGGAGATCAAATGCGTAATTCAGGCTTCACATGAGCCGCGGACTTGGCTCGCGTATTTACTCGTGTCGGCTACAGAGGTAAATATCTAAAATATAGATGGTTGAGGGGTGATGAAAAGTATGATGTTTTGTTACAGTACTAGTGAACTTTATATATAAAGCACATACTGATTCTTTTAGATCTCTTGTCACAGGAAAATATTAAATATACCCTCTTTCTGTAAAAAATGAATGTAAAAAAAGAGGGGGTGGGGGCAGTCTTGATTCAGTATAAAAGCCACTAGTCGGTTTAGGAATTAACTTTAATTTCTCAGTCAGAATCTTACAAGCATCATTTGAACAAAAATCATTAGTTAATGTTTATTTGTGTCTTAAATGAAATAGTATTATCATTTTTCTGCTATAGGTAATTGGGGGACAAACATTTGCCAAAATAACTGTCTAGTGAGACCTTAAAAGAACTATAATGCTCCGAATGATCACGCAACCACTCGGAACTTCTCCAGTGTTTTCCTTTACAAAGTGTTGTCCTATCGTAAATGGAATCTAAGGTCCTAGCGGCTATCTTCATTAGTGAAAACAGGCAACACACTTTAGTGATTTTTAATGCAACGGAACACAACTGGAATTGATAGGTAGAGAAATATTGCTAAAAACAGAATTGCTGGCTTGGGTTTAGGGGTGGATTTGGTTGGTTGGTTATACACTTTTAGCTTTGCCAGGCGAATAGTATACATTATGTCTTAATGCGTTTGCCAAAATATTAGACCAACAAATTGTTCTGCACCTCTTCTTTCTTTTTCTTTTTTTTTTTTGAAAGGCGGCAAGTAAAAAAAAAGGTGGAAAACATTTTTGTTGGTCTACTACTCACAAGTAACATGTCAATTGTACTTGAAGGAGTTTGTATTTCGATAGTGTTAACGTTTTTTTTTTCACCCCTGAATTATGCCCATTGGGGAAAAAAGAAGAACCTTTTAATGTCAAGCTCATGTATCATATATGTGTGTCTCTAGTATAGTGCTGCATCATCCAAAAACGATTTCAGAGATAAAATTTCCGTTTTCTACAAGATGTCACATAAGGCATGAGTGTCGTCTGTTTGAGATTCACCCTTTGTAGTGAAAACTGCCTTTTTATGATGCGAGCCAAAATAAAATCATCCTCAGCCTCTAACAGTAGACCAACAAGTTTTCTCCTTTTTTCTGACATGTCTGCCTAGGAAGAAACATAAATTTGTTGTATATTAAGAACTTGTTATGAACACAACATCAACTTATTCTGCCACTACTGGTACACTATAAAAAAAATATGGGTAACCATTAGCTACCAAACTGATCTGGCCAAAGTGTTGCTGTGCTGTGAAGATGCAAACACAACTGTGCATGTAGACACTGATGATTAAAGGAAGAAATAAAATCCAAGTTTCCTCTGATCCTTGCCACCCCATTTTTGATATTTGGAAATTTATTTTGGGATGTAGGGTCAGAACCCGTTGCCTACTGAAAAAGTAGGAATTGGCTGATAATATTTGCTGTTGGCATAGGGTAATCTGGTAGCTACTACTACTACTGGTCTAGCAAACTTAAAGGTCCTTACACTGAGCCATTCCTATGTTAAATCAATAGGAAGATCATTTATTGTCTCAAGAATTTTAAGTACAACACCAGTTTTGTCTTTCATCCACTGTCAAACAAGATGGAAAAACTGAAAATTCAATGCCTATTAAATTTAACATGGTTCACTCCATTTTGCATTGTTAGTCACATAACTGCACTAATCTCGCAGACATTGTACATCACAGGTCAAATAGTTGCATGATAACAACAAAATCATGTTGACATGTTTCATTGGGATCAATCTGGCTTTATCCATGATGCTACCGTATCAGCAAATTTCTGGCTGGTGTCATCTCAATAAATATGTTGAAAATTATGTTCTTTTATATTATTATACACATTACCTGACTTTCATTCAATAGTTTTGAGTGTTTTGCTTCAACAACATTGAAAAATAATTGTACAATTATGGAATGTGCATGCTGTGGCGCAGAGATTCAGTAAAAAATAAAGGGTTTAAACAATAGCCACTCATTCTAAATTTTAAGGTGGACCTTTTGCAGCAGAATCACTGGATAAAACATGCCTTGACATTCACATCTGAAAAACATGCATTCATTTATACTAAATGCAGCTAGACATTAAAGTCACCGGAAGTAAACAAGTATCATCTTGATAAAGTAGAAGAGAACTTTAGAAAAATACAAAAATCTGGGTCATATATAGGAAATAAGATTCAAACCATGCCCTCAGACTGCAGAAATGCCGTGGAAGCAAAGCCTATTTTAACACCAAGAAAAGTTTGCCAACCAAAGTTGATGTCAAGAAAATCTTTGGCCCAAGAAAAGGTAAGTAATAAATAACTACAACAAATACATCTGTCAGCATCATGAATAACCATCTGTAATTCAAATGCAACATAAAATTTAAATATGTAATGATATTAAATTAAAAATAATATCTTGAAGTTCATAATTCCATTTCTTTAAAGATGATGATGAAACAGTAAGCAGGCCATCCATCCATCTATATCTTTGATTAGTTGTGATTGTCATGAGCACATTTTAGTCGAGACTATTTTTTCTTAAACTAGGTATCACTCACTGTGGATAATCATATCACTGGGAGGACAATACAACTTTTGGCCAGCTCAAGATACAGAAATGTTCTACAAACAACTCTTTAAAGATCTGCCAAGAATGCTTTATGTATGTCGGTCATGACAAAGTGAGGCAGGAGATCTGTTTGTAAAAATGGTTTCCAAAAGTGGTTTCAGAGGTGGACTGTCATCAGTTTTGGAATATGAATGGGACAAATGATTTATGATGCCTATAAATGTTGCCAAAGTTTACTTGATTTCTCAAAGCTAGCATTACCACAACTGTGCCACAAAAAAATGGATCAGAAGAAAGGTTATCTCAATCCTATGTACAATCAGCTTTATGAGAACCAGTCACAGTATTATCATGTAACAGTTGGTTTCAATTATAATGTGGTTAGGTGGTTGTAAGAGAAAGCCGTCATTCAGTATAATTAGCAATTGTTGCCTAAATTTTATGGTATAAGAGTTATTTTTTTAAAAAAAAGATTACCCATAGGTTTGGACTAAAGATTTTTGTCCAGTCTTTAAATTATTAAAATAAAATGCAGATACATACTGTGCAGATTAATTGCTATATTTGCAAACTTTATTTCCATCAAATATGTTTGTAATTTTTTGGCAAATATTATGAATATACTGGCAATTTAAACAAATATTGAGTACTTTGGTAAGTAACAGCAAATTAAAAAATATGAAGTTGAGCCACTTTAAACATTGAGCATAATTATTGATTTCTCTACTGATCTTTTTCATTCTACCTATTGACTTACCTTTCATTGTGTTGAGCGGGGTATAATAAAAATCTGTGTTCATTATGCAGAATGCCAAAGCATTTAAATGTCATTATTTATAAAACATAAATAATAACTAAATTCAGATAATTCATAGGAGCCCAGAGTGGTCTAAAGTGCTCTCTGGTATGGACCATTGCCATCTCACCTCTGTCTGCGTGGGTTTGAGTCTCAGATTTGGCCAATGTGGGTATGTGAGAAAGCATGCCAGTAGCTTTTTGTTGGTCGGTGGTTCTTTCCAAGGGTTTTCCCTGGTTGTTCCTCCACCATTAATACTGGCTGCCATGTATAGCCTATCGTGTTCTGAAAAATGGCGTTAAACCCTACAACAACAACAGACAATTTATTCGTTTCGTAGTAAATATATATTTGTAATATTTTAACAACAATCACATACACAAGATTGTATTGATGATCACTGTATTTATTCGAATCATAAGAAACTGGGGGTGAAGCATCAGGTGCAAGCATTTGTACATGTAGATTTTAACTTTCACTTAAAAAAATAAACCTTTGTATGTAGAAGATTAACATTTATTTGTGATATTTTGGAATGCATGTCAGGCATGAACTTAGCATGGGATAATTAGTTTACTAAGTTGACTTCTTTTGTTTAAAGAGTTCTCATCAATAGATAAGATTTCTGCTCAATTGCCTTATATTCTTTTGCAGATCATCTATTTGTACTTTTGTTATAAACAAGTGTTTGGTAGTTTCAACAGACTTGGTTTTGCCAAAGTATTGATGCGACGAGATGAAGAATAGATGGTCTGTGGCAAAATTTTGACAGGTTAAGCAGTAGAGAGATAAATTGTCAGGAAAGGATCAAAGTATTAACCATGGTGAACATGATACAATTTTAGATAGGGAATGTCCATGATATATTCTTGTGAACATGATAAAATTTTAGATAGGGAATGTCCATGATATATTCTTGTGAACATGATACAATTTTAGATAGGGAATGTCCATGATATATTCTTGTGAACATGATACAATTTTAGATAGGGAATGTCCATGATATATTCTTGCATATTAGATTGTGTATTCATACCAATTTACTGAATGAGAATCATGCTAATTGTTTCCTTTTTACTTTTGATAATTCAAAAGAGATATTAGGAAAGGAATTAGAATTGTTTTGTGTCATTCATAACAAGTACATGTATGTATCATTTCTTGCACCTGTATTTGTCTCTGTTTAAATATTTGTTTCATGATCTGTATTGTTGAGCTCACTTTACTTTATATACTGTTATACAACACATCATCCAAGTCCTGACTATATTCTGTCTCCACTTTAGCATAAAAGTGAGACAAGTAAATCACTTTGGAAAAGTATGGCATATCAATTTTCTTAGAGGTAGACATAGACAATATGGCATTATAATTATACACATGCTTTCCTTCTTTTAGAAAATAGAGATGAAAGTTTGGATAATTTGCCTGAGTTAGAGTCTGTTTGGGAATATGAAGTGGAAGAAGGAATCTAGTTCAGTCCAAGAAAGTAGCTAGTTGACTAGTGTGGAAGGTATATTATGACTAAATGAATAATCTAGTCATGTGAGTCATATACATGTATATATGAAACTTACTATTTCTGTATTTCTAATAATAATAATAATATTTCTCATCTTGCCATCATCATCAAATTAATTATAATTTTTCGGAAAATAAACCAAACAGTTTAAAAATAAAATAGCTGCAAATTTCTGTAACTCAGATAAGGTGGCACTCTACAGTTTCAATTTTGCATAGGGTTAGAATTTTAAAGAAAAATAATTTCCCAGGGTTTCATCATTGGTTATACTGTTCATTTAAAAAAAACTTTATAGATCTTAGGTATGTGTTCAAAGAACCTTTAATTCCTTTTATTTTGGTGTATGATTGGTAGGTGTAATATGGGTTATTGAATACACAGCTTGGCCTTACTCCAGATGTGCAGCTTTCAAAAAAGTACAAGCTCCACTTGGTCATTTTCACTTCCTGAACTTTGGAAATAAATTGTTAAAGAACAGAACCAATCACATTTCTACATATGATATATTTGATTATTTATTCGTTGCACTTTCAGAAGCTTGTATTGTCTACTCTGGCAAAATTAATTTTCCCTATTTAATAATAATAATAATAATGATTTTATTTAAAGAGGGTAACACAATTAGCTAAGAACTAATCTACCTTGAGGCCCTCATACAAGGAATTTATTTAATTCAACAGCATCTCAGAAGCCACTGGATATATTGGGTTTGGAAGATGGAAATAGAGTGGGCATTTCTAATCTCAACTGGAATACTATTCCAGAGCAAAGTTCCAGAGTATTGGAAACTTTTCTTAAATAATTCTTTATTTGGTTTGGGAATTTTATACTGTTTTGTAGATATTGATCGCAGGTTGGGTGTATTACCAGGTAGCCTATACTGGAATAGGGATTGTAAATATTCAGGAGCACTGTTATTGGATATCCTGTACATTAATTTGACTTTTCTTAAACATATTCGGTCTTTAATAGGTAATATTTTTAACTTACCAGCTAAATTTTCCTTGCTTTCTTTCTGGTTTGATATTAGCCTTAAGGATAGTGTACTTTAGACTAATTCAGGCTGATTTGTTTAGTACAAGGGAGCAGTCATTTTAGTTAGCAGTGTGCTTAGATCATGTACAATATCCAAAAGTACAGTATCCAAAGAAATGTCAGCCACATTTCATCAAAGTTGCATAGAGGTATGCCAACATTCGCTCCACTGTGCGTATTTTAAATGTAAACAACTTCACCTTACACACATTACTCTCGCTCAAATGTACATAATAACTGGTAAGCTCCCCTTAAACATACATATCAACCATTACACTTTTGGTGCAATCATTGCATTTTTTTCACCAAAGTACATCATTTGCGAGACTGTATATGGATTGCGGTTTGTTAAGTAAAAATACAAATATATGAAGTAATAAGACAATTTTTTGTCATTTTTAAAATAAAAAATTCTTTAATTCCACTCATATAAATTTGAAAATATTCTTATAAAGGTGACTGCCGCATAAGAATAGTGTACAAGTATTTTCCTTGTTTCCAGTGTCAGCTGTATATGACCCATTTCTAAGAAAACAGACAGGTTTCTTTGTATGCGAACTCTGCTTCACAAATTCATTTTGTTGATAAGCTAATTAGTTAGTGAACCAATCTGTACTTTTAAAGAAAATGGTGCCAGATGTTAAGTGAAATGATTTGAAGTGTGATTTATGGATCTCATCTGATGGAAAACACTAGAACAGATGGATCTTTTCAAACATCACAACGTGTCAGATCTGAAGGAAAAAATCAACACTGCTTTACAAACTTTACAAGAAGAATGAGATTAATGTATAACAGCACACTGAGCACATGACTATGATCATCTCAATATTCCAGTCCATGATCATTCAGTGAAAGTTACATAATAATTTTTCAGGATATTTTGTGCTTGTTCTATCATTCTAGTTCATATAGACTTATAGACATTCTAGTCCATATAGACAAGAATTTTAACCAGCTGCAGAACCATGTTAGTTGTTACAATGCATCCTAATCATACTAACTTTAATTGTCATTCTGGCTTGTAATATATTGATTACACTTTGTACACCCAAGTTACACTTTTTTGCAACTTAGAATAGTAATAATCTGCCTCTTTAGGGGGTTGGCATGTATGTTTAAATACTACAACATAGAGAAAGTATCCACTTTTGTATATATAATTGTTATATAAATTTTTTAAAGTTGCATTAAAAATAAAAATCACAAACACACACACAGTTTCTGTGCAGTATTCTGCAATGTTCAGGTAGAAAATTAAAAATGCTTTTCTTTTAGGATATTGTTTACCTACTGTTACAATTGATAAACAATAACAAATAAAAACTCGCTCTATATAGAGGAAATACATGTTTCGTATCTTTAAAATTATTGTTAACTTCTGTATTATGGGCACACCGGTACAAATGACATGTTGTAACGAAATGATTAAGCTTTATAAACATATTTAACTATCTGTTAACTGTAAATATATGTCATCGAAGGCTACCAATTAAGAAGGGTATTATACTTTTAAAACAAAATATTGATGTGCATTTTTTAATTCTGACTATTATTTACTTTTGAATTTATCTCTTCAATCACATCCTAGTGACTACATTATATTCAGAATAAAGTTTACTATTGCATGAGTCAGTGGACATTTATAACGGATGAAAACTGCCTCAATTAATGCCCACATTTGTCTTCCTCAGGTCGCTTAGGATGAATCACAGAGAGAAGGAAACAATATACAACCTCAAGCAAGTTTATGACCATAAAGGTGTTACAAAAAATATAATTGATTGTTGTTACAAAGTGGAGGCAATATTAGAGTTTGTAATGGAATGTTATATCATACTGTATAAATGGAACTATCATATATGACATAAATAGATGACACACCTAAAGACTATCCTGACTCAGCAGAAGAAAGAAGAAAGTATAGAGATAACCTATCAAAACGAATTGTGGACATTGTGGACGAAGTATATGTGAAGATCAACACAAAGGAAGCCATTCATGTTGCAGCAGAACCAGTAATTGATGGTAGGGATTATTGTATATCACGGTTAGATGCTGGTGGAGCTATGGTCTATTGTAACAACCAATATTATCAGGGGTTCCTGGTTCCATCTGGAGTAATAAGGTTTGGAGAAAGATAATGTACCAGAAGGTGAATGGTTCTGTTCAGAGGAATGCAGGATGGAGCTCAAGCTAAATTTGAGCTGGGGAACGAAGATGACAGCTGAAAGACATAGCCACAACTGTAGACCTATAAGGGACAAACCCAAATTACTACTGTGGAATATCAGGAATATCTATTCCCATACCTACGGCTACAGTAGCAATCATAATTCTGATGGTACTGTCACTTCCATGGAAAGTATTCATTATACATTTCTTGAATGATGAATCTGTGTCTGTATAAACCATTTTAACAAAATGATTCCCTTTTGCTTTCACCCCATTGTAAGCTTTATCATTAAGTGTGGAATGCAACCATATGTATAATCATTCACACATGCTTATAAATTTTAGATGTATCATTACTTTTTTCATCTTATGGCCATTCCTAAAAATCTCAGCTTTTACCCATTCCAGTTCCTCTTCATATTGTTCAGTACTTTTAGTGGCACAAAGTTAAATATTTGGCCTGCAAAAGTTACAAATATATGCATTTTTAATTTGAATTTCCCAATTAAGGTCCTGAAACATAACTTTCACATCATGCACTAAAATAACAAGCTCTCTGATTTTATCATACTGCTACCTAAAAATGTCAAGGTGTAATATTTTGATCTTTAGATTCCTTGCCAGGCCCTTTGGGTGTCTTACCCATTAGTAATAATTCAGTCACACCCATTTTACGTTATTTAAATGTATATCAGGTTTAATGCATCTGTTCTAAAAATATTTTGTAAGAGCATGATTTGACTCATGAAATTTTACAAATAAAAACAAACAGATTAAAGATATTATGTACAAATTTTTTATATCCCTTTTGTACCGTGTTAAAATATCTTTGAAATGTACAACAAATTAGTGATAATTGTTTTTTCCCACTAAAACACATGGGACCCAGGGAGGCATGTTTAAAGTGGGGTACTCACCCATATATGCAATTAAGAACTTTTTTAATCAATTTAATTTGAATTCTATTAAAACAAAGTATCCTGGCATATAGCTGCCTTCACTGGGTACCATGTATGTCTAAATGGAACAGCCCTTAGTATATATTTAAATAATTAGATTTTGTAGCAGTGTTTATATATTACATACCCAGTTGCATCAATGTTAATATATTACATACCCAATTGTAGCGGTTATCATATATTACATATCCATTTGTAGCAGTGTTTATAAATGACATACCCAATTGTAGCAGTTATCATAAATTACATACCCATTTGTAGCAGTGTTTATAAATTACATACCCAAATGTATCAGTTATCATAAATTACATAACCATTTGTAGCAATGTTAATATATTACATACCCAATTGTAGCAGTGTTCATATATTACATACCCAATTGTAGCAGTTAGCATATATTACATATCCATTTGTAGCAGTGTTTACAAATTACATACCCATTTATAGCAGTTTTTATAAACTACATACCCAAATGTAGTAGTTATCATAAATTACATACCCATTTGTTGCAATGTTAATATATTACATACCCAATTGTAGCAGTGTTCATATATTACACACGCAGTTGTAGCATTGTTTATAAATTACATACCCAGTTGTAGCAGGTTTCATATATTACATATAACTATTTGGTAATCTGTAACAAAATTTATTCTGTCAGTTTTAAGGTTCTTTTAATATCATTCTTTATTTCAGTTGTGTCAGTTACTGTCAGCATTAGCACTGGACTGTCAATATTACTTTGCACTTCCCCGAAGTCCAGACCCTTGAAACAAATCATAACTTGAATTTTCTAAAAGAAGTTTAATTTAAGTTTATTTTATTAGATATTATTGATGGATCCAGTTTTATAATTGAAAATAAACTTTTAAATATTTAAAAAGGTCATCAAATAATTTTTAATTGGTACTTATATGTCTCTCATTCCTCTTTGATTTTATATTTATTGCAAAGTTAAGATTCTATCTTGCTAGAGTAAAATGTTAGATACCTTTGTTTTAAACTGTGAATTATTAAAAACTTCATACCATTCTGATATGCAGTGGGTTTTATGATATATGGAATCACACATGACTTTTCTCTATGCATTGTCCAATACACCTTTCCAGTGCTTTGTAATAATAGCTTCTGTGGAGGCTATTAACACTGTTGAACATGTAATTTGTATGGCTGCAAATAACAAATTATGGCATGAGTAAGTTTGTAGCATGAAAGAAAGTACTTTAAATTGAAATATAATTAAAGAATGATAGTCATGTGTCATGGTGATCATTATGTTTCATGTACTTGTGTGAACTGACTGAAGATTTAAAACGGATATTAAAATCTTTAATGTATAAATCATATCACACACATACATGCACACGACTGGTCAGTTATCAGCGATTTCAAAGGTGATATGACCAAACTTGTGTATTGTTTTGGATAGGGCATCTGCAATAAAAGTGGATTGCTTAACTTTGTTTTTTAAAAACATATAATTTGCTTACTCAAAAATAACTTTAATGCAGTTAACATATGAAAGCAATTGACTTTTTCAAGTTAAACTTGTATGTATTGATGCATATCTCTTTGTTCATCTTTAATATGGACATTCAAAACGGTTTCATTATTACGTATCTAAATTACTGTTATATTACACAATTTTATTTTCAATCAACAAGTAGATCTCTTATGTTTTCTGCCATTTATGTTTGTGAAGATCTCCACTACCAGAAATGTCAGAAAAAAGGAGATTTGCTTCTTGGTCAAATAGGCTATTACATAATGGTAATCTTTTTTTTAAGTGTATATGAAATCAACAGGACTGAGCACTATTTATACAAGAGATATTCGATGTAAATCACACCGCGTGTAAGTTTATGGTCCTTGTCCAGCATCAGTGGTGGGAGGATGTAGCATACACTTTTTCCATATCCTGTGAAAAGGCAGGTAGATGTGTTCATAACTGATTTTAATATCTTGTATTGTTTTCCTTAATATTAAAATAATTTCCCTATGCTTTTTGAAGCATTTCATTAGCAAGAGCTTCCATGTTTTCTTCTTACCTTCCTGTTGTTGCAGTGTATATTTATGCACCAGACCTGCCTTTCCAATACTGTAGAAAGAAATACAAAATACCTCACATGAAAGTCACTCATTGTTTATAATAAAATGAAAGATATAATTTTCAATATACATGTATTTATTGAGATGAAACCTGTCACTGTAACAGCATCTTGGAAAGGGCCATATTCATCACACTAAAACCAAACATCAGCATGATTTTGTTATCATATATCTGTTTGACCTGTGACATGTATATCTGCCATGAGATTTAATATAGGCATGGCTCAATGTAAGTTTACATTTGCAGTGGGCTTTGACCCTAGACCTCAACATAAATGTCCAGAAATCAAAAATGGGGTGGGAAGGGTCAGATGAAACTTGGATTAGGACAAATATTTTGGAAAATGTTTTTCCTGCACTTTTATAATATACAGTAGAACCTGTCTTGAAAGACCACCACTTTTTCCAGAAAATTATGGTTTCTCAAGACAGGTGGTCTCACAGCAGGTTTTACTATACCTCTTTGTGGTTTGAATGTGAAAGCATGAAGTTAAAAAATATGTACAAGGCAACAAAGATTAGGTATTTATAACAATGTAAAGCTGTTAGTGAATATTACAAGATTATATATCATTCTGTATGAAATTATACAGAAGACCTAGACACTTGACTGGTATGTCATTATTTCTTTTTTATGTCACTTTGTACACTTGTGCTTTCTCTGTGTATAACCTGAATTCATTCATTTGAATATAATATAAAACTTAAAATTTCAGTAGTTCTGCATTTAGTGTTTCTCAACAAAATGGCAGAATCACATGTAAAACATAACAATTATTATCAATAGAATCGGAATGAATTTAATGACACCTTTTGTTTTGAGGACCACTCAATAAAATGGTTCAAGAAGAGCAATGCATCTTATTTTTCAAAACAAAGATTTTGAGATGTTTTCTGAGCAACTTCTGAATTTTCATCTCAGATTTCTCAGCATTTGACTTTCTTAAATAGTTATGTTTACATGCTCTGTCAATTTGTGTTATGATATCATGTGACATAAATGATGATGTTGTGAATATCTGAGGAGAGTGAATAACTCTACTCAAGACTAGCAAGAGAGCTGTTTGCTACTCCTGCATTTTACAAGACATAAGCTCCGATTTAATGGTTCCATTTTGGTACTAGTGATTGCTTGTAATGGTTAATAGCTTCAAATAGCAGTTTATTTCAATTAAAATATCAAATATGGCAGTTGAAATACTGAAGTTTTATTCATTTAACTATTCAGTTTTGTTAAAAGGTTTTTTGAGTGCAGATACGTTACATGTAATTAATTTTTGAGGCTGAATTCCTGACATGATTACTCAGTTTCTGAATGAAGAACATTGTTGATAAGTATAAATTAGCATTGCCTTTAAATCAACCAATGGTTGACTTGTAAAGAATAAATTAGCATTACCTTTAAATCAACAAATGGTTGACTTGTAAAGAATAAATTAGCATTGCTTTTAAATCAACAGATAGTTGACTTGAAAAGTATAAATTAGCATTGCCATTAAATCAACAAATGGTTGATTTGAAAGTATACATTATCATTGCTATTAAATCAACAAATGGTTGATTTGAAAGTATAAATTAGCATTGCCTTTAAATCAGCAAAAGATTGACTTGAAAAGAATAATTGCAATAAATAGCTAATATCTCATAACTCACTTCCATTGCATCCAGGAGTTTTAAATGCTGAAAGCTTGTAATTTTTAATCAATCTTTTTGAAACTTTGTACATATTATGGTTATCATTTAAAGATGTGCACACTCACAGATAACCATGTTCCTTTAATTTTGTTTAGAGTTATTGGCCTTTTTGACTTGCAACTGGACACAATGGTACTATATGAGTAAATGTTGTGAACACAGCTAGTCACAAAGTCTTAAATGGATCACCATGAAATTTTGTGCAAGTTACAGGGCATGTTTGCTGCACATATCAACAAACAATTTTATGTTAGCATATTATTTAGTTATTGTTCTTTTTGTCCTGCAGCTAAATACGATGTAAGACATTGACAATGCTTACTCTTGCATATTTTTTTAATTACATGGATGTCTTTGAAACTTGGTACATATTACAGTCATCATTGAAAGATTATTCTTATTACAAATAATTGTGTTCTCATTTTTTTCTCTCAGAGTTATTGCCTTTTATGACTTGTTGCTCTCTGCTCTATTTGATAGAATTTTGTAAATGCTGTTATTTTCTGTGGATCGCTTTGAAACTTGGTGTAGTACAGACTGCTCCGGTGGTATAGTGGTTGAAGCATCTCCTTATTGTGTGGAAGGTTGCAGGTTTGAACCCTTACCAAGTCATACCAAAGACTTATAAAAATTGTACTAACAGCTGCCTCAATAGGTGCTTAGGAATAAGAGGTTAGTGTTAGGACTGATTGGTATTTTGTCAGGATAATGTGACTGGGTGGGACATCATTGTACATGTCTGCAGCATGATGCCTCAGTGCTGGACATTACTATACACTGCCAAGCTGCAGACATAATGATATAACTGAAAAATTGTTAACGCTACATTGAAAATCCAAATCACACACACACAGACATTCACACATACTGTAGTACATTTTGTGGCCATCATTAGAAGATATTTACATAGAACAATCATTGTACTGACAGTATTTTTAGATAGGCATGAACTTTTTTTTGTGCTATAGATTAATTTCTATCATTGATATAGGGGTGACAAGTGAAAGAGAGAAGGTATATTTACATGAGCTAATTGCTTACCATTCTTTGTGTTTTTATTACTGTAGTATTGATTACATGCATTTTATTAGATGTAAATGTTACAAAGTGAAATGCTATTCCTTGGGACTTTTAATATAATCCGGGCTCTAGAGGCAGTGTTACGTGTAGAACCCTAATGCCCATCCATCCTTATGTCAGTTGATCTGTTTGTCCATCATACAGTCTTCAAAATGCAACTACCAGTAAACAAGAGATCAAATATTTGTTCTTGATTCCCAGCTGTCAGACGTTTTGTACTAATTTAGGTTGAATCAAGTCCAAGGACACACATTACCAATGTCTATGTGAGCTTAACATGGCCAGAAATATATATAATTTTGTACTTTATTTAGTAAGGGCATATTGCATGTTATGTCTCCTTTATCATTGTAATCTTCATCTACATCAACATATTTAATCATTATACTATCACTGAGACTAAGTTTGCTAGACTTTGTCAATCTTTTCATTTGACAGGTTGGAATAACAACTGGGTTCCAGATTTACATGTTTGGGTCCTGGTCCTTAGAATTTTCAGCCCCTGAAATGGTCCCCCAGTTTTTGAAGGATGCCATTGATACTTGGTAAATATTATGGTCATTACCTCATGATGCTCAGATTGACAAATAACTTTGCTACCACAGTTGCCTATTTTTACCTCCAGTCCTTATAGTAAGTGTTTTGCTATATGGTATATTGTTTGTAATGTCTAGTTTATAATACATGTAATAGTATTTTTTATATTTTATTTTTTTAAAATTCATATATATTTGTCATCTTGAAAGAATAAATCTTGCGCCATTTTGATATCTTTGTCTTCTTCTCTTTCTCTTTCCCTTTTTTTTTTCTTTCCTCCTGATTCTGTCTCTGTCTCTATCTGATGTTTCAATTTCTCTGGTTAGGTTTACTATTAATTCTCCTTGTGTTGCGACTTGTGTGTTTCTTTTGGTCTCCTCTCTGTTGATCATTCACTTTAGTAATGGCTGTTGGGTTTGCTCTTTGTAATTGCTCCAGTTGTTGTGTTTGCTGTTGTTGTAATTCTACTTCCTTTTGTTCATTCTGTTGCTGTTGCAGTTTACTTGGATTTGTAATTACGGCTGTTTTATCCTGACATTGGTCTATTCGATTTAATTCCCTGTTGTTTTGATTAATACTTGTTGGGGGTTGGGGGCTTGGTTAGTTTATTTGCTTCTTTTAGTGGTTCAGTTGGCTGTTGTTTCTGTTGTTGCAGCTGCTTTTCATGGTTTTGTTGTTGTTGTTGCTGTTTCCATTGTATTCTTCCTTTGCTGTATCCTACTTGTACTTCATTGTTTGAAGGGCATTTGAAAGGCGTGTGTCCTATATCTCCACACCGATTGCATTTTCTGTCATATATACAGCCCTTGTACCAGGTTCTGGCCAAAAATCCATACATGAAATATGACCTCTTGATTTCTTTTAATTTGGACTTCTCTATTTCTAAAATTCTTATTCCATCAAGGATTGTTGTTGTCGGGATGGTTTCCATTCTTGACGATAAGACCTTCACTTTGAATTTTTTCTCAAAATGCTCAGCCACTGCTTCTAAAGTAATTTCGAGTGGAATGTCTGATATACATATCTCTCTTGTTCTTTTCTTGATTATTTTTTTACTGTGATTTTCCCTTTGGTAATTTCCATTTCTTATTTCTGGTTGGATCGGTTGCTTCCTTTTTGGTCATATGACATATCCTTTGTAACCTACTGGATTAATTGAGTATAATTTCTTGGTGTACTCAGGATTCATCATTACCTTCAATGCTGCTGTTCCCGGGAAATCCTTCTCTTGCTATTTGCATCATATCTATTTCTTGCACGCCTTGTTTGTACTTGCATTCCAAGAAACTCCGCTCATCCTTTACATTGCATTTCACCATGATATTTTTTCTCGATGTTCCATAATTCCATTATACTGGCCTTCATACAAGCTACCATTTTCTTCTTTTTTTGACCTGAGATGAGTTCACTTGTATATTTCTTTTGTTCCTTGCGTTTGTAGTAAGTCTTTTTGGTTTATGATCTATGATCCTTTACTTCATTGTTGTATCTGGTATATCCATTGACAAATTAACCTTTGCATTACACTCCAGTTGACTTTAATTCTTGCCGTCTGTTTCATACGCGCCATTGTGATTTATTAACGCTTAGTTTACTTTTCAACAACAAGTATTAGAATAGTGGTGGATTTCTAACCACATCAGTCCTTTCTCGAATGCATATATAGCTTCTGAAACAGCATGGGTTGTTTCCGATGAATTTTCCTGGTTACTGTCATTGGGCTAGTAGATCCGGTTGATCAGAATGTAAATTTTCTTTTTTTGTTTGGTGCCTAAGAAGAACTGGACAGTGTCATCATCAGTCTTAAATTCGACAGTGATGAGTTCATCATCAACTTTTAATCAGTGCTGTTATATCATCAAATTAATTAAAATGTCCCCTGAAACAACTTGAGTTTCTTTTACATCCACATCCTTTATTCATTTAAAATCATAATCATGTTTATAAAATAAGCTTTCATTAACCTGATTATCTTCATTGCAAAATTAAATGTCTTAATTCACTTGTAAATACTGACAAGATTAAACTCACTTTTAAATCTGATTTCACTGGAATATAACACTTAATTGTTTGAATAGACCTTGAACTGCAGGTACATTATGCAATTAACCTCAATCTCTTCTGTGCTGCATTGTCTAGACAGATTTGAGAAAACAATGGCATGTTCAAAGTACATATCCCTGCTAAACCCATTCTGTGATTTTGTTATGTCAGTAAACAGTGATGTACAATAGGCTGTATAATTATTTGTATTTATAGTTATCATGTCATGATCAGCTGGAATGACTCTGGGACTAAGGGAAAACAGTTTGGTGTTTTTTAGCCAAATACAATAGTTGATATGGGCCATGTACAATTATGACTAATTGGAGACATGTATTATTTTAGGTGTTCAATAGCCAGTTAGGAATACAAATTTCTTAAATGGCCTGAATACAACAGTGGTTCATTAGAGTTCAGTTGTGACTGTAAAAAAAATACATTCTGTCCAATAAAGTACATTAGTTTTGATGTAATGGTTTTCAGCTGATAGATGCAGAAAGTTTTTTTCAATATTTTGTAAAATCATAATTTTTATAAATTTTATTTTGGGGTTCTTAGTGCAACCACATTTTATCTGGAATCATGTTATAGTGAAGTGTGTTATAATGGGGGATAAATTTACTTTAAATAGTTTTCATGATGATTTGCCTTATAGTCTATCACTGGAAACAAGAACACAAAAAGTTGCAAGATAATGAAATCTCAACTTCTATTTTCCTTAATTAATGTGCATTTTCCACAGATACCATGCATTTTGTAAGTATGCAAAAGTTAATTCAAACCTCTTATATATCATTTGTTTGAAGTGCTATCAGTCTAAAGCAACCATGACTCCAGGGGTTGTTTAACTAACTATGAGATGAAATTTAATTTAATTAATACATATTTCTATTCAACTTTATTTTATAAATGCACAAAGATGGCAAATGCTTTTTTAAATCAATAAATGTTTATTGAGGGCACCTTAAAAAATACAGTGACTTTGAATTTGTATGGTGGATGAAAATGCTCCAGCCGGATAAAAATAGTGTGGTCCCTTCTATCCCTCCCATACAGTCATTTTTATTGCTCTTTATGGGTCATCACATTCATTCTTCTCTATATTGATATAATACCTACTAAAGCCATGCTCATTTTCTAAAAGAGCATTTATTTTTTATAATTATGTAGTGTCTGAAAAAACAGTGCCCACAACAGATTTTTCAGACACAGGCCCAGGGCAGGTGTTCTTTTAAAAAACATCTTGCTGACTCCAATTCCACTTGTACCAATTTCATATATTTTACTGGTTTTTTTTATTACCCCCTATTTATTTTTTTTACACAGCATTGATATTACTATGCTTTTAATTAAAAACCAAAACAAATGAAGTTTAAAAGTGTTTTAAATTTACCCTTATATTCATAATATTGTTTATAAGTCAAGTCCAACTGCAAATGGCACACTCAGATCAGCAGTTGCACAATATGTTGGCAGATCTGGGTCTGTGCAGTTATGAGTAATTCATAGAACAAACAACATAGACCCTGATCTGCAAGTGCAATATGTGATGGCAGTTGAAGTTCTTCATTGTTTGCGATTTGATTTTATGACCTTGTTTTCTGCGATTTTGATACCAAGGTAGTTTTCTTTAGGTCATGATCAGCGCCGGATTAAGCACCGTGGAGGCCCATAGGCAGTCAAACTTTTGGGGCCCCAGACCCACGGTCACGGTCTCATGTGGGCCCCTGATGGGGACCATAAAAGTCGCGGGGCCCATAGGCAGTTGCCTACTCTGCCTAATGGGTAATCCGGGACTGGTCATGATAACAGCCTTAACATTCTGATGCAGAGGAATACACAGCTAACATATCTTACATATATCGATAGATAGTACTTTTGTTTCTATTTTACTTCCAAATGAGATTTGACTGAAATTGATCATTGGCTGTTTGCCCTTTTAGGTGTAAATGATTTTTATTTATTCCTTGAAATAGATGACAAATTCCCAGTCAACAAAGGGTTCCACTTGCCCTGCTAAGAAATTCCAGGTCAGAGCACTGAAACAAGTTCTTAACTTGCCACAGTGTAATTCTGATTCATCTAAAGAATGGCTACTCATTGACAATATATTTCATCCCTATTTTCTGCCTAATTTCAGGCAGATATTTGTATTCCTCCCAGTTCAATGCTTTTAAGCTATATATAAATTGTAATCAATTATGACAGTCATTCATTCAGCAGTGTCCATTGACTCCATAAATGTAGTTTTAATCATGTTCTTCTTGTAATCTGAAGTTTTTGTTTATACTTATTAACGAGAGCATAATCATTTTCAGTAACATTGCAGGTTTCAATCCTGACTAAAGCCGCAAGGTGGATGATTGGATAAAAAATATATATATAAAAAAGGGGTGAAGATATTTGCATTTTTATTTTCTGTATCTATTTTGCTTAAAAAAAATCAATATTTTCCACAATAATTAATGGATCTGACAATTGCAAAAGAGATGCAATGTTCCCTTATTAATGCTGATCTTTTGATCTAACACGGCATACTATTAATTGAAGTGTGAAGTCATCTTATTTCTAATTTCATGGTGTTTTGTTTTTTGTATTCATATCATTATATATGATGTAAAGCGCTTGGAGCTTCTAAAGATTAGGCGCTATACAAAGTCCTCATTATTAGTTTTATTATTATTATTATACAGATGTATGTTCCAACAAGTTTTGTCATAAAAGTGACTGGAATTGTGAGGCTACCTTATACTGAAGGATGGTCAAACAAGGCTATGTCAAAATAATGATTGGAGTTTTGACACCATCTTATACTGAGGGATGGACTTACAAACTGTCTTAATATGATTGAAGTCGAGAGCCCACCTTATATAGAGGGATGGCCCAGCAAGGCTGTGTCATAATAGTGACTGGAATTGTGAGGCTTCCTTATATTGAGGATGGTCCAACAAGGCTGTTTAAGTAATTAATAAAATTGATTCAGTTAAATTTGATCTGCACCCATGTTCTCTTGATAAGAGAGGATGTGGGATGCTGAGGGGAAGTAAATGTATATTGTGCACGCCCACTATATTACCATTATATTCTATTTTCAGTCATTTGTGTTATCAAGATTTCAGTGAGTGATTGATACTGAAAATGTTTCAGGAACATTATATATTTAAAAATAGATAGGCGCATATGTAAACAGACAAAAATTCAGCATTTGAACTTAAGGTGTTTTGCTTTACTAGTCAGACCTGGAGAGATTATGGGATGATCTTCTGTCTGCATCAGTCCATTTCTTATTAGAATTTTATTATTGCTACTTCTCCTAATTACATTGAGGATTGCCATGAAATTTTACACATTCATCCATTAGTCCTAAATGAAAATGGTGATCAGAAATCCAACATGTTTTGTTGTTGCAGCTCTTCCTGAGTGGATGTTCATGTCAGAATGTGTTTTCACTAAAAAAATACTTCTTGTAATGTCTTGTTGGTCATAAATGAAAATGGTGCCAATCTGATGTCCATTATGACTGTTAGAGTGGACATCTTGAAACTCGTTATTGATATATCGCCTGACTGAAAATGAATATTGCCACATTGGATTTTATTAGAAGACTTTTTATGATGTCTATAGTTCTTGAACAAATATGCAAAACCAATATGGCTATGACAATATCCATTTTGAATTTTTGTTTTATCATTACTCCTGACTGGATTGTTGTATCAATTTTTTTTTATAATATTAAACAACTTATAAAGACTAATTGGTCCCAAATTGATAATGATGCTGCTATGGCCACAGTGGCCATCATGGAAATCTTACATACAAGTAGACCGTTTGAATGAATGGTCATATCAGCATGGCGTTTTCACTGAAGCGCTTCTTTTGGAAATGATGACAATCTGATATCCAATATGGCCACCATGGTGGTGTTCTTAAAATCGTGTTATCACTACTTAAAAGTGGAATGTCATATCAACATGGTATTTTCACCAGAAGATTTCTTAGGATGTTTTAATGATCCGAAATGAAAATGGTGCCAGTAGGATCTCATTCCCCTTGAGGGCCCCTTATTAATGGATAAGAAGCAACAGAAAACATGTATTATCAAATTTTACTGAAGAAAATAAAACACAAGTCATTAAATATTTTTGTAAGTCAGATTTTTCTATTTTCAGTTATGAAGAATGCTTAAAGTAGTACTTATGAAAGATGGTCTGACCCAGTAGGTGTGAAAGTGGTAAGTTAACCTATCTAGGCTAATTTTGACTGACGTTTACTAGATTTCTCTTCCTTCTTACTTAGAAATTATGGTAAATAATTAGGTGGTATTAAAAACCTCCTACATCCTTCAGTCTTTTTTTGTTCTGTTTATCATCTGATTTTTCTTCTACTGGTCATAGACAAAAATAGCTTATGTGGTTGCATGTTGTTGATTGTCCTCTGAGAACTTTGTATATCACCTAATCTTTAGAAGCTCTAAGCACTTTGCAACATATATAATGATATGACTACAACAACAAATAAACAATTAGAAAACGTATAACATGCTGAAATATTTAAGGTACAAAACATTATTAGATCTTTAAGTTTGTTCTAGCAGTCGAAAAAGGTGAATTTTAAGAGCACTTTTGAAAGGGATCACTGTGTCTTTGTGTCTAAATTTAATGGGTAATTCTTTCCACATTGCTGGGCCTTGAACGTTGTCAGTCTTGAAAGTAATAATGAAGACAAGTTTTTCAGTGGCATCAAATGAAAGATATTTGTGAATGGAGCTGATGTGTGCAATGTGAGAGTACCATCCAGAGTAACACTTAGGTTTTGTGCTGTCTGTGTGAATTTAATGTTGGTATTGCTGATATTTATTGTTCGAGGTAAAGGATGTGAATGAGAAAGTCTTTGTGTTGTGATCAGAATGGCCTCAGTTTTATCATCAAAATGGTGCTGATCTGACCTCAAATATGACTGCCACAGTGAACAAGGATAAGGGTCAATGGCACAAACAAAAATAAATGCTTACATGGCATAATTGCAGGCAGGAGTCTCACTCAACCATTGGCGGCAGTGCTGTGATGATGTCAGAATGTTACATCATGAAGATTCACACAATTCAGAGACAAGTCAGGAAATTCAAAGCAAGTCAAAACTCAGGGAAAAGATATGAACCAACAAATAATAAATGTACATACTGGTGGACAGATATTGGAAATGGAGATTATCAAAATACTATTATAGTCTCCTCAGGCATTTTAATACTCTTGATCGAAAAGGATAATATTTTTTGATTACTTTCAGAAAATATTTCATTCACAGAAAGTATAAGATTCTAAGAAACAAAGCTCGTCACAAAATGAAGGAAATAAAGAGATGAAATTATCCTTCTTTTGATAATTTTTGCTGCCAAACTGAAAGGTATTTGATAGCTTTTTTTTATGGATATGTATGGTCTTTTATGAATGGAAAGAAATATTTCAATCTTTGGACAATATTATAAAGCACTTTTCATCAGAGCTTTTGTCTCAGTATACATTATTAAAAAAGCAATATTTGTTTGATATTTTGAAGAGCAGCTGCAAGCTGGTCCACCACACATAAATTTATGAGCATGGAGAGTCTGTTGTAAAAATTGGTTTTTAGTGACTTTTAAAAAAATTAGCTCTTAATCATAAACCAACAGCTACAGTGCAGAGTTGGAGTGTCATTAAAAATAGATAATAATAATTTGTGTGCTTCTGTGCCTAGCATTCCACCTGTGTTAATATTTGATGCATACAGTATGCAGAATTTTTATGGGCATTTCTCCAGATTTTTTTTTCTAGCATCGAGCAGTACTTGGATATTATTATGTAATGAAACTGATGCATGTGATATAGATTCAGTTCCATTGGTGGAGTCTCATCTATACTGGAGCTACATATTTTAAATGTAATAGAACTGTAGAAGCATTGGCAGCTTACATTTAAGAAAAGCAGTACATATCTGCTGATCAAGCAAACCCATGCAGTATCTCCTGTAAAATGTGCCACAGACAGTTCAGAGCACATTGATTGGCCTCTCACTTACAGACTAGTCATTCACGTCATGGTCTTCTCTGAACTCTAAGGACAAACAACAAACAACTTTTCCTTGTAGGGAAGGAAAAAATATTAATTATGTGGTAAAGAAAGCGTGCAGCTGTATTTCATTTTTTGGACATCAGTTAGTAAGAACAGTTCGATATACCAGTTTAAGGGGGATAACTCTGTTTGGTTTAAAGAATTGTTTAAACTTTTTTTTTTTCATTGATATAATTACATCTTCAGACATACATATTTAATGCCATTGCTTGTCACAGAAAAGCATGACTTTGAACTTCCAAATGCAGCAACATTTCCTATGGCTTCAAGCCATCCCTATAGTTATATAAATTTCTGTATTTTTATTCTTTCAATGAGTATTGTTATCACACTAAATTCACCATAGTTTGTTTTTTCCTGCATGCTCCTTGTATTTTGTCCCTATGCTTTAGAACCCAAATGCTGCCTCCCCCCTCCCAACACTGACCTTAGAATTGTGGAATGTTTTGGGATAGAAAGCAATCTTTGTGTAGACATGTTGCCCAACGTTCCCTCTAAGTGAATGGTAGATGTATGCGTAATGCTCGCTGCATTGTGCGAGCATTACATAGATGTGCAACTTTAATGTTGGATTGACAATTCAGCTGTGCAGGAATGTCTGAGCAGCTGCACACACACACACATGCGTGCAGCTTAGAGGGAACATTGATGTTGCCCCCAGAATGCATCTTTGACCAACTTAGGAGTGATTTGTTTCCAGTGCTGCTACAGACATATCTTTCTAAACATTATCTGCTTTTCAGGCTGAAAAGATCTTACAGATTATTTAGAGATTATGTATGCTTTCAGAAATTTATTACCAGGAACTGGACATGTGTTTATTAGCAAAGTGTATCCAATTGAATACTGAAAATCTGGTGGATATATTCTCATGGTACTAATTCAACTGTTATAGTAAACCCATAGAAACAGTATGATATTGAAAGTTAGATCCATTTTAATTTTCAAACATGTGATACCTATTCCATATTTAAAAATACTGGATCTTCATTCAGCATTGAGTGTTTGTAAGTCAAGTCTGTTAAAAGACTGACTTCTGGTTTGGTTACACAAGTGAGTTGACTTGAGTGAGAAATGTTCTCTGTCATTTTACCAATATAGTTTCATTTGACTCTTTTATTTATGTTATTTTAGACTGTAAGAAAATTCTTTATGTTATAAAAAAAAAACATAGAAAGAATATTTCAGAAACTTTACTTGAATCTTGTGTTTCAAGCATAGAGGTTTATCTTGGTACTTTTTGAACTGTTTATATGGGTACTGCATGAATTATTTGTATCCACCATAGATTGTCTACTAGACCCATCCAGTACATTATAGCAAAGGCAAACACTTGAACAATTTTTTTTCTCCAAATATTGAACCATCATTCTTAACCCATATTATTTTCATAACCATATACAGATGTATTGTCCTGAACAAATTATCTCCCTGAGTTTCTTTAGCTACTTTGCTTTGTTAATTTTCTATGCAAAGCAAGTGATTAAAATTTAATCTGAAAAAATCAGACAATTTATTTGTCCCAATTTCTGTATGAAGAACAACATAATGATGGAAAATATTTCATTTAACTCTTCAGTTTTTTTGTTTATTCAATTCTTTGGATACTTAATATAGAAATGTGTAAAGTATGTTAATATCTTTATTTCATGTTTATATGTAGCACATTCTTTTGCATACATGGCTACAGATTCTTTATATACTATATGTGTCATTTCCATTTTGTACTCAATGTCAAAGTCAGTCTGATAGTATCTTTTGCAGATGTGATAAATTGAATATTAAATATTTAAAGTAAGTTTTGACAAATAGGGAATAGATATTTATATTTTAACTTAAAAACTTACTTTGCAATCATAATATTTTTATATATCAGAGATATGCAACTTACTGGCCTTAGTTAGCCTTGGACAGTTTGCCAGATGGCCAGCTCTAAATAATGACTTCCCTTAGATTGATGTGATGCATGTTGCCAATTTTATGGTGAGCAGATTGGCTGCTAAAAATACAACTTGTGAGATTTCTTTGACAGGTGTATATTTGGAAATAAATGGCACTTGTCAATTGCTGTGTATATTTAATTTGTGTATGTCAGGTTTTTTTTCTTCTCATTATATGTTATGTTTAATTGTCTTTAAGATTTGTCCAAAATCAAGTTCATGTTGTTCCTGACTAGAGACACTATTTTAAATTTGTAAACAAATATAACATAGTTAATATTTCCCTAGGAGAGTGGGTTGAATATTCAGATTATTATCAATAAAGGCACACCTATTTTTTTGTGGGGTGGGGGATCTGGGTCTTGGATTCTGGAATACCCCTCCCCTAAAAATGCCAAACCTACCTGAGGTTTACCAAACTTTTCATTATGATTTAAATAACAGATTTTATCTTGCAAAACAACCCAGTGTTCTTTAACAGAAAATTCCTTTTAATAGACATAGTATTTCCAGAATGTGCTAATTGTGACATAGAGGTGTTTATAATCTTGTCAGGTTGAGAAATTATTCATTGTTGCAATAACCAATAACATCTGAAGCAGAAACTATTTTCCCTGGAATGATCCCCCTTGGCTAATCTGCAGAACAGCAAAAGGCTATAACATGCATTAAGTCAGTGCATGTGTGTGATTAGGATTTTTTAAAAAACTTAGCTTTCACAATTTTTCAGTTATATCGCTACGATGTCTGCAGTGAGGCAGTTTATAGTGATGTTTAGCACTGGGGCATCATGTCGCAGACATATAGCATGATGTCCCATCCAGTCACATTATCCTGACACCAGGCCACCCAGTCTTAACACTAATCTCTTAATGCTGAGCGCCAAGCGAGGCAGCTATTAGTGCCATTTTGGTAAGTCTTTGGTATGACTCGGCTGGGATCAAACCCACGACCTCCCACTTACGCGGCAGACGCTCTAACCACTAGACCACCGGAGCAGTCCATGAAGTCAGTGCAACTGATTATCAGTTAATCCTTACTACTGTAATTATCTTGTGAAACAAATTACTGTTTTGAAGGCTGGTCTGAGGTGACATTATAGAAGTCAATGTTCTAATCATAATTGAGTGTGTATGTAAGCACATGTGATTGTTTGGCAGATAGATTAAGCTTTATCTTGTTATCATGGTGTTTAAATTAAATTAAATTTATTTAAATTAAATTAATTTAAATTAAATTAAATTTATGCTGATTTGAATGACATGTAAACCATTAAATTAATCAAAGCTTTTTCAAAGTTTGAATTGGACAGTTTTGTTAAATCAATAGATCACCTGAGAAAAGCTTGAGGAGTGGAAAATGTTCCAATCACCATGGAGATGATTTTGTTAGCAGGTTGGGCATGGCAAAAAAGTCAGTAATATCAGAATCAGGTACATTTATAGTTTTGCTTATACCTTTGTGTGACATGTTGCTGTCTAAATCCACTCACCATTCCCAGATTTGCAATCACTGAATCTGACAATCATTGCTGAGTAGCTTCTTTAATAATATTACGAACTGCAGCCTGCAGCCAGATGGTAATGTAACTGGACCTTTGGTGGTGCTTGAGTCACTAATCATTGCAGACATGTCTCAAAGCGATGGAACCGCCTGTGATCTGAGTTGTTTTATCCTATTCACAGCAGCACTTTTGATGCTTTCAACATCTTGCATTGAAGCTTATTTAGCACTCAGTTCAGTGTGCAAGTTCAGAGCACAGAGCTCTGCTTTGGTGGCTTAATGGTGAGATTGCCTACCTTGGATGCATGAGGCCACTGGTTTGAACCCTGGCCGAGTCATACCAAAGACTCATAAAAATGGTCCTACAGCTGCCTCGCTAGGTGCAAAGCATTAAGAGGTTAGTGTTAGAACTGGTCGGCCTGGTGTCAGGTTTGTTTGTTTGTTTGTTTGAATTTTAACAGCGCACCAGCACTTTTAGGCTATTTAGCGCCATACAGTAGGTTAGATGTTTAAAAATAAGAAAGGTTTAACAATAACCAGCGATATAAAAAACCATAATAGTTAAATATAAAATGGTAAGATGTTGGTAACAGAAAAATATGAAGCTTCCCAATCAACAGGAGATGTAAATGGTGTATGTTGATGATAAGATGTTGTAAATAAGAGGTGGTATTTGCATTAGATAAAAATATTCTAGGTGATGGCATACAAGTTATAGTTTAAAATAGAGATTTACTTCCTTTAGGAAATCTAAAATACAAGTGATTTGTATAGTATCAAAAAGTTCCTTCAGTGTCATGTACATTATAGTATTTAGCACGCGTAGGTTGCAGGTCGGAACACTTGGTCATAAAGTGCTTAACAGTGAATGGTTCATTGCAAGAAACACACTCTGGTGGATCTTCACTTTTAGTATGTGGGAGTGGGTAATGTATGTATGACCGATTCTGATTCCTGCAATGACAACCTCCTCCCTACGGATAGTTCTGTAGGAAGGAGTCCATTCTCCCAGAGTTGGTTTGATGGCTTGTAGTTTGTTATTGACTGCATCATCCCATGACGCCTACCATTTCTGACATAGGTACTTTTTGATACAAGGTTTAAAATCAGTAAACGGTAATTTAAAATCCGATGGTTCTTGGGGTAGAGCCATCTTAACAGCCCGGTCTGCTTCTTCATTACCTCTAATACCAATATGGCTAGGTAGCCAACAGTATACTATATTGTAGGAGGTATTAAGCTCCGAGTTTTTTACGAGAATATCGACTAGTAATGGATTATCAAGTTTTCTATGGTGTAGCGACTGAAGTACTGATAATGAGTCACAGAAAATAATGCTAATTAAAATTTGTTTTTGTTCAAGAAATTTCAGAGCAAAGTATATTGCTCTGATTTCTGCTGAAAATATGGACGCATCGTTTGGCAAGCGCACTTTGGTTATGTGCTTGCCACTAACGAAGGCTGCGGCAGCCTTGTCATCAACCTTTGATCCATCAGTATAAAATTTAGTGTAATTTGTTGTAATCGTTGAGAACTTCATGATAGGAGTTCAGGAATATGGAAGGGTTTGTCTCAGATTTATTTCCATCGTGTAACGTAAAAATCACTTTGGGTTGCTTAAGTAGCCAAGATGGTGTTTTCGAGACAAACGTTTTCTGAACTGTAGAGAGATTAATTTTGATATTGTCAAGGCTGGATGATGTTCTGATGCCAAATGAAGGTATGGCATTTGGGTTATTTCCATATAAAGTTCTTTATTTTGGTTGAAAAACAGCCGAAAAAGCAGGGTTTAGAGGGTTTGATCTTAACTTTAGGGCGTATTGTGCAGAAAGCATTTCTCTACGATGCGATAAAGGTGGTTCATTCGCTTCCGTGAGAAGGCTTTCGCATGGAGATGTTTGAAATGCTCCTAGAGCGAGTCTTATTCCCTGATGATGAATTGGGTCAAGCATTTTCAAATAGGACTTCCTAGCTGAACCATAAACAATGCATCCATAGTCTAGAATGGAGCGGATAAATGTTCTATACAAATTGAGGAGGACCTTTTTATCAGCACCCTGGTCAGTATGTGCCATTACTTTAAGTAAATTTAATGCTTTTAAGCATTTAGCTTTTAAATTCTTGATGTGTGATACAAAAGTCAGTTTTCTGTCAAAGATAATACCCAAAAACTTTGTTTCTTCAACAACTGGAATAAGTGTTCCATCCAGCTTGAGTCATGATGTCTTTGCAACTGACCTGGTGTCACTATAATGTGACTGGGTTGGGCATAATGTTACATGTCTGTGGCATGATGCTAGACATTACTATAAATTGCCACACTGCAGACATCATAGTGATATGATTGAAATTTTTTTTGTTAAAGAGACATTAAAAATATATATTTAAAAAACACATAAAAAAAGTCATTTTTGATTTAGACATGATATTTTGTATGGATCAGTTCACTTAAACACCCGCTTGAAGCAAGTGTTTCTGTAACATCAAATTGTTTGTTGTGTTTTGCAGTCTTATAATGAAACTCTAATGAAATTTCAGTCCATTCAATTCATTAACATGGTGGACTGAAAATATTCCTGATTTCCTCCATTCATTATAAAACTACGGTGGACTGAAAATATTCATCATTTCCACCATTCAATACATTTCAATACAATAAAATGTGGACTGAAAATATTAATTTCCTCCACACAATTATATCATAGGCACAATGTTCCCTCTAATTTTTGACGATGCTGTGCGGAAAAACATGATGCAAAATTTTAGTGAGCGGCATTTGTGAAAGTCGTACATTTACAAATGTTTAAAACTCTATTACACAGCAGTCTTCTATATGATAAATTAGACATTTCGCACAGGCATATGCATTGTTCAACTATGTTAATAAAAATATTGTTCTACTTACTTTATATTAATGATGTCGGTAAAGTGCTACACATATATGTCATATTTAATTATAAAAACCACAAATAAAATAAATGTAGTTCGAAATTTAGAGCAAAACAGTTACTTTATTCATTTATTGCCGAATTTTCACGTCTGTCTTTGTGTGTGGTCCAATGCTTGTAAACCGCATCTAGATCATTAGTGCTTCCTGATGAAAGATAGAATTTTATGCGCATCAAATTATCCAAATGATTTACTTGTAGCCTGTTTCTAGATTTTGTTTTAATTGAGTTCATTAGGCTGAAACCGCATTCGCAGTCTGCACTTGATGCTTGAAATGTCCCACAAATGTTCTGCAGAATCGACAGCTCTTTCATGTCTTCATTCTTCATTACACAGCTTACGACGTCAGTGACAGTCTGAATTGATCCAGTCTTCACTTTCTCTGCAATCAAAAATTTGAAGTCATCATACTGTTCACCGATCTTTGACAGTTTGGTATAATTCTTGAAAACCTTCTTATCAGTTTGTTTAAACTCTCTTTGCCAAATTCAAAACTTGAATTCTTTGCAATGATGCAGTGGTCAAATACTTGCCAATCCATTATTCCATCATCCGGAAATCTCTTCTCAAGGTGATTACATAATGGTTCAACAAATCTAAGAATTACAGCCTTGTCGACGTCACGGTCAATTGAATTAAGAACTTCCTTCACTGCATCACTCCAATGAACTGTTTCTCCAAGATACTGCGATCTTATTTTACATATTTTGGCCTTTACAAACTGAAATGCTTCAAGAGTTGTGAGAATACTTCTTTGAAAATATTTGCTTATTGATGCCAGTTCTCCCAAAACATCGTTAAGTACTGTCAAAGCTAGTCGAAACTGCGGATTTAGAAGTCTCTTCAGACAGAACCTTTTGATTGGATCATTGCTCATGTTTACTTGTTCAGCGCAATAGTCAATCAAGACGTTGTAGTTTCGCACAAGAGCGGCAACTGCTAAATGCCTAGACAACCACCTTACCTCATGCAAAGGCCGAAATGCCACGGAATCACTTGCTGCGGCATTGGCCAATTCCTGGAATTTCTCATTTTTAACTGATGACCTGCTGAACATTGTATAAACTGTCCGAAGTAATGTTTCAATATCGTGCATTAATGAAACTTGCTTCCAAGCATCTTCAACAGCTAAGTCTTCGCGATGAGCAACACAATGTTGTTCACACAAATGATGTATCTCACATCTCAGAATTGCAGCCACACCATTATTTTTCCCTAGCATGACAGATGCGCCGTCTGATGTAAACATCACCATATTCTGCTGATCAAGTTGATTTTCACAATAGAATTGTTTTATTGCTGTCACAATAGAGACGCTGTCGCATGAGGACAACTTCACGATGCCACCGAATATTGTTTTGCAAACAATTTCTGTTTCAGGCCGATACTTGAAATATACAATCAGCATTTTCTGAACTGAAATATCGGTACTTTCATCCATTATCAACGTGTGGAATGCCAACTTTCGCAATTCAGTCATAAGCTGATTTTTTAAGACGAGGCTTATGCACTTAACACATTCGAACTCATAATTTTTGCTGTGCAAACTTTGTGGAATTTTAACGTATTTTACAACTTGCTCATGGATATCTTGTACAGAAAACATGGATGCATTCAGTTTAATAGCAAGAATAATGTTATCAATCAGCACTTTTACCAAATCTGAAGTTGACCGCTTTCTGTCTTCCATCTCTACTCTGATGCTACGATCTGCCGTAATCTCCTGTAGCATACGCAAAATTCCACCACTCTTCTGATTCCGTAGCTTTTTAACTGAGTCAGTGCGCACTTTTTGACTGAGATGCCGCTTTAAGTAATCAAGTTTCCATTCATCCCATTTTTTCCCGTGCTGAACTCTCCTGCAGCATTTGCAGTTGAGCAAATAGTGCAAACAACAGCGCCATCATCATTGCATGTGAAAATATCTCCAAGTTTTACATTTTGCTTGTTAGACGATGACAACACATCCGCTTCGATCAGTTCTGATAGCCACTCTTCCTTGAATCTTGAACATGTTTTCATTTTCAACGAATATTGAGATCCTTCTGCTTTTCTTTTGGACATTATGTGCATGGGTAATTTATTATTTAATATGAAAGCATACTTCAACTTCTTGCTTTATCGCTCGCCCACATAACTTCCGCCGGCTGCAGCATGTAATTTTCCCTCTCACATATTTGCTGCGCGGCAACTGAGTAAGAGCTGCGCGGCCGCGCAGCTTAGAGGGAACATTGCATAGGCACATATCTCACTTGTGACTTCCCCTTTATAAAATCTGGCATTATTTGTGCATATTTGACTTTGTGCTCAAGCATCACATCATCATACACTACAAGGTACTTCATCAATGCTGGAAAATAAATTGATGGTGCAAGATGCTCTGTTACTCAGTTCTTTCTAAAATCTTTTAAACCATCATAACATGGCTGGTCATCAGACAGTGGCACAAACATGTGCAACCAATCCCATTTTAACCATCATAAATCATATTCAAGAACAGTTGAGTTTTACCTGATCCAGCATGGCCAATAATCAGTGCATGAATCAAGTTCAGAAATATTGATGTTCTAGTTACATCAACATACTTTAGATTGCTATGGTGTTTCCTATGCAAAGAAATTTGTGATGAATATTTGTTTGATTTTTCTAAAAGCATCTAAGAATTAAATTTTTCATGAAGTCATCGAATGATACAGTATATAATACAATGATATTTTCATATTGTGTATGATGTGGTTTGTAAACATGTATTAAAAATCCAACTCAAGTTAAAAGATTACTGGAACTTGTGTTCGATGAGGAGCAAAGAACTTTGTGGGAACTTCCTAGTCCATGAGTGGATGCGGATGCAAATATGTCTCACACACATAGTCTGGCTTTAAAATGTTGGTATTGATATTGCTGCTGCATTTACAGAGTTACCAAGAACACAGTGGAGTAAACATCCCAGTGAAAAACACATACCTGAATAAAATTACAGTGGGCCTGGTACATGGCTCAATAAACTACTTGATTCTAACAACCGGCCAGAGTCCAAAGAAGTGCCTGTAAATCATGCTGATGCTGCATTTTACTGACATAATCATGTTTATCAAGGATCAAATGATATCTGTGCAGGTCAACACGTTGTTATGGATCTTGTCTATAGACTAGATGCAAAATTTGAGACCAAATGCTGGATAACAAATTGCATGAGTGAATGTCAAAAGAGGTATGAAAGCTAAGATAGCACTCAGAGGAACTAACAAAAAGTGGATACAAGGAGCCGGACATTATCAGATATCTTCTACAGTCCAAGTGGGTACTGGAGAGGTGAAGCTGCCATGGAAAAAATTAGGATGTGCAGCCAAGGTCACTCGTGGTATTGTTCTCAAATTTAAATACCAGTGCCAAGAAAGATTTCAAATGGTAGGATTGATGTCCAAATGCCAAATAAGGTTCATCAGGCTGATTTGTTGCTTTTTCCTCATGACTGTGTCCTTAAATTTGTTGCAGTATTGTTGACCAATTAAACACCATGTACCAGTACTTCTTTATATGGGACATGTCATCATTCATCATGACCAAGCAATTGTGAAAAAATTTCATTGCACACTTATGGAGTGGTTTTTTTTGAACTTCAGTAAGTACAGAAATTGTTAATGAAACCTCAGCTGTTTCATACCACAGAGCAATTGCAAGATGGGTGGCCCAACTTGCACTAGTCATATGATCACTAAACAATAAAGTCACTTGCGTGATTAGTGTAAAATCAGCAAATGCGATTTAATAAAAGGCTGTTAAATTTAATTAGAAAATGATCTCACAGCCAACCATTAAAATCACATGGAGACAAGATTGTTTGTTATTTATGTGAATCTGGAGTTTGGTGGACATTCTGGTGCTTCTGACTTGGTATGGTCTGTCCGGGGTGTTTATGATTTCAAAATAGATTGATACTCCAAGTCAGCCAATACGTTATTATTTGAGACCTATTAATGAACAAGCAGGAAAGCCTCCCAGCCAAGCATATGTGTGAAAAGAAATGCATGTCATTTCAGCCAATAGAGAACTACCACCAAGATTTCTGTTAAGCAATTGATGGATATTTTGATACAAAGTTGATTTACAGTAGCATGATGGCCATACACATAGGTAGTGATTCCATTATTGAGTGTTCATTGCTTGGTATCAAATGAAAACAAACTCACTTTATTCCATTGATAAACATTCGTGATGTTTCTGACAATGTGTTTGATATTTGTTATGTGTGTAAATTCACGTTGGTCTTGAAGACATTCCATGTACATGTCTTGACATGGATCCTTTCACACAATAACCTGTGGAACACCTTTAGTTTTATTTTTATTTTCAGTGGCATATGGTCCAAGCACAGTTGAATGCACTTAAGGTTGCAGTCCTACATGCTCTTTGACTGGTTTACCTGAATATTCATCTTTGGACATACCAACAAAACCTTTTTATTTCAGAGTTACTAAACAAAGGATGATCTTTTGGATACTCCCTGGTATCAAATTTATTGACCAAACATGGTCATGCCATGTCCACTTATGCATCAATGGTTGTGATATGCATCCGCAGCAAGTCCATTTGTTGAAAAGAGACATCTTGTCAAATGGTTCTGATCTGACATATTAGCATCCTTGTCATATTGTGCTTTAAAAGAGAAATGGTTCATGTGGCTTTACTTCAAGAAAGGAGTTTTAAATGTCAGAAATGACTTTAAATTCCTCCAGAACAAATATAATTTAAACCTAAAGTAAGGGATATACATGCCAATGAAAGTAAAAATTATGAATTTCCAAAACATCCACTGAATGAAATTGGTGGAACAAAGTAATGATAGGTCATCATCATTCAGTGATCAAGTCTAAACTATAATGTTTCAAAACATAGCTTGGAAATGTCAAATTATTCTACAAATTGTAAACTATATAAAACTGATATACAATGAAAGCCAGCTATAACATTCTGATGTAGCATGAATTCTGACAGCATCACTGTGGCAACCAAAATAAACAAGAGTTTGATTTAATACATTAGCAGGATTTGTTGTTTTACTGAGAGAAAAAAAAAGAAATATCTTCTTACTTATTTTGGGTAAGATACTGGCTCTTTAAGAAGTGGATGTAACAAGATAACCAGGTGAGATTTTCGCATTCACAACAGAACACTTTTGACGATGATATAAATACAATGTTTAATAATGAATGACTTGAATGAGCAATTCAATTATGAATACTTGCATGTATATTTAATCAAAATATTGGATTATTAACATAATAACGCACAGATTTAATAAAGAAAAATGCAAACAAATTAGTCTACAAAAGACAAACACAAGGCGTGAATTATTCACAGTGACTAAACAATGGAAAGATAGATATAGTTGACTCAGCTAGCAAACAATGTAGAATTTTACTCCTGTAGTAAAATAAATTCACTCAAAGTGAAATTATGCAAATGAAGAAAAGGACAGATATAACTTTTCTTTACAGTTTCTAAAGATACAATGGGTTTTATGAACCCCAAAATTTAGCCCATGGCTATAATATTACATGCAAGAGGATACACTCTGTTGCCTAAACACTTTATTTCAGCTCCACTGCAGCGAAAGTTCAGCTTTACAGCTGCTACAATTCCTGTGGTTGGCTTTACAGCTTGCACCACATGGATGACCTCAATTCCTCTGAAACTTGGAACGCTTGGGTCCCTCTAGTCACTCTGGACAACACTGGACACTCCAGATACTGGAAACTCCATATACTGGACATCACCAGATACTCAAGATACTAGACACTCCAGATACTAGACAGCTCTACAGCAGGGACACTTCAGACACTGGACATCACTGGACAATACAGGACACTCTGGATGATGGACATTCCAGACACTAGACAGCTCTACAGCTGGGACACTCCACATACTGGACATTCCAGATACTCAACAGCACCAGACAACACTGGACATTCTGAACATTTCCAGAGACTGGGCAGCGCTATAGCTGGAGATGTGCTAATCCTTATAGTAGACTGCCGACTGCCAAGACTATCCGTAATGTAAAGAGCTTTACATGCAATGAGGTATTTATTCACAGATTCTCTGTACATTGATGGCATTCAGTTCCTCTCATCAAAAGCACTTCACACTTGCGGCATAGGATGAACCAAACTCACTATTTTCAAATATGACACAATATACATTATTCATTCACTCTCTGGTATTGTTTTAGGCCAAAAACGAAATTCTAGTACATGAATTTAATAAATAAATTTTAAAAAAGTTTATACAATTCTGTGACAGTGGATAATTTTTTAATTTAATTATCATTGAACCATCAACAATAAAGCCAGTAAGTCTTTCTGTTTGTCTTCATTGCATCCCGTGTTGCTCAATTCAGCCTTAACAATAACCAACAAATGTTTGCTCAGTCATCTGGCATACTTGACTAAGCAAAGTCATGATCACAGTAATAGCCAGGTGCACTATTTATACATACCATTGTGAGTGTTTTGTGAGTGTATTAGCAAGCAATCTTGATCTTGAAGAAATTGTTTAGAAATTGTGCCACATGTACTTTGTACACTTTTTTGATGGAATTACTGTTGCATATACAACCTGGCCAGCTGTTCTGGTGAGTATACATACTCAAACAATTACATGTAATTTGCAGATTTACATATACATTTACATGTATATGACTTTTTTTCAGCTCCCAAAATTAATAATAAATTTGTAATAACTTTTAAGAAATTCTTGTTTAATACGTACAAAGTTGATAGCTGTGTTTCACATTGAAAGCTATAGACTTCTGCCCCCTCCCCCAATTTATATAGCTAAGATGGTATACATGCATCATTCTCATAATTGTATGGACTTCTTCATCTAAACCATGGTGGGATCCTGAACCTCAGCCTAGGTTCTGTTGCAGGGTTTTGCTGTAACTGGTTGCATATGTATGAACTAATGTGCAAATCACATCACCAAACAAAATATCATGACCATTAAAATACACACAACACTCTGAGCAACAGTTATCATATCTGAATTCATGTATAATTTTACATTGAATATCTGTCACATGTACACAAAAACTTTTCATTTTACTTGTTAACAGCAAATGGAACCCGACTTGCATTAATTTGCAAATGCAAATGTGGAATCATTGTAAGACTGATGTTTTCTTATAGCACTCACTTCAATTCAAAAACTTGACATTTTTGAAATACTCATGATGAGATCTATATCTCTCAGTATAGGCCCAATTCTTGATGCAAGCTCTAGGTGAAGAAGACCATATGATTACAGCATTGTTTTGATCTACATGTGCATGGAACATGTTACCCATTCATCACATCAAGAATCAGATGCTAGTTTTAGTACTCAGTGTTCCCAAGTCAAGACTGTACAATGACTGAAGTTACAAATGGTGGAATTGTTTGTGTATACTCACAAACTAATCATAAAACAGGACTGAAAAAAATGTGTGATTAGGATTTTTAACATAGCTTTTAACAATTTTTCAGTCATATCGCTATGATGTTTGCAGTGAGGCACATTTATAGTGATGTCTAGCACTGGGACATCATGCCGCAGACATGTAACATTATGACTCACCCAGTCATATTATCCTGACACCATGCCGACCAGTCCTAACACTAACCTCTTAATGCTGAGCGCCAAGTGAGGCAGCTGTTAGTACCATTTTTGTAAGTATTTGGTATGGCTTGGCCGGGGATCGAACCCTTGAACTCCCACCTCCGCAGCATATGCTCTAGCCACTAGGCCACAGGATCTGTTAAACTGAAGAAAAACAAAACAAGAAATAGTTTTATGTTAAAATTGAGGCTATTCTTTCATCAAGAAACTCAATGCAATAAATTAAAATATAAAATAATGACAAAATAAATTCATAAACAAATGGAAGGGCAGACCAGTAATTGACCACCATAAATGAGAAATTCAGTGTGCTGTATTGTAAAATAGCTTGTTTGTTACTCATTATAAACGTTGGCTAATATTGATAACTGCATCTCATGCAGTGCCCCCCACCAATCCCCTTTTTTCCATTGATTGAGTCTGAAACTCACCACAACCACCACCACTGTCTGGATATATGGCAGATATTCAGACATGCTAAAATTAGTAATTTCATTGATTTTACCCTTATTGGGGCAATTTGATCACTCTGTCCATTTGCTTTTCACTAGAAATGTCTCAGAATCGATGGAACTCATCTTTTTTAACAAGTTATGACTATGGATTGCTGTTGTAAAGCTTAAATGATGAAGTTTGAGATAATAGAAACAAGATTGATCCAAAGATCAATTGGATCCATAAGTTCTGAGAGCCTTCACTGTTTGACCTTTTCCAGTGTTACCATACATGGTATTGTACTTCGTAAGAAAGGTCTTGAGGTTACTTTTTAAGAGCTCAACCCAGCAAGATGTTGATTGGCAATGATTGTTGTGGTATTTAAAACTCTTGAGTGTATGATACCAGTGTGTATAGCACTATAACATTTAGGCATTTAAAAAATGGTTTTGCACTGTTGTCACACATACATACATACATACATACATACATACATACATACATACATACATACATACATACATACATACATACATATATGTATATATATATACATATATATATATATATATATACATATATATATGTATACGTATATATATATATATATATACACATATATATATATATATATATATATATATATATATATATATATATATATATATATATATATATATATATATATATATATATATATATATATATTCATATATATATATGAAATGAAACTTTTGGGATTCATTTACCAAGACTGTTAGTTCTTTTTAAATTTTCACTTTCCATTCTATAAAAAATAAAATTATTTGTTGAATTTTACAAAAGTTGATGGTTTTCACTCTTTTCTGTTACTTAGTTTACGACCATAGAGTTATAACAAGAGATAACAATTGGAGCTTGTTCAGAGACATACAATATATAACATTAGCTGTTAGTACTGGGACATAAGGAGCAATTTTCTGAAATAGTGATATTAGCATTAGTGTTATTAATGGATCACCATAGGAAGTTTGGAAGTTAAAAAGTCATTAAAAACACTATACAAAACTGACATAATAAATGCCATTGACACTTAGACAAACAAATTTTGTGAAAATACTTGTCATTACTAAATCTTGTCATTCCCTCAGCACTCCTCACTGAACCGTATTGTTGACTGTACTATATGTAGTTGTAAGAAGAGTTCCATAAATAATTATTTGTGCAAACATTAAAATTCATCATCTAGAACCTTGTTCTATAAATCCAAAGAATATGAAGAAAGGAACCATCCATTTTACCATCATATTGAACAATGAGTGTGGGGATTTGTGTGCATGTATGTGGTATTAGTTCAGACAACTGATTTCTAATTTATGACATTTATTTACTTTAACTGCATACTTATAAGAATACATGAACTGTCTACCTCATTCTGTCCACAAACAATTCAAAATATTGCTTCACTTACTCGACACATTGTACTCCATAGAATTTTACCATGTCTACAGTATATTAAAACTCTTTCATACCCTTTTTATACAACTTTAGACTTCATTCATAATCTTCATTCAGCGGAACTGAAAACAATACATGTAGCTGAATAGCTAGCTGTCAGGCTAAAACCCTCACTACACTAATCATCTAACTTTTTATTCATAATGACATTTGCTGATTGACAGATAACAATTCTGATTATAGATAATATTTAAAAAATCTGTTGGTCAATTCAACTGAGGGAATTTATATTTACCATGCTTTCTATGGTAGAGTTCCTTATGGGTCCCATAACATTTGTGCATTCTTCAAGTAGCCTGACCACAAAGGTGCTTAACTTGGTGTGATCATAAGATTTGTATGCTGTAGCCACTTTGCCAGCTGGCTGCCTTGGAGACCATATGAAAGGTACCTACATGTAGTCCACATTTCCTCAGTGCCACCTAGTCAATAATGCGCTAACAATACCATTAAAAGTCACAAAAACACAAAAACCTCACTTGAAATACCAAACTTCCTACACTTGCAGTTAGGACTGGCCAACAGGTCCTTAAGGTAATAGAGCACAAATGTGGCACCCTGTTATCTAACACAATATACTATTGGAATGTACAGATGTATTATAGGCTGTGGTCACAAGAAAATGTCCTTGTGGTACATACCAGGTCTTCATAAAATATCCATTGACATTGTTTCCATTTGTCCACAGTTGCTTGATCCTTTAAGGAAGTTATTTAATTCAGAAAATGATAATGGATAAACGTTTGAGTCACCCTTCCATGTAAGATATTTTGCTGGTTCATAATTTTTAAGTAATGTTTTTCAAGAGTTTTGTCTTAGTAATGATTTAAGTGAGGAAGAAATAATGATTGTGTGATAACATATTTGTACATGATGGGACCAGTATTTCCAGTATTCACAGATTGAAAGGCATCACAAGTGTCTGAATAATGATGACCTGTCAGTCATTCCCACATATTTTGGAATAGGTCTGTTACATACATATACGCTTTGAAAGCAGCCCACTGGAGCTCTAATATGCAAGCGTTAGAGGGGTCCCAGCCTCCTTTATCATATATACATATTTGACCAAAATTATATTACTAAATAAGTGTACAACTAAGTAATTCCTTTGAATAGGACATTGTGCCAACTACCTGGAAAAGAAAAACAACAGAAAAATGAGGGGCCATGGATCTCTTGTAGGCTATGCTCTTATTAGGTTAAATATGGGGTGTGGTATATGCAGACATCTCACTATTGTATATGTCGAAACCTAAGGACTTCTTGACATGCGTCTCTTGAAACATCTGATGTATTGATTTCTTCCCATGCTTACATTTCAACTGTGAGGCACTATTCTGCTTCAGTGATCACAGGTGGCAAATTTATTGCAACAAATTCTTTAATAACTTTTATAGGTTATCCAGAAAAAACATGCAATTATGCAATATAAGAAGACTGTAGATGTCTTCCTTTATCAATGCATTTTCACAGACAGTTATAAATAGTCTTAAAAAAGCTAGACTATTCAATGTGTTCAGATAATGTATCTCTACAATGTATTATTACACTAATGCACATCTGTCAGTGTTCAAATTGGTTCTTTCAGTACCATAAGCAAATCATTCCCTCAGGTCACTAGGAGAGTAATTAGATAAAGATACCATTAACGAATCTGGATCATTGCTGTGTGGCATTAGATAACATCGGATGACACCAACATTGTAGACCTATCATCCTAGCATTCTTTGGGAGGGGGGGGAGGTCTGCTTGTTTCTGGATATCTTGTAAAGATTTATCTTGTTGCTGCATCACAGCAGACAGGATTCTCCTGATTACATGATTAGTTCTTGGTAGGATGATACATTTCCAATTTGCAGGGACAAAGATCTAATTTTCTTCAAGATATTGATGGGGTCATAATGCTATATGGGGAACCTCCAAATCAGAACTGTCTACCTCCCACGGAAATTACTGAGGCATATCATAGATATCGAGGACTTAATTTGGAAATAATGTTGCATATACATATTCAGGACATTGATCTCCTCCATCTGCATGTAGTCATTTGTCATCCAGCATGAAGTCAAAAACCTGATCTTGATATATACAATGTAATGTTTACTAATATTATGAGCAAACACAAATAATCAAAATGAAACTATGAAACTAACAGGTCTTGAAGTCTCCTATCAATTATTTAATTGTGCTGATAGAATATGGATACTTGCATAATTTTGCAGAAAATTTGGGTTCATTTAATGTTTTTCAGCACATAAACACAAGCAGATTGTTTTAAGCATTGAGACAGAGTAACATGTTTTGGCCATGGATGCACAGTTGTAGCCAACCCAGGGCATTTCATTGGTAGGATTCAAACTCGTAACCTTTCCATCACAAGTCCTGCATACTAACCACTGACCCTCCACAGGTCCTTAACTTCCTTTAGTTCCCTATTTACAACGAAAATTCTAACCTCAAATGTCAACACTTTTAGATTTAAAAGAAAGCCCCCATCAATCATCACAACCTAATAGGGAGGTTGCAACACATATCTGGTTAAAATCAAGAGATACTAATATGAGTTACAGTATAGAAGTCATATATATTGGGTTTAAGAATCTATATCTAGTCGCCAGTTGGATTAGGAATTTGAAACTGAGCAAAAAAACCACATTTGAGTCACACAGTGATCAAGAGCACCTTACCTTAAGCATTTGACATTATGTAGCTTTAGTATGTAGTCTTTCTTTGAGGAAAAAAGAGTTTTTGAAACAGTAAAAACAAAAAATGGTTTGTTGTCAGATTTAAGTCTTTGCACTTTGCAGTTAGATTGTCTTATAAGACAGTATGTACAGTACCTGCACCAATGACTCCACCAGTGGGTCCAAACCAAATCCATAAATAACACAAATTAAGGGACAAATTGCAAGATATAATCAATTATTGGATCAATTGATTGTTGATAAAAGTCATTAGGCACATTCCAGTGACAATTTAGGAGAAAATAGATTGATATTCTGTGTAACATATTAGATCTTATATCTTAATTTATTATATTAATTTTTTTTTTCAGTGAAAACTTGCCACAACAGTAGCATCTGGCATTATAGACCTGTGCTCAATGAATTATGTGACAAACATTCTTAAGTTGTCAATGAACTATACAGATGCAAATATTATATAGTACATATTAAAAGTAATTATTTATGAAATGCTAAAATGATTTTGAATTGAAATATCAGCAAGAATAACTAGGACATTGACCAGAATGTTCCATGTTATAACCACAAACATACTTTTAAGTGAATAATGTTCACAAGTTTAATGCTGCATGACCTTGGGATGGAGAATGTTCATAACAAGGAAAATAATGTCTGTTTTTATTGATTTTAAATTTGTCAGTATCATACACTAAGCTATCAAGTGAAAGATAAGCACATTATGAGTAGATCTCTTTTTATCTATTGTAACATCTACCACTTTATAATGCAGCAACCTTTAGAATAAACTTTTGTCAGATGATTATATACAGTGAATATCTTGTTAGCAATAATAAGCATCTTTCAATCAAGCTGAATTTCTGCTGAAGATTCTACTTGCTAATATCATTTCTCATAATGTTTTCATATATAATTCACATCATTTAGTCATTCATTTTTCTTTATAATTTTTTGTATTTGGTAACAAAGCAGTTCTAGACTTGATTGCTGGTTGGGTTGGTGGTTGAAAATGAGGCCAGGGGCCCCATCATTTAGAAAGAAAGTTGAATGATAAGAATACAATTATCTGGTGTCAATTGCTGTAATTGAGAATTCTGAACAAGATCCAAATTATTTTACAATTGGATTGGGGTCAGTTAACATTGGAACAGACAAGTAGTGGGTGGATAAGGTTGAGTTTCTTTTGCTAGATAGCGAGAAGCCATGCTCATATTATGTTCTTTTGTTTTCCAGGACAATTAGCAATTTAATAAATGTTCAAAACCTGCTAATCTGAAATCTTAAATGTTTGGTTGTTTCTCAAACAGTTTTGTGAAATCATTGATATATAATTATGTAGAACCAAATCATACTTGATACATGTATATAGTATCAGTTCAGTTAAAAAACAAATGGTTTTTGTTTCATCTCTGTATAATTTATTCAGTTTCATTTTATAGCTAATGAGACAGTTAGTTGCAAATTCCTTTATAAACATCCATTTATGCTTGTACAGTCATTTATTTTCCACTGTACACAACACTTTTGAGCTCACCTGACTGTATGTCCAGCTGATGGTATGGTCCTGTGTCTATCATGTTTCATTTGCCCATCAGTAATTGCTTGATACCACTCCAGAATCCATACTGCTTATCTGGTTTAGAATCAAACTGGGATGGTTTTACAATGATTCCTGAAGAACCACCTAGCAAAATAATGAAATGATTTCGATGTTTGGAATTTCATTCTAGGCAGATTTACTACAGCTGTAATAAATGATAAAATAATAAATAATGTGGAGAAAGCCAATGAAAATGTCACTCATAAAACCAGTGATGAAGTGCCAGAAAAACCCAATGATGATGTCATGGAAAAAATTAAAATAGAGGACATAACTATTGTGGTTTAGACAAAGCAGTTTAACAACCATGAAAAAATACACAATAATGAAACTTTATATGATGCCATAGCAGAGGCTGCTGACCAATATTGCATAGCTGCCTTTGAATATGTGGAACTTTTCTGTGACTTCATAGGTGCCCATAGACATGTACTAGATAGGCTGTTAGTTATGACAGTCCATGCAGGCTTTGAATAAATGTTTGCACTGGTGATTAAGCCAATATGTAAATGCATGGAGGAAGTCAAGAAAGTCATGACAAGCACTGCCACCATGATAGGAACTAAATAGAAACTGGGCCAGCTTGTTGAGATGACCATGTGTGCTGAAGATATAACAATAGCCATGGAAGAAACTGATTGATCAAGTAGTGTACAATTTTTAAAATTCCCAAAGGCGTAGAGTTAAAGCCAGAGGATGTTGGAGAAATACATGTATGTTCCATAATGAGAACCACCCGAGTACCAGTCAAAGTTGCCAACACTAATTCAAACATTTTATGAACTGGTATGGTTTGAGGAATGGAGTAAATCTTTTAGCTGAATCAAATATAACATCGTAGAGCTTTATATTGTTCCAGTTCTTCCTGAATGTGACTGTTCCAGTGGCCTAGTGGTAGAGTGACTGCCACGGATGTGGTAGGTCGTGGTTTTGAAAACCCGGCCAAGTCATACCAGAGACTTACAAAAATGATACTAACAGCTGCCTCACTTGGCACTCATCATTAAGAGGTTCGTGTTGGGACTGGTTGGCCTGGTGTCAGGATTATGTGATTGGGTGGGACATCATGCTACATGTCTGCGGCATGATGCCTCAGTGCTGAACATCACTATAAACTGTCGCATTGCAGACATTGTAGTGATATGACTGAAAAGTGATAAAGCTATGTTAAAAATCTAAATCACACACACACTGTGGCGTTGCCCGACTCAAAATTAAATTAGAACCATGTGTTATCAAGTAAGTTGGACAAGCCACTGTTTATTGTTGCACATGACCGCAGACTAACACCATCCCTTACGTAAGTTGCCATAGTTAAGAGAGGAAGCTGACCAAAAGCCCGTCAGAAGTTTAATTAGCACCCTTGGACTGGGAGGATGTTTTGTACATCAAGAAGCTGCCAGAAGGAGTGGGCGTGCCTTATCTTCTGGATACGCTGACTGACCGCCAGATTGAATACGTCGAGTGGATAGGGCCCCAGCGCTACCCAATCAGAATCGAGGAAGGGGTGGGACCCTGATTTATTTTAAAATATAATATCTTTAACCGGCCGGCTAGCTTTAGTTTCCAATTACCCGTTAAGGAGGATTGTCTGTAAAGAATTGGAACTCCGTAGCCATACGTTAATTGGCGGGAAACGCTTAGATCCAGAACTCTAAGTATAGCTTCTAAAAAGGTCAGTGAGCTATTTGTTTGATCTTTGCTTTCTGCTACTGCATTTAATTGTAGATCGTTATATATACGTATTATTACTAAAATCGTAGTAGGAATAATTATTTGTGATGTTGATATGTTTGTATATTTGAAGAATGAGTTCCTATTTGTAAAGAATCGTATTGCTTGCTAGCCGTCGTAAGAATTAATATTATTATAATTTGCTATGTGGTTATTTTATAGTACAATAGCACATTATCCATGTAATTATAGAAATTGAATGTTATCTTTGAAATGATTTCACTGTGAGAAATTAATATGAATATTTGATTATTTGTGTACGCTTGTGGGAGTGTAGTGTACAGACATACATCTGGTTGTCGTAGTATTATAAGTACAACGAGATTATATATATATATATTAGATATACTTATGTGATATGATGTATGGATATATGATATCGTGCTATTACCCCATTGGTTCCCTGTAAGAGTGTGTGGGAATTTCGATGTGTATGTATGCGTGTCCTAAAACGTAATAGCCTTATCTGATGGTTAATGGATGATTTAGTGTGAGGTGAGATTTGATAAACCATATGTTAACGCCTTGTGATTTTCACAGGAAGCTTCGGGGGACAGACTAGTGAGTGGTCCCAGTGTCTCCGTTATAGACGGAAGGAAGAGAAGGAAGAGGTAAATCTGAAGAGGAAGTTTCGGGGGACAGACCAGGAAAAGTATCCCCAATTGTTGTGATAAAGAAAGGAAGGAAAGTGAAGGGAGGAGAGAAATCGGGAGAGGTGAAATTCAGGAAGAGCGGAAGGATAGGATAATAGATGAGTACAACCAAAGGCCAGGTGGAAAATCGAACTCACACTGAAAATCATAAGATGAAATAGGCTATCACTTAGAGGACAAGTGATTATGTGACATTTAACTTTATAGGTTTCATTAAATTGTTATTGTTGAATTTCATCTTCGTGTTATATATATATATATATAACTGGGGGCTCAGAGCCGTATACCTATTTGGTCTTTAATCTAAATTTAAATTCACGAGCCAGGTGGAACTTCTATAATATTTTAATTAATATTTTGGAAGTACCCCACCCCAACCTTTGCAGAACGCTACACACACACACACCCTTAATGTACCACTTGGTGCTTTACTTTTGATTACTCTGAGGACCTCTGTGTATCTTCCATATAGTAATTCTCATATGACACAACTTCATTTTACCCATGTAGAGCAGAGTGGACACATTTTGTATCTCACAGGATGGTCTAGATGGTACAGTTACATATTATATATCAACAGAACTAGGGTACTAGTGACACAGAACAGGTAATTGATTTACAGTGGGTGAAATTCAAGTAAATCTCTTATTGGAATCTAATCTGTGAGTCTGCAGTATCATAATGGACAGATGAGCACAGCGCAACTGAGCCACATGATTTTATTTATTCCATATCCTTTTTGGTGGCGATGGAGCAAAGAGGATTATGTCTGCTACAATTCATTGATGTTGTTGTTGCAGGGTTTATTGCCATATTTCAGCACACGATAGACTATACATGGTGGCCAGTATAAATGGTGGAGGAAGAACCCAGGGAAACCCTACAAAGAACCACTGACCCACAAGAAGCTACTGGCAAGCTTTCTCACATACCCACATTTTCCAAATTCAAGACACGAACCCATGCAGACAGAGGTGAGCACACCTGGCCAATCAGGGCCCCATTTTATTGATAGTGTATCAGTTAATTTTGTTATAAAGGGCATGTATGAGACCACATTTACATATCTTGGCTACCCAACCCATGAATCCTTGACACAGATTTGACAAGCATAGCTTCCATGCAGATGCACATGTTTCTCAAAAATTTCCCAGTGAGAAAATGTTATGGGGTATCTAGAAGGGGTTTTAGTCTGGGAAAACTGAAACTCACCATCCAGCCTCATTGACAACTTTTTTAATATTGTGAAAGTTACAAGAAATGATTGTGACCTTGTCTTAATTGCAGATAAAAAATTAACCCACCTGTTATGGGCAGATTGTCTGATTTTTGTTTGAGAAACCAGAGAAAGCTTGCAAAAAACTTGTACACCAGCTGCATTGCTTTTGTAGAAAGTGGCACCTAGATAATGGTTAAAAAACAAATGTCATAATTTGGAGAAAGAGAAAGCAAAGACAGGGACAGTTCATTTTTCCATGCCAGAGAAGATACTTCAAACAGACCAGTATGGATTATTCGGATGACATGTAAATTGAGACTGAAGTTTAAAAGCTGTCATTGAAGTAATGTAATGTGCCGTGTGAAACCTAATGAACCATTGCATTTTGTCTGTCTGTAATATAAATTTTAGGACATTTTATGAATCTTGTTATACTCTTTTTTAGTGGAGTTATTCTATTGAAATTACTGGCAAAAAAGAATGATACAAAAAAAAATGCTATGATAAAACAGAGTATGAATTATTGGAATAATTAAATGCCATATTTTGCAAAGTAAATGATTATCATTGATGCAAACATATCACTAAAATTACATGCAAAAGTTAACTTGGAGGTCCTCCTAGTCAGCATTATAAATTTTGCAAGTTACAAAAGCTAGCTCAATTAGAATACACTTTTGCAAACAGGAAACTTCTAAAATATGTTGTAAGGTGAAGTGCAGATAATGTTTCCTTTGGTAGAGATGTGTGGTACTTATACCTTGACCTGTTTATTGAAAAATTCTCACTAGATAGAAAACCTTTCATTAAATTACAGAACTTTTCCAAATATAAATGAAATACAGGTAGATAGACTTCCAAAACTGAAATATAACAAGACTATACAAATGAATTACATACAAAGGGAAAATCTGATTCTTACCAGAAGGTACAAAGACTGACATGCACAGGGTTTCACAAATACATATTTGTGAAATATATTTTTCAAATTTACAAATATTTTTCACAAATCTGTGTACACAGATTGAAAATATATAGGCTCATGCAAGAAAATTCATAATGTATGACACAAACGATTTGTGAAGTTTTGTAAATCAGAAATTAGGAATTGAGTAATATGGGAAACATTGATTTCTACTCTACATAACAATATCAAGAATTTATAAAAGCTGTGTAAATCTTAAGTAAGTTAGAACAAATTTCATACATTGTTTACTGTCCAGGCTTTCATCGGGCCATAAGACAGCGCTACATGATTAATCTCAGTCCTATATGTGCCATTTTTATGTTCCTCCCAGGTAAGGTGTTTTGTATGCATTATAGAGTTTGCATTTGGAAATTGAGCTTTGAGAGAGTTTAATATATATGTATTTTAATGTGACTTGTTTTCTGTGACCCATATTAGATGCTTAGTAACCTTTTTTTAAAGTTGATTTAGATCAATCCATAATGCTTTGAGGTATAGCAATTCACATCAATAATTAGGGTTGTTTTCAGGTATATAAAAGTGCCAGTATACTTGTTAACTGTTTCCCACTTGTATAAAGTGCTTCTTGGTACATTAGGGATTTACAGTACAAATTCTCATAAATGATTATGACCAGTATGGAAAATGGTACACATACAGTAGAGGATATATTTTCTATGAGGCCAATTTGACTCCTTGAAGTAGAAACGAATTAAAATAATATTTTCCTTGATTCTTAGCTGTATAATAAATTTAAATTAAATGAAGGAAAGGCTGTACAGTTGCACTGTCACATTTTGTATTAGCTTTGTTTAGAAGCCTCATTAATGAAAAAAGCAGTTTATTCCTTAGGTCCAGAAGGTGATAAAGGTTTTAAACACAAGTATTTTTTATTAAAAAAATGCAATGGCACATATAGTTTCTCAACACAACAGCATACATTAAATATGGTATTTTTTTGCTCTCTCTCTCGTTCTCTCTCTCTCTCTCTCTCTCTCTCTCTCTCTCTCTCTCTCTCTCTCTCTATATATATATATATATATATATATATATATATACATACATGTACATTGAAATATTCTGAAGTTGGAATATAATCATATTTCCATCAGCTTATTATAATGAATTGAATAAGTAACATGTGTCCTGAACATTAGATACTTCCTCCCACTCAGCCTCAATTAGATTAAACAGTATGATGCTCTGGTTTAGAGCAGTGTGTTGACAGAGAAGTAAACATATTATTTGATCTGTTTCTGCTGATAACAGCCACTTAGCCAAGGTTGTGTTCAAGATCAGAGTAACCCAGAGAAGCTGGCTGCTTGTTCCTATGTACAAATCTCTATTCACACATGGTATTGAGTGTGGTAAAGGTTGGAGGTGGGAAGGATACTCTAGGATTTTATATAAATGTGTTTTATATGGATTGAATTGCTCTTAGGTAAGTGTACTGTGTTGACTGAATGCTAGTTTGTATTAAAGTAGAATTAGTCATTGTGGGTGGGCACAGGGACTTATATGATTGCTTACAATTGATATGTTAATACATGTACTATATAATCAAAACTAGTTTTTATATAGTATTATGACACGTCAATTGTAAGTAAGGATACTAGCCCCTGTGTGGGTGGGTTGGTAACTGTGAGACAAGAGAGAGTTGGTAGAGAGAATCTAACAACCAGCCATTGAAGTTGATATTTATTTGACCAATAGTTACTTTGATAGTTCTTTTTAAACTTTTCTAGATTATTTGCTTGCTTTAAATATGCTTGGGAGAAAACTTATGAGAAATACCGGCATGGCCTGTAATTATACATTTTATCACTTAATCAGTATTTTTGCTCCCATCAGCAAATTAAAAGAAATACAGTAAAGGCTGTCTTAAAAGACCACTGCTATGAGAGACCACCTTCTCAATACACAAATTGATAGTTTTTTTTTTTTTTTTTTTTTTTATGGTTTAACGCCATTTTTCAGCACAATATATAGGCTATACATGGCGGCCAGTATTAGTGGTGGAGGAAGAAACCAGAAAAACCCGGAAAGAACCACCGACCCACGAGAAGCTACTGGCAAGCTTTCTCACTTAACTACATTAGCCGAATCTTAGACTCGAACCCACGCAGACAGAGGTGAGATGGCAATGGTCCGTAACGGACAGCGCTTTAGACCACTCGGCCACTCGGGGCCCCCACAAATTGATAGATTGTGTAGCAGTGTGACCTGTTATGAGAGACAACCTGTCTTGAGAGACCATATTTTTTTTTTTTTTGGCAAAAGAGGCATTCTTTCAAGACAGGTTCTGCTGTAATACAATTGCTTTTTTCTGTTTTTATGATATGTGCAACACAAAATCTTATTTTCATTAAATTGATCATTCCATCAATAATTGATGTTTGTTTAATGACATTGTAAATGCTAACAAACTCAAGGTCTGAAGGAGGTTATGGGGGCAATCACCAGTTAGTATGTACATATGATCGAGAGAGTGACCTATGTAAGGTGAAGTTGTTTGCATTTGAAACTTGCATAGTGTGGAGAATGTTGGCATACTTCTATGCTACATTGATGTAATGTGGCTGACATTTCTTTGGATATTGTAGTTATGGAAATTATACATAATCTAAGCACACTGCTAACTAAAATGACTGCTCCCTTATGCTATTTAAATCAGCCTGAATTAGTCTAAAGTACACTATCTTTAGCACTTATTTAAACAGGGAAATGTTTTTTTTTGCCCAACTAGACAATACCAGCTTCTGAAAGTGCAATGGATGAATTACAACATATATAAAATTTTATTTAAAAAAGTAATTTGCTCTTTTTTTTCTTCAATTTTCTTTTGATGTCTAGGAAGTGCAAATGACCATGGTCAGCTAGCAGTTTTTGAAAGATGCACAGCTGGAGTATAGCCAAGCTGTATACTCTTATAACCCATGTTACAACCATCAATCATGCACCGTAATAAAGGGAATTAAAGGTTCTTTGAACAATACCTAAAATATACCAGGTCTTTTCAAATAGACAGTATAACCAGTGAGGAAACCCAGGGAATGTCTTTCTCTTTAAAATTCTAACCTGGGTGTGCAAAATATGAAACTGTAGAGTGCCATCTAGACAGTTCAAACCAACTCATAAATAATTTTAGTGGGAAAATCATACCTTTCATGAATTAGTTGGGAGTTAATTGCACTTCAGAAACAACTTTTAATGCAAATATATTCTCCTTAAAAAGCATTAGAAATTTACATAAAAATTGACTCCATATTTGAACACAGGGGCTCATATTGTTGCTTACAATTGACCTGTCATACATGTACATACTATATAAACAGTTTCGACCCATAATCTGAATCTAAAAAATATACATTATTCTTCATAAACCCAAAAGCTTTCTCTTAGCTATAAGAACTATACAGATTTAATTCGGATGGGTCAGCCATTAGTTTGACTTTTATCATGAACAAGTGGACATTGTTCTGGATTTCTCTTTTTTACCTCAGTATTGTTTAAAAAAGCTCAAAAGTTTCTTGCTTAATCAGTGGTTCTCTTTATACATGTGTGAAATGAGTTCCCTGACTTAAGATGGCGTATTTATTGAACCTTATGTCTGATTTCAGGTTCTTTAATTCTTATTATTGGATTTCTCGGGTCCCATTTGTGGTCTCTAAGTATATGTTCAGCTTGACAATATTCAGAAAGGTTTATCAACTTTTATTGATACGTGATGCATCTTGAGTGAGCTTTGGATATTCTTGCATCCCAGACTGCCAGTGTCTCCTTAAATTGAACAAAACCCCAAATTTTGATCATAATAGGGAGAGAGGTTAAAGTGTCCTCAGCCAAAGTGAAACACTGTTGTGCATGTAGCATATTATCATAGTAATGAAAAACCAATAATAAAGTGGACTGTGGTACTTGAGCTTCCATTCTTGCATGTCAGATCAAACATTAACTAGTAATCAGATTTGCAAGCATTGCATCATTATGGTGGAAGTTTTGTTTTATCTTGCATTATTTTACCAAATTTAAGCTGCTTCCTGCTGTCTTGCTATGCATTAGGAAGCAATTAATCAACTAAGAGAATGATGCAGCAATCTCTGCTTTCTGTCTTCATGAATAATCAAAAGCTTCTGATAAAAGTCATCTAGTGCAGTGTTATTACCTTTGTTCCTCATCACAAAAACCTAAATAATGAAGATTTCTAAAAGGGATTAGGCATGAGTCAGAATATTGTGTGTACTGTGGAGAGCAGGGAGATGTAATGTAACTCAGAGGTATGGAAAGCAGATTCATCCCTGTTTGTAGTGAACTAGGAAATAAATGAAAGGCATGTATATACACATAGGATAAAGGCAACACCTTTGATCTATGCAACATCTAACTAGAAACAAATTGTAAAGAAAAACAAAGCAACGATTATGAATCGTAGATATTGTCTGAGTCTGCCTTCAGAAATACCACACATACAGACAAATGTGCAAGGTCAGATGCCTGAAGTACATGATGAATATACATGTAACAGTTAAGTGCTTAAAAAAAATTCTCCATGTCCTTAGGATCTCAAATATCTGACAAGTTATGAAATTCTTGTTGTGATGGGGTTATTAGCTACAATACTGTGACTATACTTGTACATGTTCTTCCAGTAATGAGGTGAATTCTTTAAAAGACAAAATGCCAACTATGTGCCGTAAATAAAACTATTTCTGTTTACCATACAATATTTGGTTTAAATAGAAAAGGTTTAAGAATAGAAAATTTAAATATTCATCTTGCTATTCCTAAATTAGATGCAATTAATTTAAAGTTGCATCAGAATGGGACTGTCACAGTTGATATTTTGCAACTACATGTATGTGAAACCTTTTTGAATTCAGCAACTGATAACATACTCTGAATAGATATTTATGAACTGGAAAGGACAGAAATTGTCAAGGAGGGGGTATTTTGCTATACTATGTACATTCATTACGTAAGCTGTAGGCCAAGGGATGATTTAGAAATAGGCAACACAGTAACAATATCAGTTGAAAATATTACTTCCTCATCCATACCAGTACTTTTGCTTTCTGCATATAGACACCCAGGTTGATAAATGAGAAACAGAGACAGAAAAGTGCTTTTAAAATAAAGAATATTAAAACAGTTATTTTTGGTGACTTTAATATTGCTCTGTTGAAGATAATCCTGAGAAATGGTTTTAAAAAAAATCCAGATATATAATTTATCCCAAATGATTGATAAACCAACAATGGTAACTGAATACAGTACTACTTTTATAGACTCTGTCTACTAACATACCTGAAAATGTTAGTGAAATGAAAGTGCCAATTAATGCCATAAGTGACAACTATCCGGTGTGTTTAGCCAGACATTCTCCAGATCTCATTGTTGGTCTAAACAAAGAAAGTAAAGATAAATGAAACATTATCATAAAAAGAGTTCCTTTATGGCTTGGCTCAAATGCTTTTCCAAGAGATTGAAAGCATTTTTTCATAAAAACTGCTCTTGTCATGAGGTATGGACTATTTAACAAGCTTCTAAACAAACAGGCACCAACAAAAATATAATGCATCATTCATCAGTACTAACCTAAATGGATATCCTCTGAAATAAATGAATCTAGACATAAAATGAATAAATTTCCAAAATAATAAAGACTGGAAATACTATAGAAAATGGCAAAATAAATCAAACTTTTTTATAAATGAATGCAGGAAAAAGTACTGTGCAACTAGATGTAATAGTAAAGACACACAAAAAAACAACATTCTAGCTCCTAATGTGGCAGTATTTGAATGAGCCCAACCTATATAAAGATCATTCTATTCCAACTTTTATAATGACAGCATTGATTCTTCATTGTAGGATATAGCTGACATGTTTAACCAATTCTTTACAAATACAGAAAGGATATATTCTCGCAGTGAAGAAAATGGTAGTAATCCGAATTTAAACCTCATCTTAACTTGTTGTAAATGCTAGGGTTTCTGATGATCTGCACCTTTTTCACTTTTCCACAAGGAACCATCATGCGTCTGCAAATAACATTCATGTCAAATATTTCTCACAAAATTAATCAATTAAAGGCTAGAAGAAATGAATAGTGGCAAACTGACACACTATTTCTAGACTCAGAGAAAGCATTTGTTCTAGATTCTTGTGAATCTTTCCTAAGTAAGCTAAATTATTATATATTTCATGACCATACTAAGAGTTGGTTTCATTTATATTTATATGATACAAAGCAAAATGTCTCTAAGGAAAATGTTTGCTCTATTCCATGTTATATAAAGTATGGTGTTTCACAAGGTGCTGTACTTGGTCCCCTTCTCTTTCTTTATTTATAAATAATCATCCACTCTGTACTCGACATACAAATATTAATGTATTTATGGATGATGCTATAATTTCTTCATCAAGTAGCAATGTTTGTACTGTTGTAATTAATTTAGGTGGTATACTATTGTAGTTTAGTCTTAGATAAGAAGATACTATTGTATAAAGTTTTCTAAATTTTCTTGACAAATTTAAATTATTGATTGATTATGATCATGGGTACATCTGTATTTATTGTTAATTGTTAATAGCAGTGGTTCCTGTTATAGCTCTTAAGTGGATATAAAGTGCATACAATATAATTAAGTAGTTACAGTGTAATTTAGAATTAATTAGGTCATAAGGAATTATTTTGCAAGTAATTTCCCACTTAATATAACAATTTTATGAAATTCTAATTCACATTACTAAGGAGTGTGAGTGAAAACTGAATAAATGGCTATACAATTCAGATTTTATGTATTTTGGTTTGTATACTATTGTTAGATAAATGTCTGCAGCTAACACAGTCAGACCACACAATAGCTCAGCAATTGTCTAGGAAGGTCTTCAGAGAGTGCTTTCCCTGAGGTCTGCTAAGATCATTTATAAGCTAGAATCAACCATAGTACTAAATAATCAGCATGTAGAACTAGAAGGCTTGATGTGAAATTAAATGTTTGAAAGAGAAGCCCTCTTGTTTGTTTAACTCCCCCTAGCAGAGAATGTTTACATCAGAATAAAAGCACCAAGAATATTCAGGAATGCAAACTAAGATCAGACATTATGTAATTGAGGGGTGATCAAGACCAAAAATATGGTAATAAGTTAATCTTGCACAAAATGTTTGCTGATGAGAACATCTAAAAATAAACTTTAAAAAACTTAAGAAAAGAAGATATATGACACTACATTAATAAAAACCATGATTGACTACGTAAAAAAATTCAGAAGCTATTAGGAGAAATGATTGATAGAAGTCTTAAGTGGGAAAAACAATTAGGCAATGTTGGTAGCTCCTTCACATATAACATTCAGTGGTGAGTAGAATAAACAAAAGTATTTGCCACTGCTAGACAAAGGAATCCAGAATTCTTTGCTATATTATATACGTCCAAAGACTGACTACTATTCATTTCCCAACTAGACAGAATTCATTCCAAAGCAAGCAGCTTGGCTGATTCTTAATGTCCCAATTGATCCATCAGACTTGTTCACATGATTACAAAAGTTAATAATTGATGCGAATATTGATTTTTAGAAAGCAATATTGGTTTTCAACTGTATCAAAGGAGATGTTTCAGTGTACATGATGAAATTATTGTACCAATAATCTTCTCCCAATAATCTAAAATTCAGTTTTAAGAACAATTTAAAATTACCAGAATCTTGCACTGAACAATTCAGAGGAAGTCTACAGCATTCAAGGACTAAAATATTGAACTCACTTTTTACTCACATTTTATCTGCTGATGCAATATTTCAGACCTACAGGGATACTTTCCTACACAGTCATCAGTGTGTCTGTCCATCTGTCTTCCTTGTTCATGCTGTAACTACCATACTCTCCTATATTCACCTTTTAGCATTACTCTTGCATAGTGGGCAAATTGGGTTGAGTGTGTTGTGTACATGATCTGGTGACTGGCCTACATTACATACTTTATTGGGAACCAACAAAATGGTTACAATATGTTCACCTACTGCCATCAATCTTGAACTTTTTTGCATCTTTTGATGGACATAGTGCTTACCAGAGCTAGATTGCTGTGGCCTTATTTGCATTACATATTAAAAGTGCTTTACTTTGCTTTCATCCTTCCTGATGCGGTTGAACCTCCAGTATATTCAGGCATATTTGCATAAAACTTGCAGTATGTGTGTGTGTGTGTGTGTGTGTGTGTGTTCTGATAGCTTGAATTTAACACCAATTTCTTTGTATACAGATTTCAAACCCAAACCCCCAGCATATCAACACAAACAAAAATAAATTGTCCTCATACAAATTCATAACGAAATATTTTTTTTTTTAAAAATCATCATATTAATCCATTCAGTGCAGAAACACTTCATTTGACATGCATGGGACACTTTATGAAAAATTTTCATGATGCCAAGCAAAATTGTTTCTTTGCTTCATATTTTGACAACTGTACAGTCAGTATATTCGGTACATTTTAGTCTGTACACTCCTCAGAAGCTGCACTTACTTCTCTTCTGTAACACAAGTCTAAAGGTGTGCTTGTTTTTCTTTTTCTATTTCATATCAGCTGTGCATTGATTGCAGCTGTTGTCATCATTGTTACTTAACCATTCAAAATTTATTGAATTTTACATTTTTGTATTTCAGACATATCCATTTGCAGTGATCTAAAGGGACGTCCATAGATTATGTCAACAGTTTTTTGGCAATTTTTTACCCCCTTGTTCCCTTGTCAACAACTGTCAAACTTTTCAGTGATCCCCCCCTAATAAAATTATGCCAAATTTTTTTAACCCCCCCCCCCCTCCCCACCTTACAAACTAACAATATTTATATGGCTGGCTTTTATGCTGAAAATAGAATTATGGAAATTAAAAAGTCTACAAAAAATTTAATACATTTTTTTTAACTTGTTTAATAGAGTTCAAATTGATTAAAAACACTTTGAATTCATGAAAAAAATCGAGACTTTGTATTCTAGCTTTCATCATCTTCCTATGGGGATGCCAAATGTTCCTCAATTGTTATAATGAGTATAGTGGATGATTCATTAATTTCTTGTGGAACCGACTAATTTCCTTTTTTTTTTGTTGATTTCTTAAATTTATTGTAAAAAATAACACTGTTGACATCAATTTATCTTGAACTCCCCCCTTGCCCATGTCAACAATTGTCAAACTTCTTCAAACCCCCTCCCCCCTATTTTGTTGACATAATTAATGGACGACCCCTAAGATCACCATTGATGAGAGAACTTTGTCATTGTTCTTGCGTAGAGTACTTCATCAATCTGAGAATTGAATAGTTTCAGCTCTGCATAGCTTGTGCATCAGCTTACACTGTAATGTTCTAGGCTGTTTGGTGGGAATCATGCAAAAAAAAAACCAACAACCATGATTGCCAGTGCATACATATGTTAGAGACAGTTTTTTGTTTGTCAAAGTCATAATCCAAAGGTCATGAGTTCACTACCTGCCCAGGCTAGCCTTGGTTGGATACCTGATTGTGTCATTGGTAAAGGCACTTTGCTCCCATTTCCTTGGCATGATACAACCAATAATGTGTTAAAAGTACCATTAAAACCAATTTTAAAAAATTATTATAGTAGTGACATTACAATCAAGAATTCATGCTCAAACAGAAAGTTGATCGAAACAAATATGTTTAATGGCAAATTTGATTTATATAATTTAATATTCAGCTTTCAGCTACCAGCAGCAATTAACTTCCCAGTAACATACATTTATTTCCTTTAAATATTGGTTGTTGCAACAACACATCCATTCTGTGGGATTTTACTTTTTATGCGAACATGTCAGGAAAAATATCTCAAGATTTTATTTCATGAAAACTTTGTATTACATGTAATTGTAGGATTATATGTACAAAATTTAACAAGTAATTATAATAACATCAAATACGATGTATATATTTGTATTTCTGACTCATTCATATCAATTATATATTCTGGGTTGTCAGTAACTTGAGAGAGACAACAACTGTCCTAAATTAAATGCACCATCATAATGACTTCTAATACAACAATGTGGTTGGAAACAAATATGGTTGTTATAATGATTGTTGTCTGTAAGTGTACAAATATGGTACCATTTTATTTGTATTGTATTTGGCAGCTTATTGAACCATCTTTCAGTTGTCTGTAGCTCTGGGTTATCCTGACGGATGTCCTAACATGTAATTTATTGTCTTGGCATGAAATTAATTTGGCAGTGAATGCTTGGAGTATAATGGATTTTTGTCATACTTTGGCCTATTGCTTTTTTCCATGTCTTAAATCTAATACCAACCAAAACTGGTAATGTATCTTTTAGTGAATAGGACACATGGACTGGGGGGTGGGGGGATTGATGTTAAACACTGTTTTTTTTTAGCACAATATAGAATATAAATGGCAGCCAGAAAAATCTTGTGAAAAAAGAACCTAAACAAATCCTGGGAAGAACAACTCAATTGCAGGAAGCTACTAGCAAGCTTTCTCGCATACCCATGCATGCCAAGCATGAGACCTGAACCCATGCAGAGGTGAGAGGTCAGTATTCTGTCATTCAGTCTCCATAGACTATGCTGCTAGTCAGGACAGGGACATGGGGAAGGGAGATAATTTTGTATATATCCTAACCATGTTGTTCTTAACATCTATATTTACTGGCACACATAAAATACCATATTACAGGTACTTTTTAATTGCTGCTTATACATGTATTTAATTATTTGTATTGTCCTACCCATAAAATATTTAACACCCAGACATGCAGATGGTTACTGAAAGTTTTTTTCTCTCTACAAAGGCACATTTTTTCTTCAATGTCAGAAGGAGCCTGAGTCTCAGTTATTGAATTTTGCCTACAACTTACCTTACATTGTACAGGTTATATATTTTAATTTTAGCAACAGACTTTCTAATAATAACAAATATTTTATTTTGTGAACAATAAGAACTTTGTAGATTTTTTTTTCCCATTAAGTAATGTTTTTTTTAGAAAATGTTAATTGTGGCCTGAGGTAAAGTAGAGGACTAGATAATCTTGTCACTGGAAAAATTATTAATTCGTGTTTTAAGATCTAGCTGTGTGTGTTTTTTATTATTGTTGTGACTACCAGCTTATTTGGACTGGAGTTTATTTCTTTAAATTATTTTATTCAGTAATTAATTTCTCTGGAAATACATAGTGCTCGTTAAAAAATAATATTCTTGGATAGAGACAATTACTGTGATTTATAGTGAATTCAAACTTTGATTTATGTTTACTATGTTTCAACAAAAGATTGTTGGAAAAACAACGCAATGCAGGTGACTAGATGGTACATCAGCACCTTCAGCGTTGGACTTAATTTGGATTTCTACTCAAGTTTATTCAGAACTTTAATTTATTAAGCATGTTTTTGTATTTCTATGATTATTTTTGGATTTAGTTTGCAATACCATAAGTTCTTCTTTTAATTTTCACTTTCTATTCTTGGAAAATAAATTATTGGCTGAATTTTACAAAGCTATTTGCTTTTCACTCTTTTCTGTTACTTATTTTAAGAGCAGAGACTTTTAATAGGGTAATTTATTGTGATGTGGGTTAGAGCAAGGTATTTTTGTCCAATTGCATCAACACTAAATCGCCATCTTGTGTGCAGCCTTGAAATAAAGGAAAAGCCTGTGTGCAATGATCAATTTCACTGTCAACTTTATGATTTTGGATCAGTTGATGGAAGTCTTGATGTTATTGATGAGTCTAATCTTTTGGGCTCCCCATTAAGTTAGGTATAATTTTCTTGATATGTTACAGTGAATATAAAGATTTATTTCTGGTTGCAAGTAAACCAAAATTGTTGGCAGTTAGAGAAGAGCTGACAACATCGATATCCAATATGTGCAGTTACTGCACATATTGGAATATGGAGAAAAGCATTGGCTCAAATACTTCAGGAAAAGAAACCCACCTCTCTTATTCAGGTCCAGATTTGTGTGCCAAAATTCTATCAGTGTAATTTATATTGTATGGTGATGAACTAACCCCCATGTTGGGGAAAAAATATTTATTAATTGTAATTAATTTATTTTTAATAGTGATAAGGCCCACACGCTATATGTTCACAAGATTTTGGAAGTAGAGCCCCCAACCCCACAGCTTATGATACAAGAAAGTGTATTCACTGACATTAATAGGACATGATGTTTTCATAACCTTCCTGTAATATACATGTAAACATTTTCTTCAGAAATTCCAGCTAAAGCTTTTAAGATTTACTTAATATTCTTTGGGAAAATGTACATGTCATCATGTTATACATCACAGTACATTTATCATTACACTACTTGCACTTCTTATGCTGACATATGCAGTTAAGCAGAGTAAAGTAAGAATTTATTCTGTCAATTAAAATAAGATATATATATATATATATATATATATATATATATATATATATATATATATATATATATATATATATATATATATATATGAATTTCAGTAGTTATATAAATTTGTTACTGGTGATATATGTTGTGGTAAGTCATGTGATAAAGTGCTGGTCATTAAATTCAGATGTTATGAGAGTCTCAAAATAGAAACAGATTTTTATTTTAAAAAATGCATGTTTTCTAATTTAAATTTTTTAATGATAAGGGTCAAAAGTTTCATGCAGGAAAAAACCTAGAAATTTTTGTTTCAAAAAGAGTATGAACCCCATTATCAGTGTTGAACATTATGCTTTTCCACTCTTTCTACTACATGTATTTTCATTGGATGGATACATCAGAATCAAGTATACTTTACTTTGTTAAACTTGTGCATGGTTACATTAGATCTTACCCATATAAAGTTGTTGCATAATGCTTCATTCATTACTAATAGAACATGCATCAACAAAACTTGAAAAAGCAACATTTCAAAGACATCTCTTCAAATGTCTAAATGTTTCTAAAATATTTTTTATTGTAGTTATACATGTGCAGCTGAAGATGGCAGAGTGGTCTAAGGTGCTCACCTTTATAGATCACCAGCATCTTGTCTCTGTCTACATGGGTTCGAGTCTCTGCTTTGGCCAGAATGGGTCTGGCGGTGCTCAACAGATATTATGAACTTCTGAATGAGTGACTGGTGTAAGGTGAAGAGTAACATGTACAGTGCAGAGAATGTTTCACTCCTCTATATTACTTTCATGTATTGTTACTGAAATTTGTTTGCATATTGTGCTTGTGGAAATTGTGCATGATCCAAGCACACAGACTACCAAAGTGGCAGTTCCCATGTGTGCTAAAAAACAATACCATCCTGAATTAGGTTAAATTGCATCATCTTAGCATTGATTAAAATATGGAAAATGAATTTTTCCAGCCTCGATGATAAGGGTATCTGCCGAATTATGAGATTTCAGTTTCAAATGGATTTTTTTTTAAATGTTTTTTTTTCTAGTGAAAACTTAACATTTATGAAATTATATATATCTAAACAAAAATATTAGTATTGGTAAATGGCTAAAATAATGAGTTGATTTGAATTAATGAAAATTAAGAACTGTGAAACCAAACATGTTGAGTTATGCGATTACAAGTTATGCAACCACTTATGAGAATGCAGCTATTGTGTAAGTTTGGGATTAACTACACCAACTTCTAAAAGTGCATTGAATGACGCAAAAATATAAAAAGTAAAAAAGTTATCAGCTCTTGTTTTTACAATTTACTTCTGAAATGTAGGAAGAGAAATGGCCAAGAAGAGCTTGTTTTTTTTATAGGTGCATGTCTGACTAGGCCATGCTGTAAACTCTATAACCCAAATTACAACCATCAATCATGCACCAAAATAAGGGATTTTTAAGTTTTTAACAATAGTGGAGATATACAAAGCCATTTTTAAATATCCAATATAACAAGTGAGTTGAGCCTGGGATTTTCTTTTTCTTTAAAGATCTAACTTTAAGCAAATTACGAAAATGTTGAATGCAACCTAAGTGAGAAAGCATGCCAGTAGCCAGCTTGCCAGTTGGTGGTTCTTCCAAAGATTTTTTCGATTTTCTTCATCCACCAGTTATTCTGCTTGCCATATGAAGCCTATCATGTACTGAAAATGACATTAAGACCCCAAACAACAGCAGCAATAATTATACATGCCAAATAATGTTGACATTCCTAACAATGTAGGAAGAGTTTCCCAATTAGTCATTAATAATGTTCCAAGCTACTGGTAAGCTGAAATGTATTCTCTCATCTTATTGACATTAAGTTATTACCTCATCAGCCCCCAAAAGTTATTTCCAACTTTAGTGAAAATGTTTTTCCACAAGAAAAAGTTTTACCAGACCTCCATGTGATATTTTGATTGAAAGAAGATATTTTGTGATATCTGAAGTATTCTTTATTTACATTAAGTATCACTGTATGCAAAATGAAAATGGGTTAATACATGTTGCTGACAAAACTTTTATCAGTATTATTGAAACAGGAATACTGCCACCAAACTTTTCACATTGTCCAGCTATTGGTAACTAATTATATCTTTAGCCCATGTTCATTAGTCCAGTGTGTGATTTTTAAATAGGTATATTTATATCCTAGAATGTAAATATTGTCTTGTACATTTCTTGGGAATGTTTCATTATTCCAGGGTTATATGAAGACTGCATGTGGCAGTGGTCTAATGTGCTCATCATTACCAATCACTGCTATATTACTTTAGTCCACATGGCTTTGAGTCTTGGGCTTGGCCAATGTGGGTATGTGAGAAAGCTTGCCAGTAGCTCATTATGGGTTCGTGGTTCTTATTGTCAATTTGGTCTGATTGCCATGTAATGCAGGACTCATGCACTTATCAGTCCAAGAAGCTGTCATATCTGTCTTCAATATTGTTTGGACAGAATTTATGTTATATTCCTTACAAATGTTATAGGCATTATAGGCAGTGATAAGCTAGATCAAGTTGTTCTATGTAAGTATTTAACTGTTATAAGACAAACCACTGTTTCCAGATAATGGTGAGTCAGGATGGATTTTATTGCATTATAAAAATGATTCCCCAAGTTTTTTGAATAAAAGCAGCACTCCTACAGGACCCTTTATTCTAACACATTTCCTGTTATAAGGCCCTTCATTGTAACACATCTCCTTCTATAAGACCCTTTATTTTAACACATTTCCTGTTATAAGACCCTTCATTGTAACACATCTTCTATAAGACCCTTCATTCTAACACATTTCCTGTTATAAGGCCCTTCATTGTAACACATGTCCTTCTATAAGACCCTTTATTTTAACACATTCCCTGTTCTAAGGTCCTTCATTGTAACACATCTCCTTCTATACGACCCTTCATTATTGAATCATTATTGTTATGTGCGAGTCAAGTTATATGTATGGTATACTTCAGTGTAAGATGATCTTACTATACCGGGGGTGGGGTGGGGGTGGGGGGGTATTCTCCATGGCAACTATGGATAGTGTTACTGTGAAATGAGGATGCACTGTAATACAAAGTCGCATGTAAAAAATATAGTATTCAGAAATTTGCTTCATTTGCATGATACTTTATGGGGTATATGTCTGTGAGCAGAGGAAAATTGTTCATTGAGCATAATTCATGATACAAATACAAACATGATGAAATGCTGAAAGTCCGTTTTTCTTAGACCATTCCATGGTTTGATAAAATAAATGTGTCTGCTTTGATGGAACTTGGATGTGTTTCTAGATCTATGTAGATCAGCAACATATATAGCTTGTTTTAAATTTATTTTAATATTTTTCCTAAATTTGTAAATTGCAGTAACTTGTTAAGTTACATGTTTAAAAAAAATAGCCATAATAGAATGCATGTGTCTGTTTAATTTTTTTTATTGTATTTTTTTGTTTTGGATTATTTATTTTTCTGTGGCCAACATTTCATTGTCTATGAGTAAAACAGAAAAGGTGCCTGACAGTTTCATAGTGTCTGTCTGACCATTTTGAAAATATTAATTTTTTGTGTTTCAATAAAGATGAAATAAGGATTATAGTTTTCAGCAGAATAAATTTCCCCATTGTAACACAAAGAAAACAGTATTCAGACACAGTTGCCAGTGACTTATCAGGGTTTCTTGGGTTACAGAAATTTATTGTATAGGCACTAAATTGCTGGATGATGCACAACACATTCTATAGCAGTTGTCTGATGCAAACTTGTAAACTTTAATCTAGGTCAGCCATCTAAAACCTGAAAATGAAAAGTGCATATTGTTTTGCCAAACATTAGACTTAGCTGCTTCTGTTGAAATGTTGCTGTTGTGATGTGTTGTCAAGATCTAGGGTTAGGTGCAGGAGTGGTAACTTTGGATGATTGATATTGAGCTGATTTAAGGTATAAAAATGCAAGTCATGCATATCAACATCCATGGGTTTTTTTTGCCTGATCTTGTACCAATTCAAATTTCACATCCTGGACAAAAAACAGTGCACCCATTGAAAAGTGATAAACTGGGCTGGTCATTTTCTATGGAATCACTCACGTTGATGTTTCTCTGCAAACTCAGATTGAAAACTGTTTAATGCACATTGTCAATAAATACTTAGGAATTATACAAGTAAATATGACTTTTTCAAAACAAAAATAATTGTGCTAATGAAGTTACATTACTGATTTCAATACTCTTGGCCACCAAGATGTTAGTTTGGTGCATAACATTACAAAAATGTATGAGAACCGTATCTTGGTGACTAAGACTAGGGTATAGTATTAGTGAGCTCTTCTACACATGTAGAATTTCCTGCCAATCATTCAGTAATATTAATTATTTGCTAGTCTTGATGCAGATGAAGAATTCTGATTCTGAAATTATGAAACCAATAATGACCAGAAAAATCATTCTTAGACAAAATGATGATCATCCCTATGGATGTAATGGCCAAAAAAACAAAGTATCAGTGAAGTGCCATTTTAACATATAATTAACAGAATAATGTAAACTGCTTTAGAACACAGTTATTTTCCATTTGTTTTAGGTATAACAGTACCCATTCATTATTGTAGATTGTTATATTTGTTAGAACTTTCTGCAGACACTAACTCTCCATATTACATGAAATCTTGAAAGTTTCATTAAGGGTTGATCTTGAGTTTTTACATATTAACGCCTTCAACAAACTGGTCATAGGGAAGTAACCCCAAAAATGCGTGAATAACATGGAATTAGGTGACACATCACATATTGTGTTCTTTGCAGAAAGGGCTATTTTAACAGTCTGAACAAATTTTACACTTTGAAGCATACCCTTTTATTATCAGTATACCATGTGACATTTAAAAATAAGTCAGTTGTGAATGATGGGATAAGCACCATGTTTCATTGTCAGAATGCAAAGCTTTTAAATGCCAACAGCCAAAAAAAATGGCCTTGAAATAGAAAATGTAGCCTCAGTGATGCTTATCTGTTTGAACAGTGGTATTGATATCTGTGATGAAAACCTAAGATGTCAAAATGAAAATATGCAAGCCCAAGGAAAGCTAAATTTTACATAGTACATTCAGAATATAACTGAAAAATGCATTAAACGTGACCATTCATCTTCAAAATAGGAGGTTTTCAGAAGTATATACAATATTTACCCAATAAATCCTAATCTGTTGTTGCATAATGTGCCTGCAGATCAGGGTCTGTGTTGTTTTTTTCGACTTATTTCTTCTAACAAACTGTACAGACTCAGATTAGCTGACTCATTATGCAATTATGTACTGGCAGATCTGTGTCTGTACAGTTTGCAGCTGGACTGGTCTGATATATATATATATATAACCATTTCAGGTCACATAAAGAATGAGGAACACAGGTTTGGCAAAACAGTCAATAAAAAGATGTTAATGGAAGCAAGCTAATTCAGTATAGAAATTACATTTCAAGATATATAAATTGTGTACAGCATAATCACTTCTTGGACATATAAATATGTTTCATTGCTATTGCCTCAACTATATTTGAAGATGCAAATCTAGAGCCATTGAAAATAAATAAAATTTTAGTGCCATTGTAGGTCAAAAAATTTTTTTGTGCCATTGTAGATACAACTCTAGTGCCATTAATGATGGATATAATTCTAGTGCCGTTGAAGATAGAAACAATTCTAGTGCCATTAAAGATAGATACAATTATAGTGTCATTGTAGATACAATTCTAGTGATATTAAAAATAGATACAATTCTATTGCCATTGTAGATACAATTCTAGTGACATTTAAAATAGAAACAATTCTAGTGCCATTATAGATACCGGTACAATTCTAGTGACATTGAAGGTAGATACAATTCTTTTATTTTGAATTCTAAATAAGAAGGAATATTTTTTGGTGCAGGATGTGTAACTGTTTCCTGTCTAAGATTGACTATACTAGGTAACTTAAATTATCAATGAGCATTCATGGTGTACATTTAAGAGTACCAGTCAACAAATAAGTAAAATGGGTATGTGGAAAAGCTTGTCAGCAGGTTCCTGTTGTCCAGCTGCACTTCCTGTGGTCTTCCTGGAATCTTCCTCTTCCAAATATACTGGCTGCCATGTATAGGCCTATCTTGTGCTGAAATGGCCCAGAGTAGCCGAGTGGTCTAAAGCACTCACCATTATGGATCACTGCCATCTCACCTGTCTGCATGGGTTCGAGTCTCTGATTCAGGCAATGTGGGTATGTGAGAAAGCTCAGTCAGGCATGGTGATTGAAGATCTGCAAAAATATTGTGACCCTCCCATGAATATACGTATGTGGCTGGGTAGGTTAGAAAGTGCTCTCCTGTGGCTAATTGGATGCATGTGAGAGTGGTCAAGTATAAGACCCTTTTACAAAACAAAAGTAAAAGTTGATTAATATTAATATCACACATGGTAAGCATGAAGGAATCTGAGTGAAAACATTGTAATGTGCAAATCAAACAGGACAGGATTGAAATACTAAAAGAATCAAAGGTGAGTTGTGTGCCCCAAGAAGAACTGACATGAATGATCATTATTAAGAATGTATTTGCATGAACTTTACAGTGCTCAATGGAATTTGTTAAAAGTCATCATGTAATACAACTTGTTCACAAAACTGAGGATTATATCGATAATCATAATTATAAAAAAATAATGGATAATGTTCTGATAAATAAATAGAAGTGGTTCAGTATAACTATGCACCTTTTACAATCTGCAACTTTAAAGAATATCTAGATCCACTGAAATTAATGACCATTAATTATACCCTGTTTATGTCCTTCCCACATAAGAGCCTTATATTATCAATCATGATCAGTTGGTGGCAGGTCTCCATATGAAAGTAGTAAGTATATTGATTTGTGCCACAAAAAATGAAATTTCATAACTACCATCATCTTCAGCAGTCTGCTTGATATTGTTATAATGTTTTGTCAACATGGCTGTTCCAGATGTAACTGTACTAGAGAGATCTACACGTTTAGCATAATCTTTTTTAGGGTAGCAATAACACCTGTAAATGGTTGAATTACAGCATGTATTTAATTCATAGTTTTAGTGAGATCTGCGCCAAGACAAGTGATCTGATCAGATATTGACCTGATATCAGAGATGATACCGAGTCACTTGGTAATTTCCCTATGGATATCTGTCATGCCAAGCTTGGTACGGTATCAATATCAGCAAGATTTTTCTTGATTTCCTTGGGTTTTCAAAGAGATCATTGGCAGCTTTATTAAGTTCATGGAAGTTATTGCACACACATGTGAATACTTTTACATGTTCATTATATACATTCCTGAGCAGTGTAATTTGTGCATCCTTGTCCTTGTCCTTTGTGCATCCTTGTCATCAACTGTTTTTATTTTTAAACACAGCAACTTCATCTGGGTAACCCAGGCAGGATACATTAAATCTGCATGTTCAGTCATCTTAAGTGACAAATATTGGTATGTCAGTGGTTGTCTTCCTTGCACTGGTATTTGTATCCTGGAGTGTCAATAGATGTCCACTAACATCATGTTTTATAATCAACTTTTGTCAATACTTTGTCTTGCATTACTTGTAATGAACTTGTAAAACTAACTGGTGTCATAGTTCTATTGAACAATTGTTACATGCATGATTACAATGAAACCCACTGAAACAATAAAAAAAAAAGTCAGCAACACCTGTATGTGGTATACAATACATGTTCAAGCACTGTTCAGCAGTTGGGCTACATGAAACCACATTGGGGCACAATGACATTTTAAGATATTTGTACATGTAACTGCTGCAGCAACCGAAATGGGACCCAAGCATGGGTTTGACCATGAGGAATTAGGTGTTACCGGCAGTTACACAGTTATCACTACAGTAGGTATGAAGATGATAATGCTGCAGCTCCTTGACAATGGTTTATGGCATTGCCATGCTGATTGTCAATATGATTCATGGTGAACTATTTCAAATCTCCAGTGCAGTTTGTCCATGCTAACTCAACATTACTTTTGCAGCCATGATTATATATTGATTATATTGCTCATGTGCCATCACAAGAACATAATCAATGGTGAGATCAAATTTGTGCAACAGCAATCAAATCATTCAATTTCCTTGAAGAGAGGAATGGTTTTAATGAATACTTCTGCAAATATCTTTGCACTGAACTCAGTCTCATGAGTGCATGAAGCCAGTCATATGGAGATTCACTTGTGATTGGGGGAGGTTAACCTTGATCCAGTTAGTGTTTTTATGTCACTTCCACACAAGGAGTATCACTGGATTGCTTTTTAGAAGGAAGCAAATTTCATCCCAGATTTTTGAATTGGTTCTTGGTTCTTATTTGTTCAGGTATCCATGTCTTGCCTCATTATCAGAAGAAACTGATACTTCTATGATTTCTATGCCTGTTGTTCTATTCTCACATGAGGCAGTGTGTGGGTGTTGACACAATTAAATCCTGGTTGTGACAGAAACTAATGGTACATGTAGTTTTACCAGGTTCTTTACTGCCTTTTAAATACCAAAGTTTATTTGGCTTAATGGATCATTCCAAGTATATTTACGTGATATTATTTGTTGCTGCACCTGTGTGTGTGGTTATTTGTCGATGTTTTCAAAAATTGTGATAAAGTGTTTTTGGCTTCTGTAAAATGGATAAATGGTAATTCTAACTGCATGTGTTGGAAATCTGTTTATACTTAGTAATAAATTAACACTTATGTGTGCCAGTGTAACAAGGCCGAAGATGAATGAATTGCAACTGTCCTCAATCATTGTAATTGAGGATATGCTCAAGAATATCAGTGGTTCCTGGTAGATTTACCAGTTGTTTAGAAACAAATGCTACTTTGTGGCCACAATACAAGACAAGAACATTTAACTCAGCCATATAAGTAACTAGTTGCTGACACAGTTGCATACAATCATCAGACAATCTTCAGGTAAATGTATCGAGTTTTCTACCTATATCTTTCATGCATGAAATTTCTTATCACATTGCATCTAAGGATGGTTCTGGTAGCCAAGTTTATTTTTGTAGTTTATGTGACAAAGTTGCTGCAGGCATTATAACATTTACAAGTATGCTTCTGTCAAACATAAAATGAACAATAGGAGCATATCCACATCCATTTCTATGCTTGTTATGTTCTTGCAGTTGATTTAAATTATGTTAAAACAATGCAGAGATGACCAGATGAGTGACAAAATTAAACTTAATTAAAATGACATATATTGTGGGGAATCCAGTCAGATGAGATGTGGGGAAAAATCCATTGTTGGATATACATGTAATTTCATTAGCAGGATGTTCAAATAAGGTTAACATTCACCCTGCCTGAGGATAATAAAAAAGCTTGTCAACATTGATAACATCAACAACATTGTGTTTGGTGTTCAAGAGACCTCCATGCTCATAATCAACACAAGATCACTATCTTTATGAACATTTTTCTGGATAGGTTTCTAGTTGTGTTTTTCTTATGCATGGACATTATCACATAAGAGCTATTGACAATTTCATCAGTGTCATTTGATTATTTGCTTGCACCTTTGCACTAATAGTTCATCCATGTATGATAACATTCATCCAAGGGTAACAATCTATATAATGGCATCCAGGGAAAATATCTCTTTTAAATAACCAGTGAGTTGCTCTTAATTATATCACTGTAGCTTGGAAACATCACTGTCACAGGACCAGATTGTACATGCATGGTGCTGAAAATTTTAACTCAGGGGAACCATGCATGGCCATGCAGTATGTTCATTGTTGAATGATGCTACTATACTTTTATTTGCCTTAATTAATCAACATTTTTTATGTAATTGTTATGATCAGACTCTCAATAACACTTTCCAGCTTTCCAAAGCAGTGACGTCCAAGAATTTTGCACTAGTTGTTCATACCTGAGACTTTTATTGTAATATTGTATCATGTTGAGTAGCAGATTATTGGATTTGGTTCATTTATCTGATAAATACCATAAACTACCTCTTCTGTTAATGACATTCTCTCTGCTTTGGACAGTGGAAAGATTATGTCCTCACTCTCCTTGACTTGCAGCATTTGACACAATAGACGATGATATAGTAAGTACTTCACCATGTCCAACATGTATTTGGCGTTCACAGTACAGTCCAACATACATTGTAGTCAACAGGACACAAATTGTATCTGCAAATGGAATACTCTCCAGCCCAGTTGATCTATGTTGTGATGTTCCACAGGGGTCTGTTATTGGTCCTGTTCTCTTCATTCTATACACTCAGCTGCTCTCAAGTGTCATAGATCATCTTTCAGTGTCTCACCAATTGTATGCTGATGACACCCAAATATACAAAATCTAGCCACCAAACTGAATTTGATGCGACCATCCAAATAGTAGAGAGGTGCATTTCTGATGTTAAAGTTGTAAATGAATGATGATAAAACTGTCACCATTCTGATCATTCACATCCTTTACCTCAAACAATAAATATCAGCAAGCAGCAGAGGGGGCGAATCCGCATTGGTTAGCCAAATGGATGCTCAGACAAGTTGTCGGATTCGCCCCCTCTGCTGCTCAGCAACACTAACATTAAATCCACACAGTTCAGTATAAAACCTAGATGTTACTCTAGACAGTACTCTCACATTGCACCAACATGTCATGTGTAACAGAATTGTGGGTGGTATATAGATCAAATGAACAACTCAAACACAATATGTGAAAGATGATGTAAATTTATGAAATAAATTATTAATGAAAACTAATAATGTATCAACACAATAACTCATGTGTTCAACCCACAATCACACTTCACAACCATTCACAATTTGAAAATAAAATTAAATATTAATTCAAAATGAACACAGATCCAAGGAACCTCCTGGACTGCACAAATGTTTCAAATAAAAAGGGAACCTTTACAAAAATTATATTATCGCAAGTTTGAATTGCGATAAACCTCAAATCATATTATTGCACGTATGAATTGCGATAAACAGTACAAACATCTATATGTATTAAGTCAAGCTTCTAACTGTTCTTGAGATTCATGCAATTCCTTGGAATACTACCGAGATTCAAACTAACTCCGTGTAAATATATCAATGCATTCAATTGTAACCACAATTGAAATACACACATGCGTCTCGACCCTGTACAACCGTACGATTCACCAGCTGTTGAATCGCCGCACAGCTTCTCCGAATAACTAGGGTTGACCCCATACTTTTATTGGCCGCTTACCTTTCACAGATCCACTTTAGTTATACGTCACACTGACGTACAGACAGCATACAGCACCTATTAGAACCACCGGTCCCAAACACTTAGATGCTACCCCGGACGTTTACACCTCTAGACAGCTCCGGACACTCGGACATTTAGACTTCTAGATAGTTCCGGATATTTACACATCTCAACAGATATACTCAGTCATCATGACCTCCTGTTCACACCAGATACAAACGTAGACGGACAGACAGTCTGACATACAGACAGTCAGACACCTCAATTTGATCGCACAATCAAATGGCACAATCAAACAGCACAATCACAGCACAATCACGGCACAATCAAACAGCACAATCACGGCACAATCAACTACAATAAAGAAACCAAACTAATAATAGTTGTTTCTAAAACAATCTAAAATTTAAATTACGCTATTGCATTTAAAGTCTAATAGTGACTAGTAATTCCAAATATTCAACGGTTTAAATCTGCATTGTAATAAAGGCATCATTACATGAAATGATAAACTGAATAAAATTCACTTTAAATAAAACGAAATATAAATTTGACACTGACCCCTTTGGCTGGAGAAAGAAAATGACGAGCTATCTCTCCTTTGACAAGATACTTTTGACTCGTAATCTTTTTATAAATTTTCTGCCTTATATATCCCCAAATAGGTGAGCAGAATTCAGGGCAAAATTCACGTGCACCCCATTATTATAATGTTCCTGACTTCAAGTGATTTCCAGCCAGGTACATGTAAGTCGCTACACGTCGCTTACCTTGAAAAACACTTATTCACCCCAGGTAACGCATGTACGACAAAACAAAAATGGTGAAATTGGTTTGTATCCAAGAAGAAATAAATTCAATTTTTGCCTAATTCTGTGACATCATGAACATATGCAATCCTGCATATCTTGAGCTGAGACACATCAGCTCCATTCGCAAATATCTTTAAGTTGATGACACTTGTGTGTTCATTAATATTTCAAGACTAGACTATTGTAACTTAATTCTGTCTGGTTCATCTCATTATCTGCTCTAGAAACTTCAAAAGGTTCAAAGCACAGCTGCTCACAACATCCTTAGAATACCACAGTCAGAAGGGGCCCCGAGTGGTCTAAAGCGCTCTCCGTTACAGATCACTGCCATCTCACCTCTGTCTGCATGGGTTCAAGTCTAAGATTCAGCTAATGTAGTTATGTGAGAAAGCTTGCCAGTAGCTTCTGGTGGGTCGGTGATTCTTTCCGGGGGGTTTTCCCGGGTTCTTCCTCCACCAATAATACTGACCGCCATGTATAGCCTATCGGGTGCTGAAAAATGGCGTTAAACCCTACAACAACAACAACCACAATCAGAGCACACATCTATGCTGCTCTGTACCCTACATTGGCTATTCATTGAATCCAGAATAAAACACAAAATTTGATTACTGTGCTATGTTTCACTGACGGACTCCAGTCCAACATACCTATCTGGCCTCACCCATGTGTATACACCATCAAGATTCTTATGCTCCTCTCCTGACAATTGTATACTCATTATCCCCACTTAAAAAATGAAGTCATATGGATAACGTCCTTTTGCATGCCAGGGCCCAGCAACATGGAATGAATTGCCCATTGAAATTAGACACAAAGATACAGTGATCCCTTTCAAGAGTGCTCTTAAAACTCATCTTTTTTGGATTGCAAGAAGTAACTTCAAGATTTAATAATATTTCTTACCTTAAATATTTTCAGCATTTTGTGTTTTCTAATTTCAGGGTGGTTTTTTTTTGGTTTTGTTGTAGTCATATCATTATTATATATGTTCTAAAGCACTTAAAAGCTTCTAAAAATTAGGCGATATACAATGTCCTCATTATTATTATTTGTATTATTATTATTATTATTATTATTATTATTATTATTATTATTATTATTATTATCTATAACTGCAGTGATCAGATCTGAATGCTTATAGTTAGTTTTATAAATACTGTCCAGCCAGATGTAAACCTTTGGATAACACAACAACATGCTATCTTGATATTCTTCATATATTAGTTCCATTGTAGTCTGGATTACCCACTGGTCATTAACTTTAAACTATATTATAAATGTAATCCTGAGAAGATAATTCAGGTTTGATATTACCTGAAAAGCAATTTTACTGGTTCTTATGTATCATCCATTCCAGGATCATAAACAATGCTATGTCCACAAATTCTGAAATACAGAGTGATATGTTAGTTGGGACGTTTCTTAGAATCCAACTATTGGATCTGCCTTGTTGTTCAAACAATTAACAGCTCTATCAACAGAAAATTCATCATTGATGTCTCTGATACATTCATATAAATCAGTGGATACACTTTGTGGAACTCTTACTTCAGGAACTGATAGTGATATATCGATATGAAACCAGGATTCAATAACAGGTTTAATTTGAGCATGTTTCTATAGCTCCTCTTCGAGGGTAATTTTGTCAATTTCTGCCCTGAGATTTATTTAATGTAAATTTGATCATGGCCAAGGTGGGTTGACACCATTGAGTTGAAAATATTTATCTTGTATGTAATGAAAAATTGATAGTAAATCCACCACCAGCATCTCCATACAGATAATGTGATATTTAATGCCAGAAAATGTATCAGTTTATTGGTTACATTATTATGTATGTGTTATCAAAATGCATATTCATCCCCATTGACTGGATATGGCCATGTACGATACATAGCAACACATAATACACTGCTTTAAAGTCAAATTTGCAATATATGTTGATGGATACTTACCAGCACAAATGATGTCCCACCCAGTCACATTATCCTAACACCAGGCTGACCAGTTCTAACACTAACTTCTAAATGCTGAGCACCAATCGAGGCATGTTAATACCATTTTTAAAGTCTTTTGTATGACTTGACTGGGGTTAGAACCTGAAACGGATGCTTTAACCACTAAGTCACCAGAGCAGTCAAATACAAGAGAGATTTAAATTGTAGAAATAAAATTAGGGCTTGAAAATATGACCTGTGATTTCACATATTTAGTTAATTTTTAGGTTTATAAATCACATTGAAGCTCTGTGGTATACATAGTGAGGAAGGTACCATATGTATTTACTTATAACAATAGTCCAACTGCAAACTGCAGTCCCCGTTCTGTCATTGCATAATGTGCTAGCAGATCTGGGTCTGTGAAATTATGTTATGATTAATCTGTAAAAGAAACAACACAGACCCTGATCTGCAGGTGCATTATGCTACAGCAGATCAGGATCTTTACCTTTTTGCAGTTTGACTTGACTTATAAGTGAGTGTTTATGGTACTCCCTACATGTGATAACAGATTGCTTCAACTAGTGCATCCCAACATAAGCATTCCAGGATTCTTTTTTAACCAATATAAAGTTTTGCACATTTTTCTTTATTAATTTAACCCTGTGCCAACAATAGGCATGGATATGCTCAGCAAGGTGTGTGTTTGTATATATATATATATATATATATATATATATATATATATATATATTAATGAGGTAAACTTGCAAACACTCTTTAGGCTATATTTCTAATCAGATTCTGATTAATTGGGTAAATAAATTTAAAATGCTGAGATACCCAGTGCATTTTATTATGACATAGTATTAAAATTATATGAATTTTAATTATTTTGTGTTTTTGTGGTTTTTATTTATGTGCTGATTATACCAGATATCTCTCTTTAAAGTAGAGCAAGGGAAGTAGCCCATACTAATGGGAATGAGATTGTGGTTACAGAGTTCTTCCCCTTGTAAAATGTGGGAGGGAAAAGAAGAGAAAAATCAAAACCCAGCTTAAACAAATAAATGTTAGAATTACATAATCTGAAATTAAAAATACATATGCACCTTAGAGTTTATTAGAGCAGAATAATGAAAGCTAAAGTTTTTCTTTTGTTGTACTTTTATAATGTCGGCATCTGAAGTTTGTTTCTGCAATACTTAGAGCTGTTCTACCATCAAAACGGGGGAGTAAAAGCAACATAACATACATCGTATAAACCACAACACAAGAATAAAGTCTGACTCTGGCAATGTCATTAAGCAGAAAGATAAGCTAACTAGGGAGAAAAGAGAAGGAAATTATCCATGAGCTCAAAGGTTTCAGAGTAAAGAGAGGTTATGAACCAGGCCCACTGTCAGACTCAAAGAGAAATAAGTACTACCATTTGAAGATTCTCAGGGATAATATAACTTATTAGTTTGATGAACCAAGAGTAACTGTTCCAAATTATACTTTAATTTTATCACATGAACATTATAACACTTATGGAGTGGACAAACACATTTTTTGGAAAACTTTCTCTTCTAAGTGCCAACTAGTAAAATATGCTGGAAGGGGGCTTGGGAGTGTCAATATCGAAGTAGCACTGGGATGTGGATGAACTTGCCACCAAGCTATTGCATCATGTTTAACACCAGTTGTGCCTGTGACTTAGTAATTTATACATTGATATATACATTCTAACAGTGTGATACTTCTGCAGCATTTTGTTGTAATAATTTGAAGCTGATGGATATTGAAAAGCACACATTTGAAAGTGATTTTTTTTCAAATTTTCAGTTCTTAAAAATGAAAGTGGGTATTACTTAGAGGATTATATGGTATGTAGTGACAAATGTATGTGGAAAGTTTGTATTTGGGGCAAAGATGGAATCCATTTGGGTTTTGGGATTAGATGGGTCAAGGTCAAGATGACAATAACTGGAAGAATAAAAAATGGTTCTGCAGATTTTTTTTCTTCTTTATCAAATATCTTCACAAAAGTTTAGTTTGATTTCAATTATAGCCATAATGAAACTTACCAATGTGGGGTTAGATGTTTAGTTCACTAACTGGAAAAAGAAAAATGGTTTCTGAACAATATTTTGAATTAGCATCATTGATATGGATTAGGGGAAAACCTTTTCTGCTTTGGGGTCAAAATGTCACAGGTTAGGGTCAGTTACTAAAAAAGAATTATTTGTTTTCATTAATGGGATACAGAAGAAGCCTATATAATTTGGGGGTTAGGAAGAAGCCTTTCCATTTTTGGATCAAAAGGTCAAAAGTCATGGTCAGTGTGACTGAAGGAAAACAATGGTTTCCACATATAAATATTAGTTGTACTTACTCTTGGAAACAAGGAAGCATTTTTGAAGTCAGACGATCAAAAGTCAGTGTCACTATTACAGAAGATGAACAGTTTCCACACAACAAAATTATTTATGTACCACCACCGCCACCACCACAGATCTGGACCAAACTTTGTACATAAAAAAGGGGCCATCAAGGTAGATTAGTTTGTAACCAATCTTTGCATATAAAGTCTTTATTATTATAATTATTATTATTATTATTATTATTATTATTATTATTATTATTATTATTATTATTATTATTATTATTATTCCAAAGATTTTTTTTATAAGAAGATAAGAATTTTTTTTTGGGATTGCATTATCCATACATCTAAGTTGAAATGTAAATGTATCTTGTACATAAAAAAAAATCATAGATGTCTTATGTGCAGATATGAAGATATGTACATCTGCTGAATGTGTCTCTCATTCTTAAGGAAAAATGTAAGACATTCAGAGAGTTCCATCTAGCTACAATCCAAAACTATCATAGTTCGACAAAAATTTCAAGATACAGTTCTTACGGTTGGATAATGTTGTTATTTAAAACCTGTACTTGATCATTAATTCTTAAAAACCAAATACATTTTAATCTACAGACATTGTAAAGACACTGATCAAACTGGGAAACTTATTAGTAAATGAAAATTATTGTTATGTATGTGTGATTTAGAATGCAGTGTGACGGTTTATTGTCATTTGGGGGGATTGTAAACAAAGCTAAATACCCGAGTCAATATGACTTGATAAACATTTTCTTTAAAATGGCTATTATTTCAAATCACATAATAGAACCATGCTTTGGTGGCTGGCTTGCAGTTGTGAGAAGAGAATATGTACACTAGCTTTCTCAAACTCAAGATTGATGACCAAAATAATAACAATTTCTTTCTATTCATAATTTGTGCTGTACATTGATTTCTGTACCAAACTTCACACATGTTTTGCCTTTAGGAAAAGGGATCAATTCTCTTTACTTAGTAGAGGTTCACATCTTGGGCTTGGCCAGTGTTGGTATGTAAGAAAGCTTTCAAGTAGCTTTCTGTGATTCAGTAGTTATTGTAGGGGCTTTTCCTGGGTTCTTCCTCCACTGAACTGGCCACTATGTTTAGCTTATCTTGTGCTAAAAAGCATAGCATGAAACCCACAACAGTGAAGACTGTTGTTGAATTTCAGTGTCCATCTTTGAGAGCAGTTGGTCCATGCCTTCCAGAATTGAGCAGGCCCTGCTACTGCCCACATTCAGAACATTAAAATATGGAGAGAGCAAAAATCAAGTGTTTACAGTATTCTTGTTAGTACATGTTTGTAGACCTTTAAGAGTTAATTTTAGTTCTCAATATATGTGACTAATAGTTGTTTATCTGCATGATCATAGACACAAAGCCAACATTAAAATGCCATGCAGATTTACATTAAAGGCTGCAGTGTGAATAATGTGCATCTTTTCACAGATTATGCACATCAGTGCTCAATTTCTAGTGAATGGTTGTAAAATGATGGTCTCAAGCATTTAACGACTAAAGTGCTTTTAAAACTTTAATTTTAAAACACCTGCCTATATAACAACACATATTTAAAACTCATTTAGTAAACATGTCAACTGCAGTTTTAATAAAGAAAAAAGCTCATCAGTGCATATTGTTGTGTAATCTTTATTAAAATCTCATAGAGTTGATACATTACTTGAAGTGTCACATTATGTCATTAATTTGACAATCACTTTTTATTTTCTTTATCATCATCACTGACTGGCTGGTAGGGAGGAAAATCTCTTAGCACATGTGTTGTTTACATTTCAGGAATAATTCCTTTTAGGTGGAAAGAATTTAGTTTTCCTACCATAATATTCCAGAATTCTAAATTGAATGGAATGCGTTAAATAGATGGTGGCTGCTTCAAAGTCCAAACCACAAATTAATACCAATCCTTTCCTGTAATGGCCATTTGTCCTTGCACTTGAAAATAGTATTAATGCTTTCTTTTTAAGACTGCACTGCCATGGAGGTCTAATGTGCAATGAAATCTGAATCTTGAGCACATTCACTTTGAGATTTAAATTTCCAATTGTTAGATGCTGGACACTTTATAACCAGTAACCCTGAGGAATCTTGACAACAAGGATCATGAACAACTCCATCTGGACTTGCACCCAAATGAGGAAAAAGTGTGTTAACATAAAGCCATCACAGTGTCACATGAACATCTGGATGAAATTGTGTAAAGATATTTGTGTAAGTTCTCTGGGCTACAGGTTCATGAAATACTTGTTATAAAATGATGTATAGCCCGTGATAAATGTTTAACTAAATTGTCATGTCAAGTAGTTTCTTTACGCATTTCCACTTGGCCAAACTTTGAACTTGTAATTTTCCCTTTTTGGTACATTTATTCCATCCACCTATTGTTAGTATGCTTTCCTCTCGTTCCAAGTTCTATTTTGACACATTGTTCTTTAGAATATGATATGTTTTTGAAGTGATTATGGAAATGAATTGTAGGGCGCTTTCAGAAGCTATTATCTGTTTTATCAGAAAACATGAAGTCATTGTTGTCATTGAGTGCTGGTATGCTATCTTCTTCATCCTTGATCTTCTTAATATTGGTTAACCATCCAGGTTAGAATTTAGCTTTAAAAAGCTTTTGTCTAAACCTTTCAACATTAACAGTTACTTTTAAAGATGGCTCCTCAATATTATATTTTTTTTTTTTTTTTTTTTTTTTTATGGTTTAACGCCATTTTTCAGCACAATATATAGGCTATACATGGCGGCCAGTATTAGTGGTGGAGGAAGAAACCAGAAAAACCCGGAAAGAACCACCGACCCACGAGAAGCTACTGGCAAGCTTTCTCACTTAACTACATTAGCCGAATCTTAGACTCGAACCCACGCAGACAGAGGTGAGATGGCAGTGGTCCGTAACGGACAGCGCTTTAGACCACTCGGCCACTCGGGGCCCCTCCTCAATATTATATACAGAATAGTGAAAGGAAAGATTCTTTGATTTCTTAGGACTAAGACGTTTACTGGGATTACGTACAAGTCAAAGAATTAGTTCCATCTTTGTTCTTTTCAGATATATCCACTAGTACATATAACATTGCCCCGATATGATTGCAGGTTCACCCAGACTAAAACAACAAAGTTAAGAAAAAGAACTGGTGTACATTTAAGGTCCCTCACTGTTATATATGTATATTTAAATATATATTGTAATAAATGATTAAATTTAACTAGGGATAGGTTAGGGTGGGTTTATGTTGTAAATGCATATTAAATGAAGTATGGTACAGATTTTAGAAGAAATAAAATACAATATATTTGGGTATTTTGTGAACTTTGAACTTGGGATATTCAAATAACACAACTAAAAAGTACTGGATATGCAGAATTATATGTTAAGCCAACTTGAGAAGATTGAAATATTTATGGTTTTTTTTCTTTAACAAAAAGATTTGTGTGGCATCCGGGCTTGACATTAACTTTTAATAAAGCAAGTATCAGCAAGTGTCACGAGACAAAATATATAAAAATGAAATAGTTACCAAACAGTACAATTGCAATCTGCTAAATTCACATTTCCAGTGACTTTGGATAAACTGACCCATACAGTAATTATCCTTCTTATCACTGTTTGGTAGTGATGGTATCACTGGACATCTTGCATAACAGTGTGAACATTCATCCAAAACATTGTTAAATTCAACATTGTGGACATGCCGGTCTTGAAAAACAACTTCACTCTTCAATTGTCACTTTGCCTTCTTTGTCAGAACTAAATAATTGTAAACGTCATTGTAAAATTAGGAATGTTTACACAGCTATTTTGTCCAATTATTCAATGACTACATCGATGGCAGTTTTTCACCAAGAGGAGTGACCAGTTTTTTGGTTGTCATTGAATTGTGTCCTGCTTATCGTTTAACGATACACAATTTACATCTTGTAGTACCAAATTTTGCTTTAATCCCCTTCACTTGCTTGACTCAAATTCTTCTTTTCTCCCACTGACATTCTGAACAAGGTAAGATTTAAGTTCCGGAATTTACACCATCCTAAAGCGTCATCGTTTAAATAGCTCATTGTAATGAGTAATCAATATGATAAACATAGCCCCTGGAAATTTATTTGGTGATGACAGCACCTCCTAAGGGAAGTAAGTAACTTCTTGAAAAGGACCTATTCCTTTCAAATTGCCTCAGCTAGTACTGTAACCTTAGAGCATTGGCCTTTAGTGGCTGCAGATAATGCCATAATTAACTGAAATCATAGCCTCAAAAATTTAACAGTAAATGAAGATGTACTCTTCTATCATTGACATACAATTATACAATTTATCAAGAAAGTTTAGAAAAAAAATTTGCTGGTTCATCTCAATATCTACTCCAGAAACTTCAAAAAAGTTCAAGCACAGATGCATGGATCATTCTTAGAGTGCCATGATCAGAGCACAACTCCCCACTGCTCTGTACCACACTGGCTATCCATTCGAACCAGAATCAAACACAAGATTTGTTCTCTATGCTACGCTTCACTGATGGACTCAAGTCAAACATACCTATCTGGCCTCACCCATGTGTATGCACCATGCAGCAAGATACTTACTCTCCTCTTCAGAAAATCGTATACTCATCATTCCCACTACGAAAACGAATTCATATGGACACTGTTCTTTTGTATACCAGGGCCCAGCAATGTGGGATGACTTGCCCATTGAAATTAGACATAAAGACACAGTGATCCTTTTCAATAGTGCTCTTCAAACTCACCTTTTTCCACTGCAAGAACAAACTTACTTAAAGGCCTAATAATTTTTCCTACCTTAAATATTTTAGGCATTTTTTTATGGTTTCAAATTTCATGGTGTTTTCGTTTTTGTAGTCATATCATTATCGATGCTGTAAAGCACTTAGAGCTTCTAAAGATTAGGCACTATACAAAGTCATTATTATTATTATTATTATTATTATTATTATTATTATTATTATTATTATTATTTTCAGCTCTTCTAAACCATGATAAATTATACCATACAACCTTAGATAACTATATTTAGCCTTATAATAAGAGCCTTGATTGTTGCCACTCTGATGCTTCAACTTTTTAGCATGAAGGGTGGTCATAAATGTTCGGTATGATTAAATTAGTTTGTCACACTAAGCTTCTAAAGTCATTCTGTGTCATTGATCTTTATTCTTTGAAGGGCATAAATGTGATAACAAAATATCCTGTTGTGCTTGGAACACTGGAAAGGACAAAGTTGGCTTTTAAAATTTTTGACAAGGTTCAGTTTAGAAAGGGTTTGTTATTTGCTTGATTATATAATGTTGTATAGACCTCTCATAAGAAACATGGGATAAACATAAATCTCTGTCCTTTTTGGCATTTAGAAGTATGCAGTGTGGAAAGGTATTAAAATAATGGTCTTCTGTTATGGAAAATATGAACTTTTAATCACAGTTTGGGAAACCTAGTATAGAAAATTGGTACATGTACCATGATGATAACTACATCATGTGTCATTCCAAAAAGAAAGTTCCCAAAAATTTTAAATGAACAAATGCACAAAGGGCCTTCAGGAAAAGACAGTAAAGCTTTCCAAGTCAATGCAAATATCAAGTAACACAATTAATGGTAAAGATGTCAAAATTATATAAAATTTATGTAAAAGAAAATATAATTTTGTAAACATATATATAATTTTAAAATATGGTTAAAAGATGTTATATAAACCACATTATCTTCAAAAATCTAAGATTTTCTTGGGTGGTACATCATAATCCAGTTTCTTCAGCTAATTTATATTAAGAAACTTGTTTCAAAGATGAAATTGATAAATCTAAAAAGACTTCCACTGTCAGTGGACTCTGTCACTCAGGTACACATTCTTCTGTCTTAGGTATACACAATCAGGTAAATGTGTCCTACATAAGCGATCATCAAATTACCACATCATCTCTATAATTTGTTTTGTATCAGAGATGACCCACTCAAATAATGGGTTTGATGTCACAAATTGAGCTTTTTGTGAAGTTTTCATTCCATGTGTTTTGTCATGATGTTCTATGTAATATTTGAAGTCAGAAGATGAGATCTTCCATTTTGGAAATTGAAGACTGCAGGCCAGCTTTGGCATTTCAGTACCATTGATGCCATTGTAAACTCTGCAGCCAACAAGATGAAAGCTTCTTCCAGAATGTATGAACAATCATGTTTCTGAAATGCCATTGGTACTAACAGGTTGTTACGAGGCCCCGAGTGGCCCAGTGGTCTAAAGTGCTTTCTGTTACGGATCACTGCTATCTCACCTCTGTCTGCGTGGGTTCAAGTCTAAGATTCGGCTATTGCAGTTGTGTGAGAAAGCTTACCAGTAGCTTCTCATGGGTCGGTGGTTCTTTACGGGGTTTTTCTTGTGTTCTTCCTCCACTATAATACTGGTCGCCATGTATACAGTATAACCTATCGTGTGCTTAAAAATGGCGTTCAACCCTACAACAACTACAACAACAACAGGTTGTCACATTTAGGCTTCTGCAAGCTTCTGTATATTTAAAGCAGTTTGAAAAATAATGATGTAAGGTTTTTTTTGAGAGGTTTCAGTGGAGTATAAAGATTTAAGGATGACTAATTTCTGCAGTAAATATACAAGGTTGTATCCAGTAAAGATAGTCTGGGGTGTTGCAGTAGCAGATCCAAATTTTTATATCTCCATTTTTTGGACTGTCTTTGTATGGGACATAAGACAACAATTGGTGACTCGGATTTAATTAAATTTACTCAAAAGAAGGAGTTGATTTGTTTTGAACTTGTAAAGATCATGTATTATTGGTGGGAGAGGTTTGCTGCTTGCTGCTGTTTTTGTGGGCTGGATTAACAATCAATTCACTCACCTTTAATGTCATAGCAATGGAAATGAAATTCTACGAATGCACATTCCATGTAGGGCAGAAAAAGCAAGAAAGTGAATTAAGATATCTACTAAAATGAGCAGTTAGGTGGAAACATTGCCTTAAAAGAGCAAAAATATGTACTATTAAAAGTTGTCTTATAATGGATTCAACAATTAATTTAATCCTGACTAAGATGGTCGCTGACAAATAAAAGAAAAAAAAAATGGGAAATTCAGTATGTGTTATATGCATTTTTTGCAAAACATGTATACTCTGAAACAACTTTTTAACATGTCATGTTAAAGAAATAATTGTATTTCATAAATATATAATGAAATGCTTTTTTAGATCGGCATTGACATGAATATACACTTTATTTACTATATATTTTCTCATTATTTACATGTTTCAATCATTATACTGTCAACCTTTATTAGTGAACATTTATTTCATCAGTTGTATTCAGGATATAAATTTAAGTATGTTTGTGATGACAAGGCCTAATCACTTGACCACAAGGTTTAGAATCCATACCATGTTATTATTATTATTATTAGTAATAGTAGTAGTAGTACTGTAACAAGTGTGAATTTAATCTGATAATCTGACCATCTTGCCCTGTAATCACAGGCACTTGATTCTGGAAAAACTAACACACTGTTATTTGGTGAGTGTACACATTAGTTTCCCCAGAATCCAGTGCCTGTGCCTGTAATGTCTCTCTAGGTATAACTGGAGTACTTGTTGGTAGTTTCTACTCCACTTGACCAGCCATAGCCTAGGATTTACCAGCTTTGTTTTAGAGAGAGCAGTGACTTCCACAAATTTCCAGGGGTCAGTAAAGCTAATGAATTCTACAATCTAAGTTGTTGATCTCCTTGATCTCAAGAGTACAAGAAATGTTCTGCCTGGTGCACAAGGGACTTTCTCTGTGCAAGAAGATCCATTGTGATCTTTCTGCCTACATCTGGGGCTGACGTTTTTTCTTGCAGTTACATGTACATGTACTTTGTAGCAGCCATATTTTATCAGGAATAAAGGGTTGACCATTATATTCAGAAACTCAGCTTTGATTGATGCAGGCAAACTGGTATCAAATGTAGGGATGTAAGTGTTGCAGTTACAGTGGAATATTGATTCATTTCATCAGCAAGACCTTCTGAGACTGATATATTTATGCATCTCAGATTCACTGCAGATGTCCCTTTCTTGATTCCACAATTTCACCTCTTGATGAGATAAGATTTGTATCCGACCATCAAAGGACTTTTGTTTGTAAACATGATGGCCCAACCACCCATCCCAAGACATGTGAATCTTGTATAATTTGGAAATTAATTGAGATTTATAGAAAACCACCTCACCAATGTAACTAGCCCCACTCACAGGGGTTGCTTCAAAATTTAAAAACTACAGAGCCTGGGTAGTTGATGGAATAATGGCCTCATAATCTGTCCAGTCCAGCCTATAGTTAAATGTCTTGATGTTTCATTGATGATAAATAAAATATTCAAAGTGCCATTACAAACCAACATCGACCAATCACATACCAATAGTTAAAAGTGCCATTACAAACCAACATCCACCAATCACATACCAAAATTTTAAGTCTCTCTCTTGAATGGTGATGGAGAACTTGGAAACAAGTGTACATGTGCGTCCAGATGGTGATTAATGTATTCTCTACCTTTTTTTATAAAAAAAAAGCTTGGGGATAATATGTTGAATTCTTAAAATTTAAAAAGCTTTGATTTGTATAGGTGAAAATTTAGTTGATATGTAAGTGTAATTGTTAGTAATTTATGGTGTGTTATTTCTGTCATATTCCTGAAGAAGAGTATGAAAAAGAAATTTATGCAATAATTTTCTACAGAAATCTCTTTATGTCTTTAGAATATGATGTTCCACACATGCATAATAATGTTTGTATGACTAGTTTAATTTCCATTGGCAAACAATGAAACAAACTTCCTATTTGTTTCAGTTTTAGTCATGCCGGTAGCTTCCAATGGGTCTGAGGTAACTTGACTGGTTTTTTTTCTCCACAAGTTATGTTGGCCACCATGTTTATAAGTCCATCTTGGGCTGAACAACGGCCTTAAATCCAAACAACATGTTTCAGTCATTATTTTATTTCTGTTGATATGAATAGTTCTAAATTAGATGACTTCTTAAGATGTCTGATGCATTGTACTCACTGTATCTGATTTCTTAGCATTGATTTTTATTTAGCACTCATAGAGAATAATTACTGCTGTGGAAGTTGGTTTATGTCATTGACCTGTTTTGTTTGTGTATTTTGTTCTTACCAGGAAGAAGGATAATCCATCTTAGACATCTGTTGGCATACAACCTGGTTCCCCTGACCTGTTTATTGGAGGATCATATTCATGGTCTCTATGTGCTGTTGCTGTAGGGTTCAACACCATTTTTCAACAGAAGATAGGCTATACATGGCTGCCAGTATTAATGGTGGAGGAAGAACCCTGGAAAACCCAGGGAAGAACCACTGACCCATGAGAAGCTACTGGCAAGCTTTCTCATATACCCACATTGGCCGAATCCAAGACTCAAACCCATGCAGACAGAGGTGAGATGGCAGTGATCTGTAACAGAGATTGCTTTAGACCACTCTGCCACTTGGGGGTAGGGGTGGGGGCTGTCTCTGTGCGTAGTTTAAGTGAAAGCTGATACTGAAGGATATACATTCACTTAGTCAAATCTATGGTAATTTGTGACAAATCATACAAGGTCCTTGTTTGATTATAATTTAGGTTTATATTGTAAAATTCATCTGATAGCTATATTCCATATTAATCGAGTGATCATCATGTCCTGTTTCAGTTTTCATCACATGTTGTTAAGCTAACAATTTCCACACACTACTCCATGGGTTATTAAATGTGTATTTACCATGTTGTGCACTAGAAGCAATTGTGATTTAATCACATCCGTCTGTGTTTCCATTTATCTATCCCGCTTCTTTGCAAGATTCCACAAAATGTATCAACATAGACAAATTAAAATTTCCTGGAACATTTGTATCCATATGTACCTAGATGCCTGATTTGATTTTCAGGCCATGATATATTTTCTTATAAATATAGTTTAGAATTCTTTGAAAAGAAGCTAATTCAACAAAAAGGTTGTTGGTATGTTTAAGGATGTAAATGGTGTAAATTAGATTTTCCAGCCAGGATAGCAATATTCTATTTTTGGTTTTAAAAAAAAAGTTTCTGAATTTGTTAGCAGAATTAATTAAACAAAAAGCAGAGATGCCAATTTAATATCTTTGGCATGTGTGTATAGATGACCTTTAAAATTGTCATGGCTATTAGCTAGTTTTCAAATTTACATCAAGGATTGACCATATTGGCTTAGGCATATTTGGTTTTCAATGGGGAAGTGCAGAGCTGTATGACTTAGAAACACATGATGCAGATGCAAACAATTGGAAATTATTGATTGTCTCAGTCTGCATGCAATCAGAATGGTACATATGATAAATGATGTGAGGAAATACTCAACAAATTTCCAGTACAATTACGTCTAATCTTTAGAAGCTCTAAGCACTTTACAACATATTAAATGATATGACTACAAAAAAAACAAAAACACCATGACATTAGAAAACATTAAAAAAAATACTGAACATATTTAAGGTATGAAACATTATTAGGTCTTTAAGTTTGTTCTTGCAGTCGAAATAGGTGAGTTTTAAGAGCACTCTTGAAATGGATCACTGTGTCTTTGTGTCTAAGCTCAATGGGCAATTCATACAGCCATTGTTTTTTTTCTTTCTCTCTTTATAGCTTTTAAATGGCCTATTCTTTTACATGGTGCAATCTTTGAGGGGTCTCAGGGGCTGAGTGGTCTAAAGTGCTCACCTTTGCCAGTCACTGCCATCTCACCTCTGTCCTTATGGGTTAGAGTCTCGAGCTCAGCCAATGTGGTTATGTGGGATTCAAGCTTGCCAGTACGGTTTTTGGTTCTTACTAGGGTTTTCCAGGGCTCTTTCTCCACCAGTTATTCTGGCCGCCATGTAAAGCCTATCATTGCTGAAAAATGATATTAGCTGACAACAACAACAACAATCTTTAAGAATGAGGTTACCGATTCCTGAAGTAGCTGGCCATCAGTTGGTCAGTCTGTGGCTTAAATGGAATTGAGTGACTGATGGTGAAGCAGTATCAGCAGTTATGTTAAGTGAAGGAGTTATTTTGTAATGTATGAAATAGTTGATGTACTGTATATGCTACTTATCACAGAATTCAAAAAATTTTCATGATGTTTACACTATCTATTTATGGTTCTTAAAGCAACATTACCATTAACCTACAATCAGCAAATTAAAAGATGGACATATTCAGCTAATTGATCCACCTTTGGTTCACATTAAGTCCATCAAAGCATTCTGTTTTATGTCAAACTAATTTATTTTATTGTTGGTACAGAATGGCAGTAAGCAAAGATAAAAATCGATTTGAGATAAATTTAAAAGGATCTTTATCCTGTCAGGTCATCAGATATAACGAAGGAGTTGCCTTGGAAACTGTTAAAAATTGATCTCCACTTACTGAATCCCTCTCAGAATGTTTGGTATTTGGCATTATTACAGAAATGATTTCTATTTGGACAGGGGTTACTGTACAGTTATAGTATTTTCAAACCATCATGTTCATTTTGTATCCCCTTTACAATTTAAAACATAAGACATCAAGGATATAAAAAATGCACAAAAGGTAGTAGTCTTTTCATCTATTGATTTATAAATTCTAACCTGTTGTGAGTGGGCCCTAAACATTCCATGTCATTTTGTTGATGTTTGAATCAAATGAGAATTTCATTTGTATCACTGTGGCCACTTTTGCTCAGAACAGACACTTTTCAAGCAACAGATGTGATTAGTTACCATCTTTGAAAATCTCAATAATTCTGTAAATTTTGGATTTACATCTCTTGAACACATACATACAAGAGTTCCTTCTATTTCTTGGTTCAGTTTCTTTAGAAATATTAAAACTAGACATTGCAAAAAAGTTGGATGCAGAGGGTTTATTCTGAACTAAACTATTCTAGAACCAGAAAGTGACAGCAAGCAGTCTGTTTGCTTGTTTGTATCAGGAACTTCAGTTTATATTATAATGCCAATTATTTGACAGTGTTAGAGACCCCTCGTCACCAGTCAGGTTAGAAATTGTAATCAGTCAATGAAATAACTAAGTTTGCATTTTTTTATATCCTTGATGCTTTTTGTTTTTTTAAAATTGTTATGGGGTACAAAGAAATGGGAAGTTGTGCTAATACTATAGCTTCTTTATGAAAATGTTGTAGCTGATTGGGGTGGGTGGCAGCTACATTGGGGAATTAGCTGGTAGATCCAACAAACAAACAGCTTGGTTACATGTTTTCTTTAATTCAGATTCAAACTCTCCCTAGCCAGTTCTCCTCTGGTAAATACATAAGCCTAGAGGGACGTCACTGGAGACAACTGATATCATATTTCTGTAACTGGCTTGAATTGTTCCTGGTACATAGATCTGAGTTTCCTACATTAAACTAAACATTTGATATCTCACTAATGAGTTGTCTAGAAGTTGCTTTAAAAACATATAAATGATTATAATATATCTGATCAGACTCACACTCACTTTCAACCTCTTCCTCTAAATACAAATGTTAAATAAATGGGGTTTAAGTGTAAAGGTTGACGAAGATTGTCAGAGTTCAATTATAAAATATCTATTTCTTTAAAATCTTTATCTGAGATATTCTTGCTAATTAGAGAAACATAATCTAATATCTTTTCTCTAATATGATAATCATTTTCAAAATCTAAAACTAATTGTAAGTTCTGTAATTAATCATTTAATTAATTTGCAAAAGCACAACTGCCTGTTCTCACTAGACTTGAACGAAATGATTAATGTCCTTAAGGTCATGGGGTGAGTGTACTGTAAAGATTCTGCTTGTATTGTTTTGGAAGGAAACTGGAAAACAGTCCCTACTACAAAAACATGCTGCCTGTCTGCCATAACAAATTTTGTAAGCTTGGGACAAGGAAGAAATCTATCAATTTCAGGTCCAACATGTTAACACATTAATCCCTGGAAGTTTTCGCTGTTTTCACTTGAAATAAGTAGGAAACATATTTTGGGGACTATTTCGGAATAAATCCTAATACAACGACTTCCAAGCAATTTTCCAATAGCCCAATGCCTAGTTGTGCTTTTTGTTTGTTTGTTTGATTAGGATTTTTAACGTAGCTTTAACAATTTTTCAGTCATATCGCTACGATGTCTGCAGTGAGGCAGTTTATAGTGATGTCTACCACTGGGGCATCATGCCGCAGACATGTAGCATGATGTCCCACCCAGTCACATTATCCTGACACCAGGCCGACCAGTCCTAACACTAACCTCTTAATGCTGAACGTCAAGCGAGGCAGCTGTTAGTACCATTTTTGTAAGTCTTTGGTATGACTCGGCCGGGGATCGAACCCACGACCTCCCGCTTCCGCGGCGGACGCTCTAACCACTAGGCCACCGGAGCGGTCCTAGTTGTGCTAAAGAAATGTTTTCCATTTTTTCTATTGGTTAGTTTGCTCATGCATGAGCAGAAGGTAAAAAGTTGGAGTTCATTTTTTTTTTTTTTTTTTTTTTTTTTGCAATAACGGACCCATAATTTTCATATGGAGAAGACTCTTTAATCAAAATGTCTAACTTATCCTACTTTTTACACAGGTTCTCCTGTGTGCACTTCAGACCAGTCAACCTTAGATCTGAGACCATAAAGTCTAAAATCTGGACACAAAATTAGATTCTGAACATGGGCGAATTTTGGGTGGAAAAAAAAAACGACCCCAAAAAATTAGGTTTTTCCCTCTGTATTTTGTATAGAAACTAAAATGTCCAGAATATTTGGAATCATTGAAGAGCTAAATCTGTCTACATTTCAATAATACCACCGATATTAGTGTATCATGCATGACCTCGACGTTACAGACCTTGGAAGTAGGCTACTACCTCATTCCCCGTAAACTAGGTGTTAGGGGTTAATGATCAAGGTCTCATGTAGTGCAAGGAGGAAAGCTTATTCCACACAATAATTAACTTGTATACCAGATGCCTTTCTACAATAAATAAAAATATGACAATATATTTTTGGATCAAATGATGTCAAGTCAAGATCAATAATTTCCACTCAATATCTCAAGTTCTTTATCACATATTTTCATCAGCATTTGTGGAGGCTTGTCTGAGGCAGAGAAGATGTCTTTTCATTTTGGTGTCCTAAGGATAAAGGTAATGGTCACAAGTATCAAAAGAATGAAAAACAATTTCAACAAAAGCTAATGTTCTGTATCATAATTTGTCTTGAGCTGACATTTTAAATGGCTTTCATAAAAGGCAAGGAAAACACCTATTGTTTTGGTTTATAAAATGTTGAAAGTCAAGGTCAGAGGGACTCAGTAAGGAAAATAGTTTTCAGAATAAATTGAGTCCAATGACACAAACCATGACCATAGGTATGGCTGGATTGCATGTGAGAGAAAAAAATGCATCATTTTGTTTTCAGTAGTCATAGGTGAAGGTCACTGAGACTGAAAGAATAAAAGTGGTTTTTGAAAAGTAACTTGATGTAATTCATGAATTATGGTACTGTTGGTGACCTTTGATTTAATGAAATGCCTGTCAGCAATAGCAGTTTCAGGTCTCCCATGCATTATCCATGTCATGTAATCTTTAATTGTGACTTAAAAGTGTCTTTCATGTTTTACAATTTGTCTGCAGTTTTTAAAACTCTGAAACCTATTTTTTTTAAGGCAATCTTGATTGATTTTCTTTCAAGTTAGTACAGATGATGCCATTTTGCCATATTTGCTGCAATCACTGGAAATATAATGACTTCCCAAAACTGCAAAAAAATTGAACCAAAGTAGACAGCATCCTTGAATCAAGTGATTCATGATGGTGCAAGTAATCATAATTTCACAGTAAATAAAGGTGCTCTCATTGAAAATAAGGAGAGAAAAAACTTCATGTTCATTTTTCAACTTAATTAAACTGCACAACCAATTTGCACCAAACTTCAATGAATTTGGACTTGATACATTTTTCCACATTTAGGCCATCAGCCAAAGATATGCACATCACTTATGACCAACCACCAGGGTCATTTAACTTATGATTTTTAAATGTGACATGATCAGAATTCATGAGCAAAGTATGACTTTAAATAAAATCCATATTCCGTTTAATTACTTCTCCATTTTGACCCAGCTTGACAGTGACAAAGCATCTTGTAAACATGGTGTGAGAAACACTGCTGTCTTATGTCTTTGAATTGGTTAATTTATGGTCAGAATATAAAAACTAGGACCTTCTTTCCTCTATCCCACCCAATCCAAAACAGCAACAAGCACAATTATCGATGGCATGGCTCGAATCTCACCCCAAAAACAGGACATGAGATATTTATTTGTACACACATTCTGTCATTGAAGTTTGCTGCAACTTACATTGATCCTTTTTATACAAAAGTGCTTCTCTTGACAGGTGCTTCTTACAGTAAAACCTGTCTTGAGAGACCACTTGTTTTGGGAGACCAGAATCTCCATGCACATACTTATTGATTATAAAGTACTACAACCTGTTATGAGGGACATCCTGTCTTGAGAGACCATTATTTTTTGGCAGAAGGGGTGATCTTTCAAGACAGGTTCTACTGTATTATAAAAAACAGCTTGGTTTCGAGGTATATATAGTATTTTCCTAACATTTGAAGCTGTAGCTGCAGTAGGGGCCCTGAGTGGCCAAGTGGTCTAAAGCACTTGACATTACGAATCACTGCCGTCTCACCTCTGTTTGCATGGGTTCGAGTCTAAGATTCGGCTAATGTAGTTATGTGAGAAAGCTTGCCAGTAGCTTCTCGTGGGTCGGTGGTTTTTTCCTGGGGTTTACCTGGGTTCTTCCGCCACCAATAATACTGGACGCCATGTATAGCCTATCGTGTGCTGAAAAATGGCGTTAAACCCGAAAACGACAACAACGTAGCTGCAGTACTTGGCAAGATGAAGTATCAGAGAGTACATGACTTGCATTCTCATTGCTTCATCAAATGCCAATGACTATTTGCTTTAGCTTGTGCTTGCTTGTTTAGATAGACATGGTAATTGATTGGATATGAAGCAGAGAGTACATATATATCAAATCAGTCATCCTGACCATGCCAGTGGGTAAGCACTTGGCATATTCTGTGGTGGAAGGAAGATGTGAAACATACCATGTTGTTGATGTAATCCCAGTTTTGTTTGAACAAAGGATGACCCATTTTTGTACATGATTCCAGGTTGTGTTTTGGTAGCTTGTTTTATCTATTCATCCATCCATCCATCCATCCATCCATCCAGGTTTGACTGGGGGCATACTAGTAGCAGCTGTAAACAATTACTGAATGTCACAAACAATTCTTGTTGGAAGACTGCTTTTTTAAAATAATTCTCCCCAAACCTTAACTTGTCACATGTGGTTGTGTGGTACTTTGACTGCATTATTGCAGTATTATTTTTTCTGTTATAAAGTGCAATGTTGCAGTAGTGTAAAGACTAAAATTTATTCCCTGTTGGTGAGCCTAACGTTTTGACAATCCCATGCATCTATTAAATTTTAATAAATGTCATTTATAGAAGAAGCTGCATTTTCAGTATATTTAATTTTAAAAAAAAGATTTACATCGAGTGATACATTAGACAAACTCCAAGGGGAGTGGAGCAAGTTGGCAGAAATTTCTCTGGTACAGCAATTTAAATGTTTCCTAAGTAAAATAAAATATGACTCTAGGGTCATGTTCTTTATTCTTCATTTCTCATTTGTCACATCAATTACATCATGAATATGATATCAGTTATTTGATTAAAACACTGAAATTTATATTTCTTCTAGGGTCAATCTTTTGAAGTCAACCAAATTTGAACAAGTCAATGTTTTCGAAGCAAGCCAGCCTTACTTGTTGACAGACCCTCTATAAAGTTATGTCTGGAAGAGTTATTTTCCATGTGTCAATGCTGGTTTGAAAACAGAAGTCCTGACTTAGGATGCATGTAATATCATATATACTTTTTCCTTAACCAAATTTGTTATTCCCACCCCTCCCATCTCATTACGTATTCATCAGATAGGATGACTCTTCCATGCTATATACATCATAGCATATTTACTATGCCTGTTGTTTACCAGTGCAGTAGGAAGTAGGAATAAAAATATCTTGTACAGAGTTAATACATGATAGTAACTATTCCTTAAGTCTTGTTATTTTTCAGACAATGCCCTTTGAAAACATTTTATCGATACCAATCATAATTACTGCAGGTGTTGTTGTACTAAAAGCAATGTTTCTTTTTTAAACTGATGTTTAAAATTAGAAGATTGGAATGTTTTAGAATTTTGTAGAATTGTTTTAGAATTAAATAATATATGTATATATTTTATGAATATGTCAGAAAATATACAGCAGATTCTGGCTGAAATCTGTTCAATTTATCACCAATTCATTGTGTAATAATAATAATCATAATAATAATCGTCTTTAAATAATATTTCTTGCGCCCTCATACAAAGGAACCTGTTTATATACAAATGTGGTTTATTTTTATAAAATTGTGGACTTGTTTATATACAAATGTGGTTTATTTTTATAAAATTGTGGACTTGTTTATATACAAATGTGGTTTATTTTTATAAAATTGTGGACTTGTTTATATACAAATGTGGGTTTTTTTTTAATAAAATTGTGGACTTGTTTATATACAAATGTGGTTTATTTTTATAAAATTGTGGACTTGTTTATATACAAATGTGGTTTATTTTTATAAAATTGTGGACTTGTTTATATACAAATGTGGTTTATTTTTATAAAATTGTGGACTTGTTTATATACAAATGTGGTTTATTTTTATAATATTGTGGACTTGTACCTATATATAGCAGCATGTACATGTACAGACAATATATTTACTTTCTTTCCTTTCACCAGGTGGGTACTTGCCCATGTAAACTGAACACAAATATACATGTAGAATGGAATTAGTGACAAAATAAATGTTTTGAATATTTAATATGATGCCGGGAGGCATTTATGAATGCAAATACCGTAGAGTTGTTCTCGTTCTCATTTTAACTATCTACATCTCTGAAGGCACTGAGTATATTGGGTTTGGAAGAAGAAATTAGAGTGGGTTTTTTTATTTTCTCAGCTGGAATGCTCTTCTAGAGCAAAGTTCCAGAGTATTTGAAACTGTTTTTTAAAATAATTCTTTGTTTAGTGTGGGATACTGTTTGGTAGACATGGATTGCAAGTGGGCAGTATTACCAGGTAGGTTATACTGGAATAATGATTGTAAATATTCAGGAGCACTATTATTGCTTATCCTGTACATTAATTTTGGCTTTTCTTAAACAGGTTTGGTCTTTAATAGGTAATATTTTCAACTTACCAGCTAAATTTTCCTTGCCTTCTGATTGGATTGATAGTAGCTCAAATGCTCTTTTTTTGAAGATGTGCAAGCTTTGCTTTTTGTTTATCATTTGAATTACCTGATGCTGTATTACATTAATCTAAATAAGGTTGAATGCAACTGCTATAAAATAATTTTCTGTGCCTTTCTTGGATAAAATATCTTATCCTTTTGAGAAGCCATAAAAGTGAATTAATATTTTTACTGATCTGTTTTTATCTTCAGTCCATGCTAGGTCATTCTCTACAAAAACACCAAATTTTCTATCATGGTAGACCATTTGCAAACTTTTATCCTTCCAAGATAGACATATAGTTCATCACTATGAAGATTTGTTATTTTTTGCTGAATTGAGATAAGTAATACATGTATTTTCATTTTACCACTATACCATTGCATTTGCTCCTATTGTCTAGTTTGTTTAGGGGGGCCCCTTGTAGCTGAGTGGTCTATTATTGCTCATTGTTACGGATCATTGTGATCTCACCTCTTCATGGGTTTGAGTCTCAGGTTCAGCCACTGTGGGTATGTGAGAAAGTTTGATAGTAGCTTCTCATGGGTCAGTGACTTTTTCTGGGGTTTTCCCAGGTTCCTCCTCCACCATTTATATCGGCCGCCACATAAAGCCTTTCTTATGCTGAAAAATGGCATTGAAGCCAACAGTAGCAACAACAACCAGTTTGTTTTTCTTAGGGCATCCTGTAAAGAAACTTCCAGTTCATGTTTTGTGTTTTGGATGGCGGACAATGTTGTGTCATCAGCATAGGGATCTGTAGATGAAATTAAGCCCCCCAGTAAAAGTGGTAGGTCATTAATAAATAATATCAATAGTAATGGACGTAGAATTGTGCCTTGTGGGACTCCATATCTAATTTGTTCTTGGTTCAGACAACATTATTGATATAAACATGTTGTGTTCTCTCACCTAAGTATGAAGTAAGCCAATGTTAGATTCTAACTGCTTTCATCACATATGTACATTTTTCAGTGTTATATTTTATTTTACGAATTTGTCTCAGAAACTAGTGTGTTTGCAACATGTATTAGCCATTTTCAATATAATGTACACTTAACAAAAATGTCTACAGTAACTTTGTACATGTAGACGTAAGTCATCAGGTATCAATCTTTCTAGTCATGTTAAAATTATGCATTATAGCATTTTTCATAGAGAATGAACTAAATTTGAATAATTTGCTATTTACAGCTGTTCGTATATTACATAGGAAAGAATGTCTTCATTAAGAAAGGCAGCAACATTTGTCAAAATTTCTAAATGTATACATAGTATACAGAAACTAAAACAAATTTTCTACCATTTTAGTCTTGCATATCATAATGACTGTGCCAGTGGCTCAGTTGTTAGAGCATCTGCCTTGAATGTGGGATGTCGCGGGTTCAATCTCCAGCCAAGTCATACCAAAGATGTATAAAAAAAGTACTAACAGCTGCTTCGCTTGACGCTCAGCATAGAGGTTAGTGTTAGGACTGGTCGGCCTGGTGTCAGGATAATGTGACTGGGGGGCACATCATGCTACATGTCTGAAACATGAATCCCAATTGCTAGACATCACTATAAACTGGCACAACGCAGACATTGTAACGATATTAATGCCGAGTTGTTAAGGCTACATTAAAGCTCCAAATCACACACATGCACACACACATAGAGGATATGTTCATGGGATGCTTCTATAATCTACAGTACCACTTACCAACTTTTAAACTATGTTTCATTCATTTGTTTCAAATATAAAATGTTTGTAATAAAATGTTCTATTAAGAAAATAACATTAAATTGGAACTGGTAGTTCCTGCATCATTAAAAGTCTTATGTATGTTTGTTTACACGCTTACCAATTTTTGGAAATGTTCGCAGGCAGGAAACTAAATAAAATATTTGATTGATTGCCAGGTATAAAGAGTAAAACTTATGGGAATATATCTTGACAGCCAATCACACCCAGTGTCTTAAGATGCAGGCCTTAATTCTCATTTCTCAACAGAGAGGGAGAGAGCTCAATTCCTTTCTAACTCATTACCATGGTTGAAACTTTTAAGGCTGTTAACGTTTATTTATCAATATATTTATGTTGAATTAGGTTTTGGATTTTTTTGTGCATGATGTATATTTTCTATCTTTCTTTTTTTCATTTAACAAAGTGCAAATATGCTGATATATATGGTAGTTGTAAGCCTTATAGCTATTTTTGCAAGTTTCGTAAGCAGTAACATCTTTTAACTCAAAACTGGTGTCAAATCACTGAATATAAAGTAACCAGAATTTTAGAGAATGAGAGATACATGATTGTACTATGCCACCTTAGTACAGGAAGTCACAGTACCATATATGCTCATTTCTAAGTCACAAGTCAAACTGAAAATAATGGAGATCCTGATCTGTTATTGCATAATGTGCCTGCAGATCAGGATCTGTTTTGCTTGTTTTACTGATTACTCCAAAACAAACTGCACAGAGCCAGATCTGTGATGCACTATAGATTTGTGCAGTTTGCAGTTGTAGGTGAGTATAGACAGAATATGCACCGACTAGAAGAGAATTCTCGTTATCTATCTTTTTTTGTAGGATTGTTGACATCATTTCATTTGCAGAAAACAACATAGTATGCTGAATGTTAAGGTGACTAAATTGTCAAGATAATAAATTCCTTCTTGGAATTTAAACAGAATGGGGTAATGAATAATGTCAATCTTAAAATCTGAAATATGTAGTTCTGAAATATAAGGAGAAGTTGTACTTTTTTTTTAAAAAAAGTACAAGTTTGATTTTTATTAGAGTTGTATCTTTGACAAAGGGTTAATCTATTCAGAGTAATTTATTTAAAGCAGATACATTGAGCATACAGGCATCAAATCTCTGTCTCAGTCCATCCGTATTTTTTTTCTATCATGGAAAGTAAGAAAGAAACTATGTTGAGTCATAATGAGACATTATTTGTTTGGATCACAAGGTCTAAGAGTAAAGGTGTGATGATGGGATACCTTTATCTGTCATATTTGTCTGTTTTCAAACTTAGCTAATGCTATACACATGTAAAGTAAATTTAAACAACATATTGCACCATTGCATGATGCTTTAAGTGCTTTTGCATCTGATGCATGAGAGTTAAATATTAATGATCACATGGATTGTTTAAAATACTCCCCCAATTTTAATCTTTTATATTTTCCTACACGATCACTTCTCAAAGCTTTATAATTGTTTTACTTTTTATACTTTGACAAAATTACTGTTGCAAGAACTGTGGTAACCATGGTGGTCATGATGGCTGTCACTCCAAGGTTATTCAAAGTCTGTGACTTAACCTGCACCAAGTTAAAATTGGCATCTAAGAGTAGACAGTGATAAAGCTTCTGATGAAGATTTTAAAAGGAATTTAAGACAAACAAATGAAGAAAAAAATTATTTTTGATCTCTAAGCTCATTACGAGTCCTTTAACAGACCATCCCCAAACCAATACCAAAGTATGGAATGCCAGAGCTGTCACAAGATGATAAATTTTGTTATATGATGTGGAAACCTCTTTATATGTTGTGCTTTTGTACTTGTCCAAACTTCATTATGCAGTGCTTTTGTCCTTATTTGATGTGCAAACTTCATTATATCACGTGCTTTTGTCCTTATATGATGTGCAGACTTCTTTAGAAGTTTAGATGTGGTGCTTTTTCGTTAAAAGATGTTCAAACTTTATTTGCTGTGCTTTTGTCCTTATATGATGTGCAAACTTCTTTTTATGAGGTGCTTTTGTCCTTATCTGATGCGCAAACTTCTTTATATGAAACTTTTTTATGAGAAGCAAAAAACAAAACTTTCCCAGGTGTGCAAAGGAGCCAAACAGTTCTTTGACAAAAGTAATGGTCAACTCTGTTATCATCACCCTGTCAAATAGATTATACACTACTTCTAATCTAAACAGTGATCACCACCAATTTCTGTAACAAGATATCAATACCCAAAAGAAAGCCTGAGAGAGAGAGAGAGAGAGAGAGAGAGAGAGTTTATAATGATGAAAAGGTACTAATAATATTTATCGCAAAATACATTCTCAATGAATATCATTCAATTGCATAGCAATCTTTGGTTAATAGAGAACCTTACCAGCATTGTTAAATATTTGATTCTGGGAGACATGACCTTTGTGTGAAGATTCTTTAAATATGACTAAAAATGTTCAGTGTCCTCATGTACATGCCATGATATTGGTGAACATGTAACTTTTGAGTATGTGAATATTTTACATCATTTATTCCATCTGTATATTTTCTTTGGCTTTAATATGCTTGAATATTCTTTGTTTTCTGTGGCACCAAAAGTCTTCATCATCTTCAGTGATGATATCGATCATCCCCATGTTAAACAGGCAACGCGGTTCTGTGAATCATAAGTTGGTAGTGTAACCAGATTCCTCCCCACCAGAGGCACCCACAGAAATATTTAGGAAGGGTTCGAGGCATACATGTAGTAGTCAGCCATACTATTTTACGCATGTAGCCAAATCATGTTAAGAGGTGACATCAGGGGTTGGGGCAAGTGCACCACCTTGCTTCTATTTGCAGACCTCCATGCTCCACACACAATAAAATGTCTGTGTTTATTAATAATTTTCAAGTCCTTCAAAGTAGAGAGGTAGCTCACAGACAGTGCTAATTAAATTAACTGGTGTTCGTCAATCAATGGACAAATTTCAGTTTATGTCATCAACTTAATAGTTACACTGGATAAATGTCATTAATTCACTCTTTAATTTTGATTTATGCTAAGCTCTTGTATCCCCCATTTGGTGTTATATGTTTATTCTTCTATATGTCACTAGTCCCATAGCTTTTTTCATCCATTAGATGTCAAATATTCATTCTTGTACGTTCAAAGTAATCCCATAGCAAGTTATCACTCATTTGGTGTTAAATGTTGATTCTGTATGTGTAACTAGTCTTCAGGTTCTTTGTGACACTACCATCCCAAAGTTTTTACTATCATATATCTTTGAATTCTGTCCATACATCGATGAACACCAATTACTTAGTAATATCTGTTTCCCATGAACTAACATTATAAAACAATCAAATTATATTACCATTAAAATAATTGTTTAACACATTTTGTCAGCACACGATAGGCCATACATGGAGGCTAGTTAGGTGATCGCTTTAGACCACTAGGATTCTGTTGTGTCCCCTGTTTTGGATGTCCCATCCCTAAGTATTGGACATTTGGGATTTTTTTAGTGGTATAATCATTTTAAGTTTCTTTAGTGTCAACATATAAGTACAGTGTTTCTTTTATTTGTGATATCCAGGGATTGATATGAACAGATAAGAATTTTAGAGTTTCAGATATAATTGTTTTGCCGTATTTAGTAAAGAGAGAGGTGTTAAGATACACTGTATACGGAAGTCCACAAAATAAATACTGGTATAATCATAAATGTGGTAGGAGAGGGAATTCTATCAATCCAGAAATACTACTATGTCACATTGCAGAAGGAATTAATGTTTCAAACAAATTTTACAGCAACATCATACATGTAGTTGTTTTTACTTTTCATGTGTACACACACATCATTATGTATATTTATAATATAGAACCTGGTGAATGAACAGATTCATTCAATTAAATCCCATATTGAAGTTCCTCACTTCTTATACAAGATATTTGCAGAGAAAACAATGAGTATATTTTCGATATCACAGCAATGCTTTCTTTGCTGGTGGAGTGACCATGCTGAAATATTTCCACCAAAGATTAATCAGTGAAAACACAATAAAATGACATAAACATCTGAAAGTGACTGTAAGCATTCACTCTAAACTTTGATTCTATTAGAAATGTAAAAAAACATGTGTAATTTAGATCCATTCATTTGAAACCTGAATTATGTATTAACTATGGTTGAGACAGTTTTTTACATTGACCCCACATTGTACACCAATGACAGTTGGGAAGTAGACTGCATACCACACTTCCATATGGGAAAATACTACTGCAAAAGCCTATGTAGAAATGCTTCAGTACCGTGATTATGTCAATTCCTAAGAAACATCAATACAATGGGAACATAACCCTCAAGTGTTATATGTGTGTTAACTTTGATATTAGCGATGCTATAAGAACGAAATGTAAAGCATTATAATGTATGTTTTGTGACAAGTACAGTTTAAACTGTTCTGTTTAAATTGTCTTTAAGGTACATGTAATTTATTACTTTTATCATTACTGCATTCATAGTGGATTATAGAAAAGGGCCTATCAGTTTGTAAATCTGTGTTGCTCTGTCTGGTGGGCAATTTAAGCTCAAAGAATCATGGCTTATGGGTTTAGGTAAACAGATATGCAGACCTGAAATATCCGATTGCTGAACAGTATCAACTATTTGCATAAGAAGATATCATCCATGATGCAGTGCAAATTTCACTTGAAAACTTGATGGTTAGAAAATCTGATCTTATTCTTTGATACAAGTAATTTATATTCAAATGATCCATCATCCCAAATGGTTGAGCAGTTGGGCTTTACTGTTAAACATGTTGCCCTACTCGGAAATCTAGTTGCCTTTGATATTAGTACAGTAAAACCTGTCTTGAGAGACAACTGCTATGACAGACCACCTGTTTTGACAGACCAGAATCTCCATGCACAGATTTATTCATTATATAGTGTTATGACCTGTTATGAGAGACCACTTTTCTTGAGAGACCATTACTTTTTGGCAGAAGGGGTGGTTTTTCAAGACAGGTTCTACTGTATTGCAACATTGTTGTCATCTGAAGATTGTCTTAATGATCACAGATTGTACTCCATTACTATTCAATAGTTATGGCATTGATGATCTAGAGCAGTTGAGAACAGCCTTGTACATTCGTCTCAAGAATTTATTATACTACAATGATTTTTCAAAGGAGAATCATAAATTTTAGCTTAGTTATGGAGAAAAGTTCCAATGATCTTAAAATCAAAGCAGACATCATCAAAGAATAAAATACAATGAATAAAACAAACAATGAACATTATAAGACTATTAAATTGTAAAAGAATAAGTTTTTATAAGTAAGATCATAAGTATTTTTCAACTGCTATATATTTTAAACTAAATGTGCAATGGGTCCATAGGTCTTAATTAAAAGGTTAGGGAAAGTTCTTATCTGTTAAAAGTGTTGTCTGAAACTGTCAGGCTAATCCAAAATAGCTCATTCTGAAATTGTTTAGATCTTGCCATCCAACGGTGTCACAAAATGATATATTTGGAATTAACCAAGCTTGATGAGTGAGAGACATCTACTATTAAGATGGTACTGTGAGTGAGTCAAACAGATGTATAAAGGACAGTATATAAAAAAAAGACAGGCCCAAAACTGCCCTTTTAAATTGGTGTCCTTTATAGACGGGACTGACACTGATGGTGTATTTTCATATACATGTACTATATGCCTGTTTACATATTTCTTAATATATAATTCATAAGATACTTTTACAGTGACATACCGAAAGACTGTTCAACTAAAATATATCCGGCTAGGGTGTAATGCTGAACAATGTTATGCTATAATTAACAAAAAAAAACGTTCATTATCTTCCTGTCAATGATTCTTTATAGTTACCAAAACAATCTTTTACCATCACTTTTTATTAAATTTTGTGTAATTATAACATACATTTGAAAATAAAAATTTTAGTCAGATTGTTTTTACATGAAAAATAACATAAAATAGGAATGTACTTTTGTTTGGTCCAACAATTGTGCATAGGAGTTTGCGCTGTGAGAGAGAGAGGCCTGACAAAAGAGAATATTTGAAAATATTTAGATTTATTTCTTACTTTCAATCATAATGTATTAGCATGTTGAGAAAAGTTACATGGCGGCCATATACCTAGTCTGAAAAAGTATTACCTGTCTTCCGTTCATTTTAATCAGCAAACATAAGTTTTTTTAATATCAAATTCAGTAACTAAAGCAAGGGGTCTAAATAATGCATCATAAGCTGAAAAAGCTAGATATGTGAATCTACTTACCTTGACAGTATGCTCGACAAATAACCTTTTCCTACAATTAGAGCATGACCACCATACGATTTGATATTCAATTATCACTATTAGCTTTAACATACGATTTGATATTCAATTATCACTATTAGCTTTAACATACGATTTGATATTCAGTTATCACTATTAGCTTTAACATACGATTTGATATTCAATTATCACTATTAGCTTTAACATACGATTTGATATTCAGTTATCACTATTAGCTTTAACATACGATTTGATATTCAATTATCACTATTAGCTTTAACATACGATTTGATATTCAGTTATCACTATTAGCTTTAACATACGAGCTTTAACATACGATTTGATATTCAGTTATCACTATTAGCTTTAACATACGATTTGATATTCAGTTGATTTGATATTCAATTATCACTATTAGCTTTAACATACGATTTGATATTCAGTTATCACTATTAGCTTTAACATACGATTTGATATTCAGTTATCACTATTAGCTTTACCATACGATTTGATATTCAGTTATCACTATTAGCTTTAACATACGATTTGATATTCAGTTATCACTATTAGCTTTAACATACGATTTGATATTCAATTATCACTATTAGCTTTAACATACGATTTGATATTCAATTATCACTGTTAGCTTTAACATACGATTTGATATTCAATTATCACTATTAGCTTTAACATACGATTTGATATTCAATTATCACTATTAGCTTTAACATACGATTTGATATTCAATTATCACTATTAGCTTTAACATACGATTTGATATTCAATTATCACTATTAGCTTTAACATACGATTTGATATTCAATTATCACTATTAGCTTTAACATACGATTTGATATTCAGTTATCACTATTAGCTTTAACATACGATTTGATATTCAGTTATCACTATTAGCTTGAACATACGATTTGATATTCAGTTATCACTATTAGCTTGAACATACGATTTGATATTCAGTTATCACTATTAGCTTGAACATACGATTTGATATTCAATTATCACTATTAGCTTTAACATACGATTTGATATTCAGTTATCACTATTAGCTTTAACATACGATTTGATATTCAGTTATCACTATTAGCTTTAACATACGATTTGATATTCAGTTATCACTATTAGCTTTAACATACGATTTGATATTCAATTATCACTATTAGCTTTAACATACGATTTGATATTCAGTTATCACTATTAGCTTTAACATACGATTTGATATTCAATTATCACTATTAGCTTTAACATACGATTTGATATTCAATTATCACTATTAGCTTTAACATACGATTTGATATTCAATTATCACTATTAGCTTTAACATACGATTTGATATTCAATTATCACTATTAGCTTTAACATACGATTTGATATTCAATTATCACTATTAGCTTTAACATACGATTTGATATTCAATTATCACTATTAGCTTTAACATACGATTTGATATTCAATTATCACTATTAGCTTTAACATACGATTTGATATTCAATTATCACTATTAGCTTTGACATACGATTTGATATTCAATTATCACTATTAGCTTTAACATACGATTTGATATTCAATTATCACTATTAGCTTTAACATACGATTTGATATTCAATTATCACTATTAGCTTTAACATACGATTTGATATTCAGTTATCACTATTAGCTTTAACATACGAGCTTTAACATACGATTTGATATTCAGTTATCACTATTAGCTTTAACATACGATTTGATATTCAGTTGATTTGATATTCAATTATCACTATTAGCTTTAACATACGATTTGATATTCAGTTATCACTATTAGCTTTAACATACGATTTGATATTCAATTATCACTGTTAGCTTTACCATACGATTTGATATTCAATTATCACTATTAGCTTTACCATACGATTTGATATTCAATTACCACAATCAGCTTTTAATACAATGTACTTGGAACCTTTATTTTAGCTTTGCAAATTTTCTATTATACAAATTAATTTAGGTTTTTTACTAAAGGACCAAGATAGTAAGTCTCTTAGCTTTTATTGTAATGTAAATTGTCCTTTGCAAACTTGTCTAGGAAATAAACCAAGGCACATGACTTCCCATCCAAGATTCAATAAACCCAAAGGATGAATATGGCAAGTGACAATGAAAGCATTTGCTGTGATTGTTTGAGATAAATAAATTGTGAACATTAAACACATGAAATGGTTTACTATAGAGTACCCATATGTCAGTGGCTATCTCTGTATTATAAAAATGTAATCAAAACAATATTAACTAATAACACAAACCTTCATATTTCTATGATACAAGATGTGTCTTTTCATTGTTTCACCACAATGTAGGAATTCTCTTATTATTTCAATAATGGAGAAGTCGAGTGTTTCATCATTGACATCTGAGAAATCAAATTTGATGAAGTTGTATTGTCTCATTCTTCGATATACAGAAGATTCTGAAACAGACAGTGTGTTGCTGATATCCAATGCTGTAAATCCTGTTTCGAGAAGCCCTTCAGTAGTAAGTTTTGGTATGCTAAATTCTTGGTGGCCGAGGTAATTGCTAATCAATCGTAGTTGATAGATTCTGTATTTGACACATTCTATCCATATCCTCGTAATGTCAGACCTATTGACTAGGCCCAAGCATTGAAGGTCATACAATGATAGCTTGCACACAATATCGGGCGAGATTTTCTGTTCTTCCAATATCCCAATGTAAGAATTTAATTTCACTTGTTTAGGAACATTCGACATTTAATCTTCCATTTTAGCTTAATTCACTGGCGTTCCATTGCTTGGCAACTTCACGCACCTGTGCAAGTTTCCTTTTTCCTTCTCATTATAAAGAAGTTTCATATAAAAACGAAAGCACTGCATATTAAGAAGTTTGAACATAATATAAGGACTAAAGTATGGCATATAAAGAAATTTGCACATACATAATTTGTAAGGACGAAAGCACAGCATATAAAGAAGTTTGCAATTCATATAAGGACGAAAGCACAGCATATAAAGAAGTTTGAATTTATATAAGGACTAAAGCACATTTGCACATAATATAAGTACATGTACAAAAGCACAACATACATGTATAAAGAGGTTTGCACATCACATAATAACAATTGATATCTTAAGACAGTGTTCCATACCAAAGAATCTTATTTACATTTAAAATCTAACTGGAATACCTAACTGTGGACCACAAATGAAACATGATCCAGCACTAACAGCAGCTGGAAAATATAAAGTTCATAGAAATTATTTGCATAACTTGAACCATTTCCAAATGCATTTCAGGACAAATATCATGTAATGGAAATTCTTCACCATTTCTTATTTTTCCTAATTTTTTTAGCAGTAACTTGGCACAAACATAATTGCACATACATAGCAGTGGAAATAAAGTGTATTTAGTGGCATGTGCTGTTTATACTCATCTTGTTGATATCATAAGCTTTGTATGACATCAGATTGTCAACAATGGGTTGTGTTACACAGGGCATAAAACAAATGTGGCTTCAGTAAGGTATCAGCATTTCTTCCATCTGCTCTCACTATGTTATAAGATGGAGAGCCCAAACTATGATGTGTAAACAGTTCAAAATATGTTAATGCTTTTCTTTTACAACTGATTTATAGAGTTGAGTAAAATTTGTTATTTAATTGTGCTGAAGATTTAACATGGTTAGAAGATGGAATTTTTACTTTTGCAATACACGTCATAAAAGTCGTAACTACAACAACAGCCTGGAGTTCTGGATTAAATAGTTATTTTACAACATTTGAATTGATTGAAAGAATTTGCAGCAATGACAGTAACTATATAATAAAGGAATATGATGAGCTGATATCATTCTTATTGATGAAATGTCCATGATCAAGCCCCACAAACAGATGGAATGAATTATGGTAAGACTTTGAATAGCAGTCAGGAAGAAAATAACGTTCAAATGATGCCTTGTGGAGAGTTTTTCTATCCAGATATAACTAAATCCAGTTTATGATAATATGGGGCAGCAGATTTTTATTTCAAAAGACTTTAAATTCAATATTTTTATTTAAACATGTTCATCAACAGAGAGAAGGCAAGCCACCTAATATTGGTTTGAAAACAAAATATATGATGGAATTTATGCAATGATGTTTCACAAATCAGTTATGGTATCTGCCACTAGACAACACATTTATATTAAAGACTTATTTTTATTGTCAACCAGCTGAAATTCTTGAAGAGTGGTTATCAGAGATTTAACATGTTTCATACATTGTTGAAACATTATTGAATTTGATGGTTAGTATTTTCTTTTGCTCTTTTATTCTTAAGAATTTCTTTAATTTGTTGAAATGTTCCTTAAATGTTGCTGCAAACTCTGAACAAAAACAGACAGTTTAAACGGAATAAAATACATAACAATTTAAATTCAGAATATGTGTTATGTATGTATTTTTTATATGTAATTAATAAATTAGTTAAAATGGATCAAATTGGGTGGATCAAAAGAGAGACAATACTGGTAATTATCTTTGTAAGTAATATCCATTTGCTGTAGTGGAGTAGTTAACAATGGCACCAATTTAGGCACTGATAAACATCATAATATTTGGAGAAATTCACTTTCCAAAAGATAAAACACTCTGAAAACATTTACAAACACGTGAAAATTCATTGAAGAAACCCTCTATGGGGCTGATCTTGTTTTGTTACCAACAGTCACATTATAAATCATTTTAGGGCATTTGGGTTAGGAAACAATACATTGTGGATTTATCACAAGGAAAAATAAAATCTTTGGATTAAAAAGCCATATATGATTGAGGCAAATGGATTCAGTTGAAGAGTTAATTGACTATTCTAGTTTGTGACAAATATGTTCACTGGCAGCATAAGTACTCCAACCCATACTGTTTTTGAATACATGTACATTAAAGCTGATGAACAATTCGTTGCAGACCATTATGCTTTGTACAAGTTAAAAAATATATGCTTTATGTACCTGCCCCCGCCCACCCCCCATATGATGGTGTCTTTTCTGTCTTTTTCACATGAATTTCTCCAACAAATAATGCGATAACATATGACCATGCATCAAGACTCTTGTACAATTTCAGTCTCGCATTCATGTATATTTTCCTGTATATAATGAGTGCTGTGATGTGCTCATCATGGCCTTATCCTTTGCAATACTGATAACATTGCTATTGTATAAAGCATGGACTTATCTAAAGTTTCCTCATAACATTTTTATTCACAATATATGACTGATTAAAGTCTGATTACAAAGAGAGTTAAAGTTTAATGAAAATATCTTCACTGGTTTAAAATTTTATAATCCAGAGAAGGATACGAGTTGTGAAACTGAACTTTCCATTACCATGACCTTAACCTTGAAACAGGGTTACTGCTATGATATGCAACACACCATCTAAACATGTTTATAATTGGCTGATATTTCATTAAAATATCTAAAGTGCTTTCAAAGTTATTCTCAAAACCATGGCGTAGCTAAGGGGGGGGGGGGTGAAAGTTGCACTGGGTGCCATCTGGGTTGGAGGGGGGGGGGGGGGGGCCAAAGAAGAGAATTGGAGTATACTTTTACAAAGTGTGATTCAGAAGAAACAACTCGTTAAACAACTAAGTCCGTGCCAGGATGTCTGGATGATTGAGATTAACTCTGGTTCAGACTGAATTTAATTGGGTCACATGTACTTATCCAGTCACCTTGGGCACCATATACTTTCTGCTACGCCGGGTGGGTGGTGTGAAAATTATGAACCTTGCACCGGGTGCCAAACACCCTCGCAACGCCGCTGCTCAAGACAAGAATAAAAGCCGCAGAACTGTATTCTCCATTACTGTGATTTGTATTTGAATATTTGGCAGGGAAGATGGTTATGGAATATGACATGCTGTCTATCCAAGCTATATATTTGGGCAAAGTTTCATGAAAATCTTGCCAGCCATCACACAATTGTGGCATGACTCGCAAATGTTAACCAACTATCAGACAATGCACAACAAAACACAGAGACACACACAAAGTTAGGCTTGTAAAAATGATGGATAGTGTCAGGCCACAAATGCATATGAAGACATCATTGACCTTTTATAATAATCACTATGGGTCCTCGGGAAGACCAAGGACTTTTAGCTTTTCAGTCCCTGAATTCGTCATTGTATCACATTATTTACATGTATCCTTTACACGTTACTTTTTGAATGCTGATTGTAGGAAAGGTTGTTTTAAAGTCAGGTAGGTGTGTATTGCCTATACACAGATATCTAGCTGTGTACAAAATTTTGACCATACAAAAATATGCATTTCAAACCAATTAGGATTTCATAACCAAAATTTACTTTGAATATACACATCCACCCAGTTCACCACTTGTCAGGGACACATGATCATAAACATCCAGGAATTTAAGGCAATTGGGGACATATTTGTGTCCTTTATACAAGTTGGATATTTTACTTCACAGATCATTGTTAAAGTATTGCTTTCTTGCATTTGTTGCTTATAGTCCACTGGTATTTTTTATCCTACTAAAAAAGAAAAGAAAAATCACATGTAGTATTAAAATGTACCACTATAATACCTAGCTGTGTAATGTGTGTATTAGTATACTTCTTGACCCACATACTGTATAAAGCTGGCCACATAATAATATACATTTACAGGAGTTTCTATGATGTTGATTGCTTTATTATTTGTAAGACAAGTTATATAATTGCCTGGCTTACAAATTTCCTTCCTTCTTCAGACATAACTGTGTAATGCTACCATGTATAGACATGTATTACCGGTGTCAGAAGATTGTGACCAGTTTTAATGAAAATTCATTTTGTGTATTTAAGTTATTTAACTGTATAACAACCAGTCAGTTACCTTGAGCTTTTATTCCTGAAGGAAAGTTTGAGCAGCTGTCCAATTACTGGACTGGAAGGCATGTATTCCATTGATATATTGTCAGTATATATTGTTGTTCTGCAGTGTAGTCATATCATTATTGATGGTGTAAAGCGCTTAGAGTGTCATAAGGCGCTATACAAAGTCCTCATTATTATTATTATTATTATTATTATTATTATTATTATTATTATTACTCGCTTATAAAATGAGTCCAACTACAAACTGCACAGACCCATATCTGCCATCATATAAGGCTTTGACAGATCATGGTCTGTGCAGTTTGTTAGGAATAGTCAATAGAACAAGCAGCACAGACCTGATCTGCAGACACATTATGCTACAGCAGATCAGAATGTTTGTTGATTGCAGTTTGTCTTGACAGATAAGCAAGTACATATGGTAGCCATTTTGTTCTCTCTCATTTCTTAGATTGTTCTATGCACTAATCTTTAACAAAAAAATAATATAATGTTGTTAAGTTACTGTGGGTTTTTTAAATATAAAACTAAGCTAATGTATGTTTTTTTATTAAGTGATTAGTGATTACGAGCTTCTTTACTGTGTGATTATATTGCCAGAGAAGGCCCTTAAAAGGAAGTTGCTTGTTGTTCATCCAGTTGGGGTGCCATGACAACTTAATAATCTTCATCTAAAGACATTCAGTGATGTCTGCTTTTACCTAATTGAAAATGGTGCCAAACTGTCATCCAGTATATGTTCCACAGTAGCTAAATTCAAAATATTTTTATTGTTGAGAATGCAATAGATGGTTTCAATAATCTGGCATTAGAAAAAAAAATGGTCCTGAAAATTCTTTTCACCAAGTATAATTTCATCCCCATCCATATGGACTCATGTTTTGTTCCAGACAGAATTGATGATTATGGATTACTAAGGACATTTATTGTTTTAGATTGATAACAGTATAACTATGCATGTGATACATTGGACAATAATGTTAGTCCTCAGTATTTGGCATTGTTCAAGTTTGATTACATCAATTATCACCAGGCCATTGATCCTCTGTGTGTGTGTGTGTGTGTGCATGTTTGTGTGTTCTTCAGTTAAGAACTGATCTAGAAAATGTAATTGATTAAAAGTCAGTTGAATAGTCAGTGTGTTTTGCTGATGCAAAATCCCTTTCCGGTGAAACATTCATAACAATCCTATCATATTCCTATGCAGGCAGTTGTATAGTCATTATGTAAGTATACTTGTATTGTGTATGTATACATGTACACTGTAATGTATATGTGGTTGGTTCCAGTACATGGACAAAAAGTCACACTTTGAATTCACATAGTATAGTAGCATGATAAAAGATATAAAGTCACACTTAGAATATAATTTTTTTAATAATTTTAAAATTCAATTATTTTTAATTAGTACTATTAAGGATCACAATGAATTGATGGCTTAACAGGAAAGGGGTATTTGTTTAGCAACTTCAGTCTTAAGGGTAAGTTGTAAAAAAAGAATATAACATTGAGATCATCAAGTTTTGTTTTTAAGACTTACCCTTATAATATAAAAGGTAGCCATGATAAGGATATACCGAAAAAAAATTGGATTTCAATCTTTTATTACATTTTAAGCAAGTTTGTTTATAAAATAAAACATCTTGTGCTAAATGGCTTTACGTTTCATAGCTTCACATACAGGCCTCTGAAATAAATTAAAAAATCTAAGGTTTTGTCAAAAAAGTCATTCCAAAATGGAAGTCATCACAACAACAGTGGTGGTTCTTAACTTGCTTTTGAAGGTTACCTTTATACTACCAAAAGCTGAAGAATTTGTGGAATATTTTGACACATTCTGAGTGCTGGTTCATTTCAATAGGTTGAGAGAGAGAGACAGAGACAGACAGACAGAGAAAGAGAGAGAGAGAGAGGGAAAGATTCCATCAGCCATATGCAGTGTACAAACAAAAACTGTTCAGGGTAACCTATGTACTAACAATATATTTGAGGGATGAGATACTTAGTTTTACACCTTCCTAGCCTCATCATACCCAATTAGGCAAGTGGGCTTACATAAACTGGTTTCAGTTACAGTTACAGCAGTGCAACAACATGCAGTAGGAACCCAAGTCATAAAGAGAGTACTACAATGCTACCTCTACTACAGAGTAGGAATCCAAGTCATAAAGAGAATACCAGGATACCTAGGTCTACTACAGAGTAGGAATCCAAGTCATAAAGAGAATACCAGGATGCCAAGGTCTACTACAGAGTAGGAATCCAAGTCATAAAGAGAATACCACCATGCCTAGGTCTACTACAGAGTAGGAATCCAAGTGATAAAGAGAGTACCATCATGCATAGGTCTACTACAGAGTAGGAATCCAAGTCATAAAGAGAATACCTCTCCAATGCCTAGGTCTACTACAGAGTAGGAATCCAAGTGATAAAGAGAGTACCATCATGCATAGGTCTACTACAGAGTAGGAATCCAAGTCATAAAAAGAGTACCACCATGCCTAGGTCTACTACAGAGTAGGAATCCAAGTCATAAAAAGAGTACCACCATGCCTAGGTCTACTACAGAGCAGGAATAAGTCATAAAGATAGTACCACCATGCCTAGGTCTACTACAGAGTTGGAATCCAAGTCATAAAGAGAATACCTCTCCAATGCCTAGGTCTACTACAGACTAGGAATTCAAGTGATAAAGAGAATACCAGGATGCCAAGGTCTACTACAGAGTAGGAATCCAAGTGATAAAGAGAATACCACAATGCCTAGGTCTACTACAGAGTAGGAATCCAAGTGATAAAGAGAGTACCATCATGCATAAGGTCTACTACAGAGTAGGAATCCAAGCCATAAAAAGAGTATCACCATGCCTAGGTCTACTACAGAGTAGGAATCCAAGTCATAAAAAGAGTACCACCATGCCTAGGTCTACTACAGAGCAGGAATAAGTCATAAAGATAGTACCACCATGCCTAGGTCTACTACAGAGTTGGAATCCAAGTCATAAAGAGAATACCTCTCCAATGCCTAGGTCTACTACAGACTAGGAATTCAAGTGATAAAGAGAATACCAGGATGCCAAGGTCTACTACAGAGTAGGAATCCAAGTGATAAAGAGAATACCACAATGCCTAGGTCTACTACAGAGTAGGAATCCAAGTGATAAAGAGAGTACCATCATGCATAAGGTCTACTACAGAGTAGGAATCCAAGCCATAAAAAGAGTATCACCATGCCTAGGTCTACTACAGAGTAGGAATCCAAGTCATAAAAAGAGTACCACCATGCCTAGGTCTACTACAGAGCAGGAATAAGTCATAAAGATAGTACCACCATGCCTAGGTCTACTACAGAGTTGGAATCCAAGTCATAAAGAGAATACCTCTCCAATGCCTAGGTCTACTACAGACTAGGAATTCAAGTGATAAAGAGAATACCAGGATGCCAAGGTCTACTACAGAGTAGGAATCCAAGTGATAAAGAGAATACCACAATGCCTAGGTCTACTACAGAGTAGGAATCCAAGTGATAAAGAGAGTACCATCATGCATAAGGTCTACTACAGAGTAGGAATCCAAGCCATAAAAAGAGTATCACCATGCCTAGGTCTACTACAGAGTAGGAATCCAAGTCATAAAAAGAGTACCACCATGCCTAGGTCTACTACAGAGCAGGAATAAGTCATAAAGATAGTACCACCATGCCTAGGTCTACTACAGAGTTGGAATCCAAGTCATAAAGAGAATACCTCTCCAATGCCTAGGTCTACTACAGACTAGGAATTCAAGTGATAAAGAGAATACCAGGATGCCAAGGTCTATTACAGAGTAGGAATCCAAGTGATAAAGAGAATACCACAATGCCTAGGTCTACTACAGAGTAGGAATCCAAGTGATAAAGAGAGTACCATCATGCATAAGGTCTACTACAGAGTAGGAATCCAAGCCATGAAAAGAGTACCACCATGCCTAGGTCTACTACAGAGTAGGAATAAGTCATAAAGATAGTACCACCATGCCTAGGTCTACTACAGAGTAGGAATGTGTCATAAAGATAGTACCACCATGCCTAGGTCTACTACAGAGTCGGAATCCAAGTCATAAAGAGAATACCTCTCCAATGCCTAGGTCTACTACAGACTAGGAATTCAAGTCATAAAGAGAATACCTCTCCACTACCTAGGTCTACTACAGAGTAGGAATCCAAGTCATAAAGAGAATACCTCTCCACTACCTAGGTCTACTACAGAGTAGGAATCCAAGTGATAAAGAGAGTACCATCATGCCTAGGTCTACTACAGAGTAGGAATCCAAGCCATAAAAAGAGTACCACCATGCCTAGGTCTACTACAGAGTAGGAATAAGTCATAAAGATAGTACCACCATGCCTAGGTCTACTACAGAATCAGAATCCAAGTCATAAAGAGAATACCTCTCCAATGCCTAGGTCTACTACAGACTAGGAATTCAAGTGATAAAGAGAATACCAGTATGCCAAGGTCTACTACAGAGTAGGAATCCAAGTCATAAAGAGAATACCACAATGCCTAGGTCTACTACAGAGTAGGAATCCAAGTGATAAAGAGAGTACCATCATGCATAGGTCTACTACAGAGTAGGAATCCAAGCCATAAAAAGAGTACCACCATGCTTAGGTCTACTACAGAGTAGGAATCCAAGTCATAAAAAGAGTACCACCATGCCTAGGTCTACTACAGAGTAGGAATAAGTCATAAAGATAGTACCACCATGCCTAGGTGTACTACAGAGTAGGAATTCAAGACATAAAGAGAATACCATCATACCTAGGTCTACTACAGAGTAGGAATCCAAGTCATAAAGATAGTACCACCATGCCTAGGTCTGCTACAAAAGTAGGAATCCAAGTCATAAAGAGAATACCTGCCCAATGCCTAGGTCAACTAAAGAGTAGGAATCCAAGTCATAAAGAGAGTATGACAATGCCTAGGTCTACTACCGAGTAGGAATCCAATTTAAAATCATTGAAATTAAATCTTTAATGAACTTTTGACATGTAGCAGTGACAGTTACAAGAATGTGATGATTTTGTTGGTACTATACTAAATTTACTCTTATTTTGTTACAAGCTGCTATAAAGTATCTTACTCTTATTTTGTTACAAGCTGCTATAAAGTATCTTAAAAATAATATAACAAAAATCATGTGGGTTGATACGTTGTTTATTATGTTCATATCTCAGTGAAAAAGGTGCAATTAATTAAAGTTGCACTGTTCATTTAAAAATCTGCAACATTGCAAAATTCAAAGTGAGACTTTATGTCTTGTGACTTTTTGCCCTTCATGTAACTCAAAATAGTGAAAATTCAAATTTTGTGTCCTGTGACTTTCTGGATGTCATTTTTTGTCCTTAATGTAACTCAAAATAGTAAAAATTCAAATTGTAACTTTTAATCCTGTGACTTTCTGTATGTAACATTTAGTCCTGTGACTTTATGTCTTGTGACTTTTTTGTCCTCCATGTAACTCAAAATAGTGAAAATTCAAATTTTGTGTCCTGTGACTTTCTGGATGTCACTTTTTGTCATGTGACTTTCTGTATGTAACATTTAGTCCTGTGACTTTATGTCTTGTGACTTTTTGTCCTTGTGTAACTCAAAATAGTAAAAATTAAATGTTTGTGTCCTGTGACTTTCTGTATGTAACATTTAATCCTGTGACTTTTTGTCCTGTGACATTCTGTCAGTGACTTTCTGTCATACATGTAGCTTATAATATTGAAAATTGAAAATGTGACTTTCTGTATGTGACTTTCTGTCTGTGACTTTCTATCCTGTGACTTTTTGTTCTATAAATGCTGGTTATAAGGCCATCTAGTGCAGGAATATTTCAACCTTTCAAGATGTTTTGCAAAATGTTTTAAGGTAGTCTTAGATGCCATCCATGAAGTCTTTCTTTATTCATTTTATCTTGATATTCTTTTATTTCAGATGTTTGAGGGAGAATTAACATCCAAGTAGGAAAATATAAACATAACAAAACTAGCATCTTACATGTATGTATTTTTTAAAATACAGGTACACTGTATATGAATTCCAGCATGACATGTCTTTATTATCTAAACATGATCTCCATGAATGTTTATGATGCAATAGTTTGTGATTATCGATGATTTGTTTTTGAAATTTCTCATTAGTCAAATTAGCTTTAAATTAAATTAAATTTTTTGTTTCATTCAGTATGATGTTTTATAGTTATATTTAGTAGGTGCTGCCTCTTCAGCATATCAGAGTATATACCGGTACTCAGAATATACACAGTAAATGCTAAAAAAATGATCTACTTGATACCATTGATATTCCTGTAAAACCCATGTATAATGAATGAAGCAATTATATGCTTTGTTACAAAATTTAGATATCTTGGTTATTTCTTGAGACTTATCTGATGAAGATAATTGTTAATCAGAGCTGTTTTGCGCTATCTGTACATGCCAACAGGTTAATACAGAAATTTGGCATCAGACGAAACTCCCTAAAGGTGTTATTAATCAAAGTTATGGTACAAACATTTATTGCTGGAGGCATTGACAATTTTTTTTACAATTTTCTTTGAGGCAGTGTTTTATATTATGTACTTGCTTGTAAGACAAAGTTCAACTGCTCATAATGTGCTGGAAGATCTGGATCTGTACATTTTGTTTGGAGTAATGAGTAGAAAAATAACACCCTGATCTGCAGGCACATTATGCTAAAGTAGATCAGGATCTTTGTAGCTTGTTTGCAGTTTGACACAACTTATGAGCACATATAGATAATATATTAAATAGCTGTAGGCTATGATAATGTTTATAAATGTATTTTTTTAAATTATACAAATAAGAAGACAGCATCCAGTGTCAGCATAATGTGAATTGGTGGGACATGATGCTGCTACATATCTGCATCATGATGTCCTAGTGCTAGACATCACTGTTAACTGCCACATTGCAGACAATTTTTTTTAAAAAAACAACACACAAACAGATGCTATCTCTTCTCATTTGAAATATGTAACTGGGTGTATGACTATAATTTACCTGCTGTCTTGTCAGTCTTATTTCACAGCTCTTGTACATAATGGTCATCAAGACTGATTAAATATTGAAATAGCTGGCTATTTCATTTTAAAACATAAAGTTGAATCTACATATTAGTTCTAGTTTATTATCATGTCTATACTGTAATTTGTCTCTACAACCTTGTATATATTCTTCTAAGGACGCTTTGTCCAAATTAATGAATTTTATCAGTTTCATTCAATCATAGGGTCAGGTCATATTGTATATAACTAAGCATGTATTTGCAGTCATTTAGCAAAGTTGAATTTTTTTTTAACCATAAACTAAAACAAGTGATAAATACAAGTCCTAACATCAATCAAGCATATATTAAAGCAATGGTTACAGCTTAAACCACAGAACCTTTGATTCTGATACATTATCTGCAAATCAGATTCATCAGGTATGATATATTACTGATCTTAAATTCATTAAATTATGGTATTAGTGAACCCAACATAATAATTTATTTGCATTTTAATTGTGTCAGTGCAAGTGGATGACCTTGGATATGAAAAAGGCCTACAACATCTCAGAATCTGTTAAATTATTGGAATATTTATTTCAAATTTTGTAAAATAAGTGTTAAATCTCAGTCTGGTACTCTGAATATATTGCAGATATGATAAAGGATCTCAGCTAAACAAGCAGTTAAATCCATATATCCTGAGTTTACTCTAATTTTCAATTCTTTATGAATTGCTTTACCAAGTGCTTGTTTCTAATTGATCCAGTCTTAATATCAGGTACATCTCCATCTCTACTATTCAGCCACAATGACCCAGCTGCTGAATTGATGTATTGCTGCACAACTGACTGAGCATACAGACTGGCAGGTTAGCTAGAACTGGCTTATTCTGACTGTTTCAGCCAACATAAATGCATGCTTTTAGAATTTCACTGGTTGTATGTATCTCAATGGGAAAACACAGAGAGATTATATTTTGTTGTGAGTTCATTTGATGTGTTTATATAGCATGATATCTATAATAGTTCCCAAGAGGGTTTATCAAGTGGATCATAACTTTCTGTGTGACATAAAATAATATTGTATAGTGTTTTATGCATTTCAATTGCATGGTATGACTAGTGCTTGGATGGCATAGGTATATTGTAACTCCATGCTATGTACTGGATGAATGAGGCTAAAGGCTTCACTGGTCATGTTTTGATATAGAAACTGGATATCTTAGGACCATGTGCTAATTAATGCATTTTACTTTGGAATGTAACAGTCATTATGTTTTAAAATAATCAGCTGGAAAGCATAGATTACAGAGGAGGAACTTTTCAACCTCAGCTGAATTTTAAGGTGACAGTGGTTTTACTTCTATAGATGATCATGGCACTTGGATGCGGGCAAGGTATTTTCTACCTACTGTATTTACTCTCTTATAAATCGGCTCAGACTGCAAATAACAAAGATCCTGATCGGCCATTGCATAATCCACCTGCAAATCAGTGTCTGTCTTGTTTGTTCAAATGACTACTCCTAACAAACTGCACAGACCCAGATCTGCCAGAACATTGTGCGATGGCAGATTCGAGTCCATGCATTTTGTAGTTGGAATTAACCTTTTAAGAGAATATATACAATAAGTTTAACTTACAGAGTATCAGATTTATGACAGTTTCATAATACAATGCATCTGTTATTGGTAAAGCTATAATGGTGAAACGTTTAAAAACAAATTGCATCTGCTAAAAAGAAATTATAACAACAAAAACATTCTTTATTAATTTTGCCATTGCATGTCACATTTAGTTCCAACATTTGGTTCCAGCTAAAGATCCAAGTATGGTATAAATGTTTAAAAGAATGGTAATCAGATTTGTTGACACATTATAGCTAAAAAAAACTAACTTTTTGTTCATATAGAGAAAATATTTAATGAAACAAGTTATATAATAATGCCCAACTATTAGCTGAATAGTGTATAGGCACTGTCTCACCATTTAACTGTCCCATTCATATCATGATACAATTTTGCAGTTAGTCACAGACTTATGCAGCTTTTTGTCAGTGTGGCTTAATATAGCACTAATCTGACAAAATAAGGTCACTGACCTATATTTCATGCTTTAGTGACATTTTCTGTTTGGGTCAGCTTATCAGGCATTATTAGTCCAAGTTCTGCAACTTGGTATGCATTTCGGTGAATACACCATCTTTTAACAAATGTTGGTCACTGTGTCTTAATTTTCATGCTTCACTATCTAGTTAACTTGTGCATATAGGTTATGCATTATTGGTGAGAGGCAAGAAGATATATGGATGCACATTGCTGAGTGCAAAGCCACTATATCATATTTTGATTTCTGTTATCTAGTATTTATGCCCCAGTGACTCTTTGAGTTTTGTATTTTGGTAAATTTTCATACATTTTTTTTTTATTACTTCAAATGAATGAAGGGGCATTTGTGTTCAATGAAATAATTTCTACTTTTTAGATATGATTTATATTTTACAAACTGTTTTTTATCATGTGCAGTTAACTACATCATTTTCAGAACAGTTTGTGGATACTATTATTGTGATGGCCAGGAACTTTGTAGAGATATCATAGCTATGATAGCTAATGAAATGAAATGTTTTCCATCATCTGCTGTCTTTAGAGTTATGTGTATTTAAGTTATATTGTATGCTTAACTTTTGTCCATGATTGTAAGTTGTAAACTAAATGTTTATATACATTATAGCTATAGCTATTTTGGTTCATGAAATCAGAAAATTTACCATTCTTGTTTATGGTTAGACTAGGATTTCCCAATTTGGAAATCTTCACATTCGATCGATTATGATGTTGGTCAAATTAAAATGTGTATAAAATAGTGAACTGATAAACAAGTAATTTTTTGTTTTGTTTTAGATCAGTCTGTCAGAAATAAATTTAACAGGAATTATTTATTTCCATTATTAATTGGAATTACTAATTGACTATTTGGATTAATATATTACTTTGGATTTTTATTAACTCAATGAAAGACATTCTGGATTGCATCATTGTATTACCGGTATATCAAGACTGTTGGAATTCATTTGGAACATTCTGTATTTTGGACTTCGGATAAGATATTTAGGAATATTTGGAAATTAATTCACGACATTGTTAGTGTCTTTGGAATTTTCAGTTTGTTTTATTGTACAAAATTAATGTGTTTGTTGATGTTACTTAAGTTATTAGTTTCACTTATGTCTGTTACATATTTTAAGACCTAGAGTTGTAGCAACAATTTGTGGCTCATCCAGGTTCAAAATTTCATTACCGGTAAATGTTTCAGAGATATCAAACATTGTCTTTAAACTTTAAAATTTAAATGACTTTGTTTCTGAATTCGAATTTACCCTGTTAAAGATTGTAAGTTAAATTTTAAATTCATACATTTGAGAAATCTTGATTGAGACCAGCAAGCATTCAGATCTCGAATGTCATCTAAAGTCAAGAACTTTGTTTCAAATTCCACCAATGATGACCGGTAGTTAGAGAATTCGAAAAATGACAAGTTTGCTTTAGTTCACCAGACTTTACATGAAAGCATATTTAACAAAGCAAGAGGTATAGAATATTTGGATTTAGTATTGGTAGGAAGGGAAATTTTGGATAATAGTGCTTTGGCTTTGATTGATAGCTCTATATCTTATTTTGATAGGAAATTAAAGGAATTACAGTGAAAACCCCATATGTAATTGGAGTAAAGATAATTTAGTTTCACCAGGAAAGGTAAATTCAGAGAGAGAGAGAGAGAGAGAGAGAGAGAGAGAGAGAGAGAGAGAGAGAGAAATGAAAATCTTTACAGTCACTCTTCCTGAATTGATGGCTGTATCAATTATTGTATTAATATGCGGCCTTTACTGAAAGACTTCTTATTATGTCTAGTTGGTCCTAAATGAAAATGGTGCTGATCTGATTTCCAATATGGCCAGAGAAGTAGCCATCTTGAAAAACTTATTGTCAGTACTACTCCGGAAACAATGAACATTTTGTTTTTACTCAAAGATTTCTTATGATGTCGACACTGAAACCAGTATGGCCAGTACCTCAGCCATCTTGAAAATCTTATTATTGCTAGTTCACCTTGATAACTGGTCACTTTGATCTTGTGCTTTTACCAAAAGACTTCTTACATGCAGTTGACATTCAGTGGAAATCTTGTTAACATTGCTCCTTATAATATATATGATTACCCAAAATTTTGTATTGATGGTTCTCCCTGTTGTGAATTAAGGCAATACATTGTACATGGACTTATTTTTTATATACATTAAACTAACTTTCATTCTACATATTACATAGATACCAAAGGGACAAATGTCAAAAAGTGCTGATTGTAAGACAAGCCATGGCAAACAAATTGTTGAGCAGACTGAAAGGGCTAACTCGAGTTAAACAAGACTTTTAGTAAGTTCTAATTTGACTAGGACTTCACTCTGTGCAGGTCAGCTAGCAAATTTACTGTCAGATTCTTGATCATAGACACAATGAGGGACTTTTTAAACCCACTAAATTAATAATTGATCCTTTTTGTGATCAGTTTGAAGCACAGATGGCCACAGAGTTATTTTATTATATTTATGGATGCATCTTGAGGTGTCAGGGTCTATTCCAGGAGGTTCAATTGTAATTTTGAAAACTAATTTCTAAAACTGTGCACCATAAACTAACTGAACTATATTTTAAGGCCCTACCTTTATTTCTTCTTTAATCCCTTCCATCATTTCAAACATGTCTTTTTTGTTTTAAATGGAGGGTGAAATCTGACCCCTTTAAACAAATTCATTTCTAGGAATGGCACTGTTTGTATACAGCACCATTTTACTAATGAGCTCTGGGAATGGTTGAAAACCCAGGCAAGCTTCATATTTATAGTAATTAACATAAATTTTGGCTTAATATTTTACCTGTACAGTACAGAAATGGCTCAGTGGTTAACATGCTTGACACGTGACTGAAAGGCTGCAGGTTCAAATCCTACAATTGGACCAACCTGGACCAGCTAAAATGGCGTGTCCTTGTGCAAAGCACTTTACTCCAATTGTTTCTGCACTAAATAATGTACTTGTTTTGCTGTGCTATAACACTCCAAACCAGTCCAAAACAGTTCATTATTTTGCTGTGCTATAAAACTCCAAACCAGTCCAGAACAGTTCAGTAATTTGCTGTGCTATAAAACTCCAAACCAGTCCAAAACAGTTCAGTATTTTACTTTTCTGACACTCATCACAACAATCAATGTTTAAGCATGCTTACATTAATTATTTTTCTGCTATATTGGGTTATGTGTCAATTATCACAGAGCATCACTACATCCAAATCAATATACAATCATCATTATTAGTGGAGTTAAACTCATCTAGAATTTAATGATTTCATTTATTCAATCACTATTGCCCGAGTTATGGAAACTCTGGAAGTTCTGAAAATCACATGATGCTCTCTAGTGCAATAACAGAATAAGTAGTGACAGTTAAAGGGATTTCTGACATCATAGAATGTCAGAAAATTAAGGAATTTCTTCATTATTAATGTAAAGCCAAAATTTAGTTGGTGTTCCAAACAAATTATTTGCAAAGCAGCAAAATTACAATATTATTCTCCCAAATGTTTTTTTTTTTTTGTTTAACTGTGAGGGTTTAACAATATTGTGCCCCAGTGTGGTTTAATTTTTAGGCCCTTTAACAAAATTCATCAAGAACTTTCGTGTGATAAATTCCAAATAAAATTCCATGTAAATATTGAATTTGACTCTGATAATGCCACATAAAATTATGTACCAATCGTTATAGGAACCCAGAATGTGCCTTGAAATAATCTAATAAGAGTCCACTTTGTTATTATAAATATTTGAGATATTGCCATTTAATTTTAAACATTTGCTATGATAATCTGGTCAACTAGAGTTCCCCTGATGCATACATGTGTTTCTTCATTAAGTCATATCTGGTCTATCACCAATACACTGGTCTGTTGATTCACTGGCAAAAGAGTGAATATATTTTTTAATATTTAAACCATTTTGTTAAAGAATTTTGTAAATAATGAAGTTGAATTCTTGTTATGGAGATGTATGAGAAAACATGAAACAAGGCAGTCAGTTTTGTGCAGACTACTAGGGGAACCTTAGTTACTGTTGTTGTTATGCAGTGCCATTTTTCGGCACAAGATAGGCAGTACATAATGACCGGCAGAACTGTTGGAAGAAGAATCTGGGAAAACACAGGATTTCACCAGCATATGATTTCAACAGGATAACGGTATTCATTTGTTCTCCAAGAAAGACTCAGCTGTCTATTTTGTAATTCATGAATGCCGTTTTGATTAAAGTCAGGATATATTTATAAACAAGTAGGTCAGATGGGTTCCAGTATTAGGTCATGTTCTGCTGACAATTGGATTTACCAATCGAAAAGTTCTCATAATTCTAAGTGAAAATTCCCCAAGATGAAATTCAGTGCTTTGTTTGGTAGGCCACTAAAAATCAGTGGACTGGGAACTGCAAAGGTCACCAGAACACCAGTAGTTTTGCCCTTCAGATCTCCATTATATCAGTTTAAGTAGGTTGAGTGCGTGATGGGTCTATTCCCACTCACCCAGGTCTAACATTCATATCATTAGCCCCTTTTTAGGGGTATGATATGACGACCAAATTAAATAGTGCACTCAGTGCGCATAAACGCCTGGAAGATGTGGCACCATTCCATCTTCCTGGATAAATTAAATCACTGCCATGTAAATAAATGGCAGTGCAAAATAGTGAACATATGACCCTAGTGGCCGGTTTCACTTTAAATCCAACTATTCATTCATATCAGTTTAAATGACATTGCCATGAACATGTACATCATAATAATCAACACTCATGAAGCATGATTTTGTGGGTTGTTATGTAGGTGTGTTAGACAAAAGCAGCATATGGTGGATAGGAAAATTAAATTATTAGCTGCCTTATGAAAATACTGCTGCATGATAATGGTGATGCACTCACTGTATACTGTCTTTCCAGCTTTAGTAATTTGTAAAAGATGTAGATCATATCTGTAGTACCAAGAACCACATGAGCATAGTCAGTTGTAAGATTTAAAGGTTTTGTTTTAAAAGTGTTTACCAGTCATGTAGCAGGAATAATTGCAGGTAAGACATCAATAATATTTCATGGAACATATTGTTGCTGCTGTTGATTAATATACAAAAGTGATTTTCTGAGCATTTATACTCATGTTTTCTTATTACAGGAACAGACAGTTTCGTGTATGAAGCTTCCTGATCCCCAAATTACAGTAATCAGTTTAACAAATAAAAGTGGAGTCACTAAAGGAAGTTGACTCAATCATTCAGGAGTCTAGTTGTTTTCTTAAAGTAATAGCAACAAGAGAAGTTACACCCAGTAAGGACATTGGTATAGAAACAGTGAAGACTCTAAAAATACTTTTGAATGAAAAGGTGTCAGACAGTGAAGAGGTGGAAATTGTCCATCAGGCAGAAAAAGCCAAGCAGTCTGGTGTGGAAAAGGCACTATCCTTGGTCTACAAGTTGATACAAGCAATTATCATGGATGCAGGTTATGGACTGGTAACAACGTCAACCCCAAATGGTATTGCATCAGGGGAGCCAGATTTGCTGGAAAATGGTCCTTCAAAATATACATATGAAAATAAAAGGGGTTCTCATGGATCCTATGAGGAGTTTGTGGCAAAGAACAATCCTCAGGTCAGTAAAACCATTCCTGCAACTAACAAAAGGGCTGATAGACATTATTCCAAGCGTATGCGGAGAAGGTTAGTGTACAAAAATGGAGAAGTGAATATTACACAAACAAATATTAGGAAAAGGAGGAGGAGATATCTTGCTGACATATTTACGACATTGGTTGACATAAAATGGAGATATAATCTTCTGATATTCACTCTGGCTTTCACTTTTAGTTGGCTGATATTTGCTCTTGTATGGTGGCTTATTTGCTTCTCTCATGGAGACTTAGATGAAACCAATAAGAACAATGCCAACTTTATTCCCTGTGTAGTACAGATCAAATCTTTTACTTCCGCACTCTTGTTTTCAATAGAGACCCAGCACACCATAGGTTATGGTGCAAGGCACACCACTGAAGAGTGCCCAGAAGCAATCACTGTTATGATGCTTCAGTCCTGTTTTGGTGTTATTTGCCAGGCAATGATGACTGGAATAGTGTTTGCCAAATTATCGAGGCCCAAAAAGAGAGCAGAGACTCTAATGTTCAGTAAGAATGCATGTATCTGCAAACAGGATGGAGATCTATGCCTTCTTTTTAGGGTGGGAGATATGAGAAAATCCCACATCGTAGAAGCTCATGTTCGTGCAGTTGTGATAAAGAAGAAAGTGACAAAGGAAGGAGAAGTGATGCCTTTGTATCAATTTGATGTTGATTTAGGATTTGCAGATGGACGTGATCGTCTCTTCTTGGTATGGCCAGTGATAATAGTTCACAAAATTGATGAAGATAGCCCATTCTGGGATATGTCCCCAGATGATCTTCATAAGGAGCAGTTTGAGTTCATTGTAATATTGGAAGGGATTGTTGAATCCACTGGCATGACAACACAAGCAAGAAGCTCATATTTGCCAGGAGAAATTCTGTGGGGGCAAAGATTTGACCGTCTTGTGACATTCCAGAAGGAGAATGGCCAGTATCAAATCGATTATTCCAGATTCCACAATACCATTCCTGTAGAAACCCCACAGTGTAGTGCTAAAGAGCTTGCCGAGTTGAAGCAACATATGCCAGACACTGAATTTATTGATGAGGATGACACTAATTCTTTTGCTTCCAAAAGGGACCAGTATAATAATAGTAGTCCCTACATAACCAAGAGGCATGGGGCAGCCCAGACAGACTTCCAGTATGATGATGATTTTGATTCAATGGACAGTTCTCTACCAATTAATGAAGACTCGGAGACTCTGCTTTGACTTTATATATCTCACTAGGTAAGTATGTTGTAACCTGCCCTAGCAGACACCTCTGTTAAGGAGATCTCATAAAGGACATCATTTTGAGGTTGTTTTTGTTTGTTTGTTTGCTTGAATTTTAACGGCGCACCAGCACTTTTAGGCTATTTAATGCCATACAATTGGTTAGATATTCAAAAATAAGAAAGGTTTAACATCGACCAGCGATATAAAATACCATAATAGTTAAATATAAAATGGTAAGATGTTGGTGACAGGAAAATATAAAGCTTCCCAAGTGTTTTTGTTAAACTTCTTTTATTAAAACAATTCAGTTACCGGTAAGTAAAATAAACAATTGCAGCCTTGTGGATATCATTTCAATTGTAATTTTTTTGCCATTTAAATTATTTGAAATGAAATGCAGATAGTGTTTCAAGTGATATACTTAGTTTGGTACATGCAGTTCATTATTCACACTTTATATATTCTAACTAGTTGTCCTCTTGAACAATTTCCTCAAAGTAAATTGTAATCAATTATCAGTGGTTTATAGGCAGTATAAAAAAGGATTTTTTTTGTACGTATAGGAAGATACTTTGTATCATTACAGTAGAGTTGACAGGTATAGTCATACGCTTTTCCCAACAACGAGTACCATCAACAGCCCATAGAATTTTCCATTTGTACATTCTGAGTTTAAGATTCAAGTCCTTCTTGATCATTATCAACAGGTTAAGCTCAGCTTGTTACAGGCCAGAACTGCTTATGAGATACATTAGAACCTGTCTTGAAAGATCACCTCCTTTGCCAAAAAATTTGGTTTCTCAAGACAGATGGTCTCATAACAGGTCACACTGCTACATCTATCAATTTTTGTATTGAAAAATTGAGAAGGAGGTCTCTCAAGACAGGTAGTCTTTCATTGCAGTGGTCTTTCAAGATAGGTTTTACTGTAGTAATGTCCATCTTTATCAGTCTGAGAGATTTGTATTGCTTCACTTTAAACTACTGCATCAATTGTTTTGAAACTTCACTTACATTCATTGCAAGTTCTTATTTGGTTGTAAATGTTAAAGAAACTGCTAGAAAATGAATCAAGGCCACGGCTATGGTCAGCTTAATATTCATATTAACAAATAGATGTTTACTAAAATACTTCTTATGATGTATAGTTTGTCCTACAAGAGAATGTCATTGATCTGACATATAGCATGGCAGCCATGGCAGCAATCTTGAAAATCTGGTTATCGCTACTCCTTCTGAAAGTAAAGTCATATCAACATCGGTTCCTCATCAAAAGGCTTATGATGTTTACTTTGTCCTGAATAAAAATGGTGCTAATATGGTGTCCCTGATTACATAAAGGCACTCACCTTTACAGACCACTCACACATTTCACTTTTGTCCATACGAGTTTGAGTCTTGAATTGACCAGTTTGGGTATGTGAGAAGCTATTTACTGGTTTCCTACGGGTTGTTGGTTAGGGTCTTTGTCAGCTGAATATACTGGTTGCCCTGGTGTTAAACCCCACAAAGCCGAATTTAATCATAAGCCAGTGTGACATCAAATTTGACTGTTGGTAAGTCATCTTGATATATATGTTTACTCCTTCTGATGGTAAAGTCATATCAGCATGTAGTTTTCACCAGAAGGCTTCTAATGGGGACTGGTTCAAGGTCCTAAATGGTACTGATGTAGATTGTACCTCCAGTATGCCCATCATGTAGTTCATACTGAAAATCTTACTATCACTACTCTTCCAGAATTGAAGGAAATTTTGACATTTGGATTTTCACCAATAGACTTTGTATGATAACTTTTTAGTCTTAAATAAAAATGATGACAGCATTATATCCATTATGTATGTCATGATGGCCATCTTAAAAATTTTCACTTCTTCAAGAGATGGATATATTGACGTGACAAAGACTATTACTGGTGTATGGATATGAAAATGGTGCGGGTATCACTTCCAGTCTAACAGCCATGGTTGCTAATTGGAAAATCTTTGTTATTGCTCAAGAATATTGGAGATGGTTCCACACTTAGCAGTCAGACGAAAGACCATGTATTTAACTCGGGGGAACACTAAATCTAATTGTTATTGATTGAGAATATATATTTCCAAAAAGAACTGTCAGGGATGCATTTTCAAAATATATCTTGAACCACTTTAGAGTTGAATCCCCAACTTATATTGCTTCAGTTATGACAGCATGCTGTGATTTACTAGATCCATTTCCTTTTCTGAAATCTAGGAATATTACCAGTCAAATTTCAGTTATCCATTTCCTTAATCCTTAGTTAATGTTACCATGTACATGGGCCTTATGTAAGCCAGACTCGAAACAGTGTATATAAATTTGAATATTCATAAACTTGTTTGGCTCCTTATTTTTCAAACATGTTAGACAGGGTAAAGTTTTTGGTTAAGATCTGATATTTTAGAGTTCAGTTTACTGCCATTTTCAACTCAACTCGTTATAGACCCAACAAATGTATGGCATAGCCTGTTGTTCATCGTCCTTCTGTCAAGCGCCTTTTCATGAACACAATTTTGTTATCACTACTCCTAAACTACTTGGAGGATTACCATGAAACTTAACACACATATTGCAAGATAAGTCTTAAATGATAGTACGTGTTAAACATCCAATACAACCAACACAATGGTCATCTTGAAAGTCTTGAACCAGAATGAATGGTCTTATTGAAGTGGAGATTTTACTGAAAGACTTTATCTGATGTTTAGTTAGACTAAGTCCTGAATGAAAATGCTGGGAATCTAAGCTCAATATGGCAACTGTATCAGCCATCTTGAAAATCATGTTGTTACTGTCCTGGATGGATGGCCTTATTAACATGAGGTTTTACACCAAAAGACTTCTTATGATGTCTAGTGGATCTTAAATGAAAATAGTGCAGATATGCCTTCCAGTACTGCCATCTTGAAAATCTTCTTTCCTAAATGTAATGTCAGGTTTACTTGGTTCTTTTTTAACCAGAAAACTTCTTCAGATGTTTAGTTGATCCATACTGAAAATGATGCCAATCCGACTTTCAATATCATGGCCTATGGTACCAGTAATACATCAAATAAAACCATGAACAAACATCACCAGCACTGTCAAGAAGATTGGCATGGATGATAATTCTGCTAATAAAGCAGGTATCATGACAGTCCATTGCAACAATTGCATCCTGAGAATGCTCAAAAGAGCATGGAAATATTTTCATTACATTTCTTAAAGTTTCACTGCTTGTTTTAGTATGACATCTTGATGTAAATTAAAAGGCATGCCCCATGGCATACACAGGATAGTGGTCACCGAATGCCTAAGATGGCAATATATATTTTGCCAATGTTTGAAGGTCTGTTATTATAAACATGATCAATAAGTCAGACAGACTATTTCATGATGATTGTAGGATTTTGAATCATTTGTGATGAGCCATATGTCTGGAAGTACTGTGCTTTTTAAGGAGAACTTTGAGGTATTCTAAGATAAAGTCTGCACAATTGAATGTTTTATTTTCATATTTGTCACATGCTTTCTTGAGTTCTTAAAAGTTTTCTATCCAGTCAGTTTGGGATCTTGGGAGCCTGTTGACTACTTTCAATTTCACCTTTTATCTTGGTCATACAGTAATACCTGTCTTGTAAACCACTTCCATGAAAGACCACCTGTCTAGAGAGACCAGGTTCTCCACACATAGATTTACAGAGACCAGTGGTTTTTTTTGGCAGAAGGGGTGTTTTTTCAAGACATATTATGCTGTATTGATTTGTGTTAAACTGGATGAATTAGAATTGTATCAAATAATGCACCTCCATTCTGGCCTGGACAGTCTTTCCTTTCTTGTTGATACCATTTTGATTTAAGCATACAGTTGCAAAAGTTCCATACAACAAAGTACCGGTATCACACAACCCTACCATATGAATATAATCATTTTGATGCAAGTTTGACTCATTCATCATTTTTAGGCAGTACATGTCTGACATTATAATGTATAATCCCTTCTTTATGAGACCTAATAAAGCAAATGCCAGAGGTATGATAAGGGACTTGTACATACAAATTTTAATACATCTTAGGCTTAGTTGCCACAGATGTATTTGGCTTGCTTCAACTGGTTTTGTCAAATTTCAGTTTCCAGTAGGATGGGTCAGTGTTACTGTTAGATGTTACAAAGTACATGTACTACATTTTACAGTTGCATATTTCTTTATATTCTCACATATTGTACATTAGCCCAAGTGTATGTAATGGTTCTAAAGTTAGACTGGGATTACCTGTTTGGCATGCAAAATTAATAATTCTAAGGTAGAGTAGGATGCCTGTTTAGCATATAAAATTGTTACTACAATATTCCTTATACAGGATAATTGTAATGGGTCTAATAGTAGACTGGGATCACCTCTTAGTCATACAAAATTGAAACTATCAGAGTACATACATGCCAACCATTAGGCTTTTGGCGTAATCATTACGCTTTTTCCCACTAAATTCCGCGTTACGCGTTAACGTTTATAGATTACGCTTTTTCGATATATCCATCTTGCAAAAAAAAAAAAATTTTTTTTTCGTTTTTATTAGCATTACTTTATTTTTTACATACTGTTTTATTTTTAATTAAAAAAATACCCCGCTTCTACATAACTACGATATACGAGTATACTTGTCCGTGGACTTTCCTAATATTCATGTTCTATTTATAGCAACTACATGTATCATGTTACTAAGATACTTTCAAACTTTCGACCTCATATTCTATTTTTAGCGGCTTAGTGAGGAGAGAACAGACTGGTTTCTATTTTGTTTAAATCATTATGCACATACTCTTTGTTATAATTTTGTATAGTGCAGAACCAGTCTAAAAGTTTTTTTTGCGCTAAAAAGTATTACAAAATTCTCAATGCGTTTATGAGTGCAAAAAATATCTCTTAAATAATTTCACAGATGGGTTAGAAAAAGTCAATAATAAACAAAGCAAAATGTAATCAATCCTCCAAACACGACGAGGGCATCATCACGTGACGTCTAATCGTTGGCGCTAAATGGCTTCAGATGTTAAGATGGGTTCTAGTCTTTGTGTATGTTAGAGCACATTTGTTTCCCCAAGAATTTCGCAGATGGATCAGAAAAAAGCAAAACAACGAGTCCTCCAAAGATTCAAAGATGAATATATGAATGGCATAATACAGCGTTCCATTCTAGGAAAGCATCATGCTCATTGCAGACTGTGCGGAAACGATTTTAGCATTGGTCATGGTGGTAAATTTGATGTGGAAAAACACATGAAAACAAGGAAACACATCGAATTAGCTCGCCTTACGAACTCTAATACTAAGGTAACTTCTTATTTACAGCAGAGCTCAAGTGCAGACTTGAATACTATAAATGCTGAGGTGTTATTTACTGAGTTTTTAATAGAACACGGACTACCCTTAGCGGTAGCAGACCACGTTGGTCCCTTGTTCAAGCGAATGTTTCCTGATTCGAAAATTGCGGAAAAATATGCTTGTGCAAGAACAAAATCATCTCACATTGTTCGGTGCCTAGCAGAAGATAGTTCACTTAAAATTGCAGAAGCAATGAAAATTGGGCCGTTTAGTATTGCCACAGACGGGAGTTGTGATTATGATGATAAAAAGTTGTACCCAGTATGTGTTAGATACTTTGACAGTGAAAAAGGCAAAGTCATGAGTGTTCTTCTTTCTTTACCAGAATTAACAGTAGATTCCACTGGACAAAACATTTTTGATTTGCTTGACAATGTTTTGAAGAAACATGACATAAGTTGGCAGAACTGTATGGGGTTTGCAGCTGATAATGCATCAGTGATGACTGGAATTCATAAAGGAGTTGCATCCTATATTTTGAAAATGTCTCCATCAGTGTTCATAACAGGTTGCCCCTGTCATTTGATGCACCTTGCTGCTGGTAAGGCTGCTGATAAATTAGAAGTAGATATTGGCCATTTGTTAATAGATATCTACTATTATTTGGAGAAAAGTAGTAAAAGGAAACAGGCTCTAAAGTTGTTACAAGATCAGTTTGATCTTGAAGACTATAAAGTTATAAAGCATGTGTGTACAAGATGGTTATCCCTTGGCAAATGTGTTAGCCGTTTACTTGAGCTTTGGGATGCACTACAAGCATTCTTTCAAACTGAAAGTGATTCTGCACAGAGAAAACGTGGTGGAAAAGTGAAGAAGAGTGGTACAAAAGCAGAATCTGTTATTGCAAGTCAGAAGAGAACAAGAGATGAAAGTATAGACAGACATACTAACAATAAAGAGATTGGTGTAGCAGAAAGAAAGAAATTTAAATCCATGGAATTTTTATTTGAGAGGCCTCTGTCTATCCAGCTAGAGGGCCTCCAGGCTCAGACCATGACTGTGAAAGATAAATCTTTTGACATAAAATCTCATCAGCCATCTGGATCAGGTTCTTCAGAGTATAAATCTGTTAAAAAGCATACTGGATCTTCTCATACTTCCAAGGGCAAAACTAGCAAAGTGGATACTAAGATGGCACAGAAAGAAAAAGAATCTGTTCACTGCTTTGAAGACTCTAAATGTGAGATGGTTTACAAAAAGCTTAATGATCCAGTTACAAAACTGTACTGCTTGTTTATGAAGAGTGCCATTCCATTGTTTGATGCAGCAAATGTTGTATTGCAGAAAGAAGAACCATGCATTCATATTATGCACAAGATTCTGTCAAACCAGTTGTCAGATTTGCTAATAAGGTTTATTAAGCCAGAAATCATCACATCAGCCAAACTTTTAACTGATATTGACTTTCATAACCATGCAAACCAGAAAGATAATGAAGATCTAGCTATTGGTGCAGAAGCAAGAGAATTCATAGAACACAATTCTACTCTTCCTGTGAAGATGTTCTATGATAATGTTAGAGATTATTATGCTACAGCCTGTGATTACATGCTCCATAAATTCCCATATGGAGATGAACAGCTTTTAAATGCTTCAGTTGCTGATGTAAATGAGAGACAGTCAAAAAGCTTCAAAAGTGTTAGATCCTTTATCAAGAGATATCCCTTTCTATTGCCACCCTTGTCTAACTTGGATCATCTGGAAGAAGAATTCCTGAAGTATCAAGTTGGGATTCTACCTGACAATATACTTAATGCAGATAGAGTTGATGTGCAATGGCACCTTATTTCCCAGCTAAAAGACTCTATCACTGGAAGAAATAAATTTCCTCTTCTTTGTCAGGTTATGAAAGGAATATTGGTTCTTTACCATTCTAATGCTGACTGTGAGAGATTGTTTAGTGTTGTTAACAAAAATAAAACTGAATTCAGGTCCAGGCTAAGTAACCCAGTACTGAGTGCTCTACTGGTATGCAAAATATTCATGGCCTCAGCTGGTACAAAATGTTTTGAAATGCAACATGACAATCTGTTGCTTTCTAAAGCTAAAAGTGCTACATATGAACACTTTAACCATTAATGAATGATAAAAGATGAGAAAAGCAAATAAATCATTGTTAATTGTTATTGTAGTATGTTATATGTGGATTACTCTTTTTCTGCTTGGATTCCTCTTTTTGACCACTTGGATTACACTTTTTCCTCGTCAGGGGTTGGCATGTATGAGAGTATAGTGGGTATTTGTAATGGGTCACAATTACCTGTTAGTCATACAAAATTGAAACTATCAGAGTATAGCGGGTATTTGTAATGGGTTTAAAGGTAAATCAGAGTTACCAATTTGTTATCCAAAATTGTAACTACCCTGTATCAGTATTCATCCTTTATTAGAAAATGTATTGGAACATCATAAGAATGAAAGCATATGGAGGTGTTTATTCACTTGAATATCTTTTGCTGTTAATGGATAGTTTTTAACACATGCAGCAGTGTTAGAGAGTTAAAACTTTTATTAACGAAATCATACAAAACACAAATAGCAATCTTTACAAATTGTAAAAGATAATGAATTGCTACTTTTGAAAAACTTCAGTCATTTGATGCTAAAACAAGTTATTCTACAAAGGAACTTAAAAGTGAATGAGTTAAGAATCATGCTGATATTAGTGTTAAGCCAAAGTTTGGATAGTTTCTCTCAGTGTTGAAAATTATGTAGGTAATGGACATAGTACAGACTTTTTTCTTAAAAAAATGCAAAAATGTGCAAATATATTATGTGATCAGTAGTATAAATAAACGTTCTTTTGACATGCAACCTTTTATTATGTTGGCAATAGTTTTCCTGAACTAACTGTACCACTGGCACTTTTTTGAATCCAGTGGCTTAAGTGGTAAGAGCATCCACCTCGGATGGGGGAGGTCGTGAGTTCAAAATCAATCTGAGTCATACCAAATACTTTCAAAAATGGTACTTACTAGATAGGCACTCAGTATTAAGAGGTTAGTGTTAGGACTGGATAGTTGGCCAGGTGTCAGGATAATGCAACTGGGTTGGACATCATGCTACATGACTGTGGCATGATACTCATCAACTTTAAAATAAAAATGTCTTTGCAAGAAAGTACAGTAAAATCTCACTTGAGAGACCACCTGTCTTGATAGACCATGTTCTCCATGTACAGATTTATTGATTATATAGTGTTCTGACCTTTCATGAGAGACCATTATGTTCGGGCAAAAGGTGTGATCTTTCTTGACAGGTTCACCAGTATGTGCAAAAATGTAATGGACACATTTTTTTTAAAATGTGTATTTTATGGTATTCAAGCTAAATGTAAAAACTTTGATATATTGAATTCGGCTCAGTTCAGTCTGCATGGTCTGGAAAAGTTTAAAATAGCCAGGTAAATTAAATTAACCAGGTAGACTGCCAGAAAATGAACCCTACAACCTATAACTTGCACTTTGTAACTCAGAAAGACACGTTAACATAAAACTTCTTTTTTCTCAGGCTTCTTTTGCTTTTTCTGTTAGTCACTAATAATTATTAAACAGCTTTAATGTTATGTTTTGAATTTTTTGTTAAAGCCATTGTGCCATGAAGTAGATCACTGAGATCTCTATTTAGTGTGAGATATAGTCCAAAACGTTTTCAGGTAACCTCTGGGATCAGGTGCAAGATTTGCTTGATGCTGAGTTCAGGGCTGAATTTAGTGTGAGACAAAAACTAAGTGTATTCAAAAAAACTTTCTTTTCATTGCCCATTTATTTACTTCAGGGTCTTAAATATTATTGATAAATTATTATAATGGTTCATCTCTCTGCTCCTCAAATGTTCACTGCTCATCTTCCTTTGATTTTGGAACTCAAGCTTTTACTCCAGTATTTGTCCTCTGAGAGTAGTAATCTTTCTGTTGGCATAGCTCTTTGGAACTCAGCAGTACTGGTCTAGTTCTTTTCACTTATGCATTATCAAGATTAAACGTAATTACCATAATGGCAGTTAATTCACAACCACTTCCTCAAAATCAGACATTTAAATAGCACTCTTAGTGGATATAACCATATGAACCTTTATGGTATTTCTTACATACAGTGTTTTCATTTTGATCTTGATGGTTGGAAAAGGAGATAATAACACAAATTAAAAATGTCAAGTCATTCATTCATTAGCGATGACTTCATGTGAAGTAGTCAAGGTTGGATCTAAAACATAATTTTATTAAAATAGCCACCACATGTATGGGTAGCAAATTTGGCACGCTTTAGTTTCCTGGTGTAATTATTGCACAAGCTGCACAATTTTAAAGGAGCATATTCATTAATTAGACTTGGCTTATATTAATTATGTTTGTTTCAAAAATTAATTTTTAAAACCACATGAAATTAATTTGTTGATTTTTTATATAAAAAAAAAGCTGAAAATCAAGTTGAAAGAATGTAAAACTAATACTTTCATAGGGATTTCCTTGTCTAAAAGTAGTACTAGAAATTATGCACAATAAAGTGACATGCCACCTCAGAGAAGTCCTAGGCACAAATGGCAGTTTTAGACCAAATGCAAGTTTATGTTGATGCTTTATTCGAAGATGCGACTCACACCAATGTGATATAATAATGTAATTTAATGTCTTCTTTGGGTAAAGCAGTTTTGAGGCTAAATAAGAACAAAAGGCAAAGCAAACCTGCTGTCACATATTGGGTTTGGGGTCATCATAGGGTAGTACATGTACCATGATACAGTTAACACTTCTAATTAACTCTCTCTCTCTCTCTCTCTCTCTCTCTCTCTCTCTCTCTCTCTCAAAATAAACAAAAGGGTTCAAGGATGTTAATGGATTTATTTCTTATAAATGTTTCAACATTGAGATAATATTTGTCAGATGTGGACATATAAATATTTTATATTTATTACTACCTTGTGGGCATTATTTTCATATGAGCCTTACTACCAATTTTTTTTTCAGGGCAGATATCAATAATAATTTCTTCATATTTTAATACTACAAGCCAGTATAGTGTAAAAGCTCGAACACAGAGATTACTTTTTCTTAATTAAAACAAAATTAAAAACCGTACCTGCTTGAAGAGAAATGATAAAAAAATAAATCAATAAAAGTTTCTTAACAGATCAGTTTGGTGTACTAGTTAGGCAAAATAAAATATGATATAAATGTATGAGATCTGTTAGATTTTATTTGCCAAGAGAATACCTTTTCTTTAAGACAAACTAAACTCACACCAGTTCTTCTCAAACAACACATCCTCTCTTTACCCATTGTTAGCAAGTTTCTGATGTAACTAAACAATCCTTAGAGAAACTAAGCCAGAAATTTACTGTCAGAATGTAACCAGACATCAAAAGTTGCATAAAAAGCCCATCAAAATTGGCTTGGAAATACAAAAGTTTTTTGCACCGCGGGCTGTAAAGCAAAGTGAGTTTACGCTATGACCCTGTATCCAGTGTTGTTGAAGTGCTTCATCCTTCCATCAATAATTGCTTGTTACCACTCTTGAGCAACGTTCCCTCTAAGCTGCGTGCGTGTGCATGCGTGCAGCTGCTCAGGCATCCCCACACAGCTGAATTGTCAATTTTTGCTCATTCCAACGTTAAATTTTTCTCGTCTCCGTAATGCTTGTGCAGTGCAGCGAGCACTGCATGCACATATACCATTCTCTTAGAGGGAACGTTGCTCCTGAGTCCATATTTCTGATCTGATCTCAATAAAACTTGATATCTTGATTTGTATACTGTAATTAAATTCTCAGATAAGTCATGAGCAAGTGCCATGCATATTAAGGAGGTGATGAAGTTACTGAATGGCTGATATGTTGCCATTAGCATATTAATGAGGTGATGAAGTTACTGAATGGCTGATATGTTGCCAACCTGGAGGCCATATTTATGATATGATTTGAATCAGACTTAGAATATGTGCTTATAAAGAAGTTCAATAATGTGATAGATCCATTCATGCTAATGAGGTGATCTTGCATCTGATTGGCTGAGCTTGATTTTTCTTTTAGGTTCTTCCTTGAATGTCAACAAGAGATATATGTAGTTTTTCTTGTGCATTAGGGTCTGTCAATTTCACCCAGGTATCACATGTTTAGCACTTACCCAAGCCAGCCCATGGTCTTTATCTCTGTATGTCTTTGAGACATATACCCATTTCATCTTCTTTCAGCAAGTAATGTGTCAAAGAGTGCCATTAAACCTGAGCCAGACATTATTTAATTTTGATCATTTAATGACTGGCAAAATTACACACCAATTTCTTGTTAACATGTTCATTTTGTTTGAATTTTTCTACATTTTGTTTTAGATTTATTTTTTCTTTTATTTTCATTTCTCTGGTAACATGACCCTCTAATTAAAGTCTACAGTTGTATGATGAAAAGATTTGTGTACATGGCTAGTTGACATGTACCTTGATCTTCACAGTGCCCAACACGGTCTTGCCACATATATCCTAGTACTAATATTTGTACCCTTACTCCTACGTCGTGGACAACAAATCAAGTTGAGGCTACGACATCGTAGCTACATATATCCCTGTGAGACCATGGCAGTGTGTTCTTTAATTTTACAAGTACATTAAAACCTGTCTTGAAAGACCACTGCAATGAGAGACCACCTGTCTTGAGAGACCACCTTTGCAATTAAAAAATTGATAGATTATGTGTAGCAGTGTGACCTGTAATAAGAGACCACCTGTCTTGAGAGACCCTATTTTTTTGGCAAAAGAAGCAGTCTTTCAGGACAGGTTCTACTGCACAAGGGTTTTCAATGAAAATAGGAGGTTCTTTTAATATATTTTGTCTTCAGAAATATTTATTGATTTACTAAATATTATAGGCTGCTGTTAGTGGCAAGATCGCTGGGGTAGATCCCCAGACCCTGGCACTTAATGACACCACTGTTTCATGTTGTTGAAACCATTCATGATTCACTGGAGCAAAAACCATGATGTAGCAGTCTTTTGCTCATCAGAACTACATTTCCTTTCTTGATCTATACACCTGGGGAACTTGTAGTAATAGATTTTATTACAGGAAGTCTTTAACACAAACCATTAGTCTTCACATAATACTATCTTCACGTTAATCTACAGCCCAATGAATTAGTCTTTGAATATTTTTCTTACAACTGCTCATGAAACTTTCCTGTTGATGGAAGTCAAAAGGAACAGGTAAATAATTGCCAGGGACATTAATAGATTAATTTTGTTCAAGGACAACTGGTTCACTCAGGTGGGGGTCCGTTCAGTGGATAATGATCACAAGATAATTGATTCTATTGATCTGTCTGCATGGACCAAATCAAAATTAGAATCTTGATTTGCTTTCATCACAAAATTTACCAGGCTACACACATTGTATCAGCCTTACGAGGTCTATGTCATTATACATATGTTCTCTTAACATGACAAACATGAATGAAATACCCAGGGTAATGTTTACATAGTTACTACACAGTAGTGTATTGGAGGAAAAGAAAGAAATGGTTGTAATTCTCTACAGTTATTCTTTAAGTGAGAAATAGTTACAACTGACTGAACACAATATTTAAATTTGGTAATTGGTTTAAACATATATTCCAAGCACATGCAGATTATTCTAAAAATTTACATGCATTCATTATTGATGTCAGTTTTTGGTCCCAGTATTATAGGGCTAAATCTAGTTAGTTCACTGCTAGATAAAACATCACTTGGGGTCAGTGTTAGGCATTAGTTGTTATTCTAAGGCTAGGTGTCAAATTACAAGTGCTGAGAAACTGAAACAAATAGAGCTGTATCAGTGTTAGATTATGTGTTTGTAAAGCTAATTAAAATCAATTATGGCAAGTTTGCCTTAATACTTAAACATTGTAACTAGTAACAAATTAAAAGGATATTGGTAGCTCTTTTAGAAGGTATAAAGTGCTTAATATATAACTGAGTAGCAATAGTTTAATTTTGAATTAATTGGCTCATATAGGTGAAGTTTCCAAGTAATTTCTTATTCTAAATAATATTTTTGGATTTTCTTGCATACAGTATCAGTGAGAAAAGAGTGTGTATGGAGAGTACATTTATGGCTTTATTGTGGATTACATAATTTAGATTATATGCATTTTAATATGTAGATTATAGTTAGATAAAGTGTCTGCAATTAACACAAGCAGATCAGAATTTAGTACTAGGGAAAGGTATTTAGGGAATGCTCTCTCTGAAGTCCGTTAGGTTGGTATTTATAGCCAGTTCAAATGTTGTGCTGGGAGTCAGCATTCTATTAAAATATACTACAAGAAGAAACCCTCTTGCATTTGTGACTAATTCCCCATACACCTCAAGAGGGCGCTACAATAGTTTGGTGGAGAATTCAAAATGGAAATATTGTGTTAAATTGTATTCTAAATTTTTATTGGATTTGAGGAATTTTATTCTATTTTAGGCTGTGCTGACTCCATATGAAAGATAAGTAACAAAACTTTTGTAAATTCATCTTTAGGACCTTTCTTTAGACTTTATAATTAATTCTACAATTTTGATTTTTCTGATGACAATTTCTCATTAGAGATCTATATTTGCCTTGGATTTTTGTGATTCTGTTGCATCAAAATGGATAGAAGCTGCATAGATTTCAGTCTCATGCCACCTTTTTCTGGTGATGGAAGCCAGGATGCAAAATTATGGTTGACACGTTTTCAACTTCTCACAACAACTAAGGGACTAAATGACAATAAAGCGAAAGCAACATTACCTCTATTGTTAACCGATAATGCATTGCGCTGGTATATGTCACTGGCACAAAATATAAAGGATGACTTGAGTTTGCTACAAAAAGAATTTGTCATTAGATATGGGCCAGATGAAAGAGTGCAGTGGCAGAGAACTGCAGCTTTGTATCAAACTCTACAAAGTTCAAATGAGAAAGTAGAAGATTTTATAGCAAATATAGTTGCTAAAGGAAACGAGCTGGAACTACCACAGACACAAATTAAACATATCATCATCAATGGACTAAAGCCACATATCCGACAGTTCGTATTACAACAGAATCCAGAAACAGTTGATGAGCTCCGTCAAAGTGCGAGACTCGCTGAAGTCACCATGACGGACAGCACAAAAGAGCAACAAACGCTAGTAGCAGCTATACAAAGACTGGAAGAAAAACTTGAAGCAATGTCTGTGGCAGTGTCATCAAAGCCGGAGTTCAAGCAGCCATTGAGAAAAAGTGGACCATGGAACAACCACTCAAGGCAACAATCTGAGGTTTGTGGATGGTGTGGAAGATTTCCTGCACATGTAAAGCAGAGTTGTCCAGCAAACGGCAAACAATGCTACAAATGTGGAAAATTTAACCATTTTAGTATAGTATGCAGATCAGCCTCACGGACCCAGTCAACGTTATGACTGGAGAAGCTAAAATCCCATCACAATACGAAAAGGCCACCATCAAAACTCAGTAGTATACAGGATACAATTACATCTGACCTCAACAAAAATCACCTAACATTGATTATCAACAATACAAAAACAACAGCACTAATAGATACAGGAGCAGCACTGTCATGCATTTCATGTAAACAACTGCAGCGTTTGGACAGAAGTTTTGAGTTGGAGCCACCCAAAATTCCCTTCATCATTGGTGTTAATGGTGATCAACAAAAGCCTATTGGATGTGTAACTTTAGACCTCAAAATCAACCGACTTACAGTTACACATAGTTTCCATGTTTTTAAACATATTCATTGTGACCTTATTCTAGGTATGGACTTCTTGGAAAGCAAGAAAGCCACAATAGACTTGAATTCAAAAACAATATCCTTGTATGATGGATTAACAGTGTCTGCCTTAAAAAGTGAGCGTAAACAGAAAATATGTCTTGCTAAAACAGTTGCCAGGATTGTAGTGCCTGCACAGTCTGAATGTGAGATTCCAGTGCAAATTCGGAATTGCCCAAGGGACAATATATTGTTACAACCTTTATCACACTTACCCTCCTCAACCCAATTACTTGGGGCAAGAGCAGTGGATAAAATTCAAGGAAGCAGAGGACGGTTTCGTTTACTAAACACAACAAACAAAGATATCATCTTGAGGCCTGGGAAAACCGTAGCAACTGTGGAAATTCTGGAAACTTGTGACATTACACAGCCTGATAACGAAGCTAACATATTACAAGAAAAGCCTTGTACTGTGAGCTACACACACACAGCTGACAGTTTTGAAAGGGATAAATTTGTTAAAATTGCACAAGACCTTGGCTTTGATTTGTCGGACTCTGATTTGACTTCTGATGAGAAATTGTATTTTCAAGACTTTATTGGGAGAAACAGAGATGTGTTTGCAGTGGACTTGTCAGAATTAGGATGTACAGATATCTATCAACATAAAATTGACACTGGCAATGAGAAACCTGTTAGGCAAAGATTCTACAGAACCAATCCCTTACAAAAAGCAGAAATTGACAGACAAGTTAAAGAAATGTTAAAGTACGATATCATTGAACCATCTACTTCACCATGGCAAAGTCCAGTGGTTCTTGTGAAGAAGAAATCGGGAGAATATAGATTCGCTGTTGACTACAGGAAACTAAACAAACTTACAAAACCTGAAGTATTTCCTCTTCCACGTTTTGATGACATGATGGATAGCATAGGCCAATCTTCTGCAATATATTTTTCAGTTCTTGACATGTTTTCTGGCTTTTGGCAAATCAAGTTGGATCCAGAGACTAGAGAAAAGAGCACATTTGTTATATCCGATGGTTGTTATGCATTTAAAAAGCTTCCGTTTGGATTGTCCAATTCACCCATGAGTTTCCAGCTTACCATGACAAAACTGTTGCAGGGTATAGCTTATAAACATGTTCTATGCTACATTGATGATGTATTGGTGTATAGTCGCACCTTAGAAGAACATTTCTCTCATTTACAAGAAGTATTTGATCGACTGCGTAAAGCCAATCTTAAACTGAAACCATCAAAATGTCGGTTTGCAATAAAAAGAGTCAAATATTTGGGACACATTATTTCCAAAGATGGAGTAGAAGTGGACAGGGATAAGACCAATATAGTATCAGACTTTCCAAGACCGAAAAATGCACGAGATCTCAGAAGTTTCCTGGGTTTATGCAACTACTACAGAAGGTTTGTGAAAAACTATAGTAATATATGTTCACCTTTGAACAGCCTTCTCAAAAAGGATGTAAAATTTCAGTGGACTGATAAATGTGAATCAGCTTTTGTCAAACTGAAAACAGCTATGACTTCAACACCTGTCTTAGCTTATCCAAACATGGACAAACCTTTCATTCTCTCAACAGATGCTTCTGGACAAGCCATATCTTACATTCTCAGTCAGAAAGATGACCAGGGCAGGGAACATCCAATTTCTTATGGCGGCAGAGCTCTTCGTATATTTGAAACGAAATGGGGCGTATCCGATAGAGAAGGTTTAGCTTTAGTGGAAGGAGTACGGTATTATAGACATTTTCTTGAACACCAAAAATTCACCGTTGTCACTGATCATGCAGCCCTAAAATACCTTAAGGACATTAAAAATCCAACAGGACGCTTGGGTCGCTGGAGTATGTTATTACAGGGATTTAATTATGAAGTCATTTACAAAAGTGGTGCCAAACATACCAATGCGGACTCTTTATCGAGGATTCCATACAAGGAAGAAATACACAACAACGAAACTGCTAGTAATGACAATGAAACAGACTTGCCTATGTTGTTTATCAACATCAATGAACCTTCAGTGGTAACCTTGGAATATGACCTGCCATGCTCCCCCAGCAGGGTGAAATCTCAGCCAGTCTCTGTGTACAGTATAGTAGACAAGACAGCAGAAAATCAGCTAGTATCAGGTTTCATTTCCAACAGAGGGGAGGAAATCAAACAGGCTCAGTCCTTGTGTCCTGACTTGGCCCCAATTAAATGCTACCTAGAATCAGGCCAACTACCAAGTGACTCAACAAAAGCAGCAAGGACAGTAGCTGAAAGTGAACAATACACCATGCTTGATGGACTTCTGTACCATTTATGGGACAGACGTGCAAAGAAACTTCCTAAAGAAATCCGCATTAAACAACAGTTAGCGATTCCTACAGGATTACGCCATGAAATTCTACATAACTCTCACGATTCCATAACTGGAGGAGGACATCAAGGCTTTGACAGAACTTATGCAACAATACAGTCAAAGTATTATTGGCCAAAAATGTATGCACAGATAAAAGACTATGTTAAAACCTGTGAGAAATGCCAACAAGCCAAACAGCCTTCTCATTCTACAAAGGCTCCCCTACACCCTATGCCATCAGTTGGAGTATTTGAACGCTGGCATATGGATATTCTTGGTCCATTAACAGTAACCAAAGAGAAATACCAGTATATCTTTTTGTGCGTGGACAGTTTCAGCAGGTTTGCAGAAGCATTTCCATTACGATCGCAAGAGGCAACTGAAATAGCTGATATTTTATACAGAGAAATAATATGCCGTTATGGAGCTCCTACAGCTCTAGTATCTGACCGTGGCCAGAATTTCCTGTCGCATATCATATCGGAACTCTGTAAGAACATGAATATTAAACGATTCCATACATCAAGCTACCATCCCGAAACAAACTCTACGTGCGAGAGATTCAACAGAACATTAGCTCAATCTATACGCACCTATATTGACAAAGTGCAACAAAACTGGGTCGATGTGTTACCAGGAATCCTAATGGCTTACCGCAAGACACAATGCACCAACTCAACTGGATTTTCCCCTTACGAATTAGTCTTTGGGAGAGAAATGAGAGCTCCACTAGATGTTTCTCTTGCTAACCCTATAAATACAGAAAAGACGATAAAAGATACAACAGCAACCTATTTACACAAGCTCAAAACACAAATGGAGATAACCAGACAAGTTGCCAGAGACAATATTCAGAACTCCCAGCAAAAATACAAAGAATATTATGATACACACGCTCAAGAACCCTCTTTTCACCTGGGACAACGAGTATGGATGCACAATCCAAAAGTACCAAAAGGGAGATCATCTAAATTACACAAGAAATGGACAGGACCATGGTATATCAGTGACATAGGACCCAATCATACATACAAGTTACGTGATTGTGATGATCACAAACTACAGAGATCATTAGTCCACGCAAACAGACTAAAGTCATACTTCAGCCCTGACAACAGAAACGAGTATTTAGATCATACAACTCAGATAGCTAAACCACAAGAGACCACAACGTCAACGGAGACACACACATCTGTACAGACCAAAACATATGATAGCAGACCCTCAGTTAAACCAGTCCACAACAGGACAAATGATATTCCAGCACCTACAACAGATTCATCTTCCAAGTCCTTGACATCAGATGAACCTGCAACATCGCAGTCAAAGGAAGAATGGGGTATTGTTGATAAAATTCTAGCCTGCAGTCGGCATCATGGCAAGCGTGTTTATAAGGTTAAGTGGCGAGATTTCCCCAAGACAACCTGGGAACCTGAAGAAGGTTTACCACAGTTTTTGCTCCGGGAATTTCATGTCACAAGAACATTACAAGGAAAAAGAAAAAAGAAAAGGTTTTCAAAGTGAATATTCCAAATGGACTTCATTGATTCTTAAGGTGGACTCATTATGTTTGTTTTGCTATGCTATACTTTCCTATCAACCTTTTCTTCCATATCTGTCCTGCACATCTTCCTTCCTATGGTATAGCAGAGCAGATGTATAAATTCCACAATTAGAATATTAATAATTATGTGTATATATCAAATGGATTATTCTTTGTAAACAAATCACTTCTTGCAAATTTAAAGCAGCTTATGGCATAGTGTTGATGCCAACTCTTATTAGGTTCACAAACATTTTGATTATCCTTGGGATATCTGGAAATTACACTTAAAGGATATCACAGTCATAGAACATTATAAAATGTATGGTAGATTGGAGTGAAGTCAGACATTTATAGAACTGTCGTTATGACTTTAGGTAGACAAACATGATATAGAAATTATTAGGGTGGTTAATATTTAAGTGTTTGAAACTATTTAGCATATATATGTATCAAGTTATTTTTGTGTTTAATTGAAAAGATTGTAACAGATTGAAATTTTGGTATATTACTACCCTGCACAATGGAATGTAAATTTAAGGTAGTATATTTTGTAGGTTTGTAGTGTGCAAGGAGGTATGTGTGAACACTGATGCCATGTAAAACACTGAAATTCATGTTTAACCCAATTTATTCACTAGTTTGGCCAAAACCATCGTATGTTATAAAAATTTGGGGACCAAATTTTGCTAGGCCGGAGGGACATATTATAGGGCTAAATCTAGTTAGTTCACTGCTAGATAAAACATCACTTGGGGTCAGTGTTAGGCATTAGTTGTTATTCTAAGGCTAGGTGTCAAATTACAAGTGCTGAGAAACTGAAACAAATAGAGCTGTATCAGTGTTAGATTATGTGTTTGTAAAGCTAATTAAAATCAATTATGGCAAGTTTGCCTTAATACTTAAACATTGTAACTAGTAACAAATTAAAAGGATATTGGTAGCTCTTTTAGAAGGTATAAAGTGCTTAATATATAACTGAGTAGCAATAGTTTAATTTTGAATTAATTGGCTCATATAGGTGAAGTTTCCAAGTAATTTCTTATTCTAAATAATATTTTTGGATTTTCTTGCATACAGTATCAGTGAGAAAAGAGTGTGTATGGAGAGTACATTTATGGCTTTATTGTGGATTACATAATTTAGATTATATGCATTTTAATATGTAGATTATAGTTAGATAAAGTGTCTGCAATTAACACAAGCAGATCAGAATTTAGTACTAGGGAAAGGTATTTAGGGAATGCTCTCTCTGAAGTCCGTTAGGTTGGTATTTATAGCCAGTTCAAATGTTGTGCTGGGAGTCAGCATTCTATTAAAATATACTACAAGAAGAAACCCTCTTGCATTTGTGACTAATTCCCCATACACCTCAAGAGGGCGCTACAATACCAGTATCATTGCCATGACTTGTCTGAGATGTTCCAGCTGATGACAGAACATCCACATCATATTAAGAACGTTTTGCACCAGAAATGATTGGACTGATTTCATATCTCTCATCCAGTTTTCCACTTTTCAAATATACAGAATTGATGGTCAGTCTACTTAAGCTAGAAACTGGTAATAATAAAGCATGTTTCAAAAGCAAATATGCAATCATACCAAAAGCAATAAAATCTTCAAAGAAATATGTTAAAATATCAAAATACATTACCATGAAACATTTCTTGCAAAGGCAACTCATTGTATAACAGGTGAGAATATCTTGTGTATATTAGATAGTACATATTGATACAAGACCCTGTGATAACAACATATATATATATATATATATATATATATATATATATATATATATATATATATATATATATATATATATATGGAGCTGTACTAAGTGTTAAATGTTGAAGGGTACATTGAGCACTAATCACTGTCATGACTTGTATTTTCCTTTAAAAAAAACACTTGTTACGTTTCAGAGTGTGTAGTATTCATTTCCATTTCAGATTCTCCCAATATACACTCCCATCTTTGTAAATGTATTGCATTTTTATTACCAGTCCATTTTTTAAAAAGCCTTTTTTAATTTAAATTTCATTACGGAAAGATAAGAGCCAATTCATTAACATCATTTCCTAAACCCATTTAGTCCTTTCAGATCTGTCTGTTGACTGTATCATCGTTTGTATATGAAATGCACACATGCTTGCTTATACATATCCCACATCAGCCATTCAGAGATACTTCCAGCATACAAGAATATCAGTTGCATGTGGTCATAATGTGCATTGTATGCATGCACAAAGAACTGTCTGTCTGCTGATTTTTCTTTTCCGAATTGTTTTGGATATGTTTGAGAGTATGTTATTGCTGAAATTATTCTTGTGACTTGGAAAGATGTGTTAAGGATAAATTTGTGAAAAAGTTTCCATGAGGAGTACATTGTATTCACAGCCTATAGTGGAGTAACACTTGCCCCATGCTAGTTCATACTTTAAATGATTGAAAATGGGGCTTATGATGTGGAAAACATACTTTGCTATTTCAAGACACATTTGATTTTGGGCCAAGATTTAACTTCTTTAATAACACTAAGGCAATATGTTTAGATGATGTCACAGTTTTCTTCCAAAAGAATACTGTAGTATCATTAATTTTCATGGGGAACCTGTTTTATTGGATTTTGTTATTGCTGTAACCCAGAATTTTATAGACCCAACAAACAAGTATGTTGCCCCCCCCCCCCATTTTCTTTCTGTGCTTCATTCATATAGATCAGCACAGCTATTTTATAAATCAAAGTCATCACTGTAATCTTGTATTCAGATATAAGCTTTTACTTGGGTTTTATTTTAACCCTTTAGAAAAAATAATCGTAAAGGATTTTATATTGTTTCATTGTTCATGTGTACAGTAGCTATAATTTCCACTCGCTGCTTTAAAACGATACTATGTTGTGATATAAGTAAGATTAGAGAAAAAGCATAACGTATTAAAGGCACAAGTGTTAATCAAATTGAATGAAAGAATAATAAATTATAAATAGTATATGAACTTAGATTTTATACTTGTCTAGATTGATTCTTCAATCTGACAGGTAAAGCAGTTGTCAGAAAATGGAAATCCTTGGGAAAGCAAGTCTCGTGTTATCCATGCATGCTTTATCCCATGACATTAAAAACCCTCGAGCTAATTTACCTGAGGCACAATTCAGAATGAAACGGTATATATACACTAATTACAGCAAAGTTTTGTAACACTCATTGATTTTGGACAAAACCACTGAATCAGCATAAAGTCAATCAAGTCTCCTGGTACACACAAATGTTTGTCAGGTAAATCAGAACTTTCATATGTTTTTGTGCCATATTTTTGTGCAAGCCCTAGTTATCATTCAGCATAAATTGGCGTCAATGGTGAGGTTATGTTCACCATGACCCATTTAGCATACCAGTTTTGGAATGTATCGACCACTCTGGTGGCCAAAGTGGCTAGAATGTCCACCTCAGATGTGGGAGTTCACACAGGTTTGAACCCTGACTGAGTCATACCAGGGACTTATTAAAATGGTACTAAGAGCTACTCACTGCTCAGAATTAAAAGGTTAGTGTTGGGACAGGTCAGCCTGGTATCAGGATAATGTAACTGGGTGGCATGATGCCCAAGTGCAAGACATCCCAATAAACTGACACACTGCAGAAATAGTAGCAATATGACTGAAAAATTGGTAAAGCTAAACACACACACACACACACACACATGCACACACAGTGGGAATTGCGTTGGTTCTCTCCTTTGCCAACAGGTTTTGTTTTTAGCAAAAAGCCAGCATCCATCTGTTGCTCCACTCCCATCAGAGATCCCTATCAGCTGTATCTATGCTGGGGATGATCAAGATAGTCTTTTGTGTTTAGGACTTTACATTTTTATTTGCAAGCCTCTGATTCAGGGAGAAGAATTGTAGAAAACATCTTTTCCTCCCCATTAAAGTTTCAGTTGGTATTTAGCTTCCACCAGTTCTAGGTGGATTGCATTAACTATTGAGCTTTCCAGTCTCATTAGCAATTTGAACATGTCTTTCATGAAAAATGAAGCCAGTGATTCATAAACATCATCTAAAATGAAGCTAGGTGCAAGTCTGTTGAGGTTCAAGCCATTGCAATATTTTTTTGGGGGGTGGGGGGGTGGGGGGATAAAACTAATTATGATAATGTAATACTTGCCAGATTCTTTCCTCACATCCACACAATAATGTTCACCATGTTAGGCTACGAATTAGGAAAATATTGAAGGGTAGTATGGTGGGCATCACATCTGCATGGTGTCTCAGGGAAAATCCAGTGTTCTGGTATCTTCTGGTTCACCCTTGTGGGAAGATGATTTCTCGTCATGTGTATGAGCTATGTTCCACCGAGAAAAGTACCGCCTATGCAATAACAGTAGGTATTATTGCATTATTACAATTTAGTTTTACCTCCACCCCACCCCATGTCCACAACCCCTGATAAACAATATTTTCAGATCACCAATTTGCCTTACTGTTTTCAGACAGGTTTATTATATGTGCATCATAATCTTGGTACTCTACAAGATGATTCATTTTATATCTTTCCAAAAACCAATAATGTTCCAAGCCCTATCAGATGTTTGAAAGGCATTGGCTTAAATAAACCAATTAAAGATGATGTCTGGTGAAAAGGAGATGTCTTGATGGACATTGGATTCACACTTTTATGGGAGGTGGTGTATGGGCCATTTCATCTTTAAAAGCTTCTTTGAACTGTACTAAATCAATGATACATCCAAATTGATATATTTGTCAAAGATAGGATAAGTTGGGGTGACTAAGTGCTTAGCCATTAATCCCAGATATAACCTTTTCCAGCATTAAATTTGTATTTTCTCAATCTAAGGTGGAGAATATGTTGGTGTTGATGTCATGAACCTAGTAGGAGCAATAAATAACCTGTTATCAGAATCATAAATACAATGGTTTCAGAATTCCCTGTGCACTGAAAACTCAAATAGACAACAAGCAAATTTATAAAGTACTCCATTCCACAGATTTTTTTTTTTATTTTCATATACATTTTTGAAAATTTTTCAAGTATTGGAATAATGAAATATGCATCTCTTATATGATTGGATATGAAAATCAATTTTCTTGTATAAGTTCTGAGACAAATGAAACCTTTCTTGACAAAAAAGTACAGAGTAAAAAATTCATTCAAAACCCTTGATTTACTCAGGTAAGACCAATCTGAAATTTACCATTATGTTTTGGTACTATGAACAAATTTAAACTCTCCATTAATAATTTGTTTTGTTTGTTTGATTGATTAGGATTTTTAATGTACCTTTAACAATTTTTCAGTCATATCGCTATAATGTCTGCAGTGAGGCAGTTTATAGTGATGTCTAACCCAGTCACAATATACTGACACTAGTCCGACCAGTCCTAACACTAGCCTCTTAATGCTGAGCATCAAGCAAGGCATCTGTTAGTACCATTTTTGTAAGTCTTTGGTATGACTGACAGCTGGGGATTGAACCCACAACCTCCCACTTACATGGCGGACCATTAATAATGTAAGGAACATATTGCTCCTTTCCATAACAATTTATCTACTTCAATATGTATCAAACTTTTTATTTATTAGAATTGAGATGTCTTTTGACATTCCACATTAGTTTTGAAAATTTTCCAAATCCAATCTTGTAACCATGTTCAGTTTGTAAACTCTAATTTTAATATGTACGTTTTTACCTTGCATAAATTGTACTGGTCAAATATTTTAATTCTGTATTCTGAGCCATCTGCATTTTTTCATATCATGAATTGCATTCATGTGTTTGGATTGTTTGAGGTTATTTTGGGGATAAAATCTGTTGAATCCTCTTCACTTGTAGTGCCTATTGTGGCCATTGCCAGTTAAATTACATGCATTAGTCATCTCACTGGAGACTTAGTCCTGTCTCCCATTTATTTTCTGATCCATCATTGCTAAAGAGAAAATACATGGGGTGGGGGATGTTGATTGCACAGACCACTTTGTTTTCCAGTGTGACCTCATCATTTGTATAATGAAAAGGAAGTTTGACTGGGAGGTATAATTACAGCTTTAACCAACTGCTGTATAACACAGTACATGTATATCACTTAGATTCTTGGCACTTGATTATAATTCTCTTTTGTTTAATACTCCTCAAACCTCAGATTAATATTTTTGGTTCTGTTTCAGTGCAGTTTGGGGCATGTTATATTTGTCCAGAATTTAACAGTATAGTGACAAGGTTCTTGGCACTTGATTATGCTCCTTTGTTTAATAATTCTCAAACCTTGGGATAATATTTTTGGTCCTGTTTCACTGCAGTTTGGGGCATGTTATATTTGTCCAGAGTTTTGTCTGTATATGAGCTGTGAGGTAGCAGCCATATTTATCAGCCGAGCCAAAGACTAAAGAATGTGTTCCCTAGTTGGAGAATGTAAAGCATAGACAAATCCATCACATCATCAGTTATGCATAGAAGCAGCTTTTCCATATTAATTTGTATCAAGCAGGTTTCGTTCAGCATTCCAGCCTCATATTTATTTGAGACATGTCCAAGGGGAATGTGGAATTTCTCAGGCACATCAGTTCATGTTTTTCTCCAATCTAAGAACCCTGAGTTGGTCTTGTCCTACATTTTCCATGTTGAAATTTTTACTTTATACAACATTGTGCTATCATACATGCTTTCAGTTTTGAGCTAATATACCCAGTAGCAAACACAAAGATGCTTCGTTTTAAAGGATCAGTTTATTCAAGTCAATTGTGTTTCAGCTTCTTTATTTCTGCTACTATAGCCAATTTTGCTAATTGACAGGTAATACATGTATACAACATTATGCCTGGAAGAGTTGTCTTTCTCTAGAAGTGCCTTGACCACTTTGTCATCATCTGACTTGACTAAAGATACAAGCTTTGTTCTTTCTGACATTGGCTTTTTCCCTTTGCTATTTTTGTTGTTTCATTTCATGGAGGTTATTTTCATATTACCACCAATGCCACCAATATCGAACCCCACAAAGTCAAATATCTCCATGGCAGACATGGAGAGTTAAAATATATCATCTTTGTCAGCAGTCATAAGACTATAACAGCACACAAAGCTTGTATAATTTGGATTTAACAGCATTCAAAGTTCAGCTGCTTTGTTTAAAGTATCAACAATATAATAAAATGTTTATTATTTATTTTGAAATTTAAATTTCAAAATACTAGCGATGTGGCTGAAATCTGCTGGTCCACCTCTCATTAGTGCAAAGTGAAATATAACATTGAGTGGAAATAGAAAGTTTTATATTACCTGTCAGATTTTATTAATTTTAAAAGAGCACCAAGCATGTACTTTGGTCAGAATGATAGGTCAGAACAGTACTTTATACATTCAAGGCCATTTAAGGCTTACAAAAATTAACGATCTTATTCCTCAAGCTATCATCATTTATATTAGGATGGATAGGAGGGCCATGCACTGACCATGGCCTGTGACTCTCCAAAGCATAAGTTAATCATCTCAGAAATATTAGCCTCCCCAATGCATGCAACTGCAAGATGTTCAAAGATCTATCAGTACAAAGGTTGATATCTATCATTTGTGGAAAGTATGAAATGTGATTCATTAGAAAAAAGCACATGCTGCCAGTTACACCTGATCCAACAAAGATATATGGGTGCTCATTAGAGACACTTGTGATCCTAACATTGGGTTAACACCTGCCAAATATATGACATGCATGGCCTGGAAAGAGCACTTTCATGGGGTCTATTCAAATTCAAATGCGTATACTAGGAAGTTCTGAAAAGAATCATCACAGAATAGGGATTTAACTCTCATGGCACATACATGTCCAGCCATTTTAGTAGTCATATGAAAACATCTTAAATACCTAACAGTTCTTACCCACATTCCAGGTCACCTTCCATATCCACAATGAACTTGCCCTCTCAAGGCATACCCATGGCTAAATTGTGCAGTGCTCATGACATCTTGGAGCTTTTGAATGGTCTTCGCTTTTTTAATGCTTTTGCTTCAGATTCATGTTTTGCAAAAGAATTGCATTGCAATTCCTCAGATCTGTTGAATGCTATGTGTATCTTCAGTACCACATATATACTCACTTTTAAATTGGGTCTAACTGCAAACTGTACAGAGACCTATCTGCCATCGCATAATGCACAGGCAGATATGTGTCTGTGTAATTTGTTGGGAGTAATCAGTAAAAACAAACAGCATAGACCCTGATCTGCAGGCACATTATACTGTGGCATATCTAGATCTTTGTTGTTTGCAGTTAAACTCAACATATAGGTGATTACATGATGTTTTTCATGCAAATAAGCATTTTATACATAAATGCATTCAAATTTTATGAGAAGTAAAAGTACTATGCACATGTTCATGTATGTATGGACAACTAATTCCATATATTGTAATGTTAAAATCTCGTCAGATTAATATACTTTTTTGGTATGATTGGCAAATCATGCTTAATTTTGACGTGAATATATAAAAGAGAAAACTTTCAAAAGAATGAAAATGGTGTGCTGCACAACTTGGTTTTGAGAGGGAAAATTGTACTTGTAGGTGCCCACAATAAATTTCTGCCCCGATTATATCTTCCTATTTACATCCCATAGTACCTTGGAGGTGATGGCAATAAAATTAAACAGTTTAAGGCAAAAGCCTACTATTACATAAAATTTACATATGCTTCTTCTGCAAAAATGTTAATTGTTTCTGATAATTTAACCAAGCTTTATTCTTTTAAAAAATATAACACCACAGTGTTGGTTCCATATTTCTTATGAAATATTGAAATATTTAGTCGCATATGAACATATATATATATATATATATATATATATATATATATATATATATATATATATATATATATATATATATATATATATATATATTTTTTTTTTTGGCATCATATCTGAATATCAGACTTGTTTCTCTTTGTTCAGTTTAATTGATGAGTTTTATTCTAATAATCTTGTAGATATATTACTGTACTGTGAAAATTAGAGCCTACATGAACTGTCGGGTACAAATCAATTTTGAAATCTCAGGAGCTGAATTCAGGAAGGTCAGACAGTATATATTAGCTAATGAAGAGGGCTGTTGATATGAATCACACATGTTTCATAGCTGCTTAGGAACTTCAGTATGGGTTTATTTCCTGTTGTTTTTTTTTAAATGCCTACCATAAGACATGCATATTATTTTGGGATGCTATCCATCCCTTCATCACTCCATGTGTCTGCTTCCAGTTTTATTTCAACACAAGAACTCTCTTATCCAATATCTAAAAGTTCCCAAACTTTGTGAATGGCTTGGACTTAGGGTAAGGAAAAAAAAGAAACTTGATTTCAGTCAAATGTCTAAAGATTCAGGTCACTTACTACAAATAAATGGTTTCTGCATGATATCTTAAATTATCCAGCATCTTCATTTGTTAAACTGTATGGTACTGGTTCATGATACTTTATTAAGTATAACAGTATAAAATGTACTGTAGAAATTAGAACCAGCTTGAACTGTTGAGTACAAATCAATTTTGAAATCTCAAGAGTGGGATTTGGGGATGTCAGACAGTATATTAGCTAATGAAGATGACTGTTGAAATGAATTATATGTCTCAAAGTTGTGTATGAACTTAAATATGGGTTGCCTGTTCCTTAAACTTTAGAAATTATCTTTATTTGAGTAATAATTTTCTAATGTAATAATTATCCCAAAACATACTTGAATTCATTATCATTGCTATTATAAATAATGGAATTGTAATACCTGCTGGTTTATAAATTCTTTTTCCTGCAATAGAAAAACTCAAATATGGTGTATTGTGTCAGTTGCATAAGAGCACAGAAGACCAGTTACCATATATATATATATATATATATATATATATATATATATATATATATATATATATATATATGCTTGTAAGACAAGTCCAACTTCAGACTGCACAGACCCTGATCTGCAGGCACATTATGTGATGGCAGATCAGGAACCTTGTGTTTCCAATTGGATTCCAGTGAGTACATACAGTAGGCTTGAATGGGGGTAGTTACCTTTCAGCTGCTGCACCATTATTGACAGTACCTATATTACAAAAGCCATACTATGTTTATTCATTATGATTAATCATGTTGAGAATAAATATTATGTTGTTGAGGAGACAAGGTGCAGTAGTATGTGTGCCACCACTTGTGTTACCCTGTATAAGCCATGTGTATTTCAGAGTTGCCAAGGAAACGTCATTGCATTCAACATTCTGAATACATCAAAATATTAGCAGCATTTGCAAGTAATTTTTGCCATTGTTAGGGATGGTCTGTTAGATTATATATATATATATATATATATATATATATATATATATATATATATATATATATATATATATATATATATATATATATATATATATATATATATATATATATATATATATATATATATATATATATATATAATCTGAATATAATGTAGCCAAAGGAAGCCCCCTCCCCCCAATGATATCATTAGATATATCCAATTTTGTTACTCCTGAGGTAAAATATTATGTAAAATATTGGAAGTAACCCTGTGAAATCCTTTGTAATATCTATTGATTCATTACATCCAGTTTTATTATTAACTCTGCTGGTCATAGACCAAAGAATGTAATAGCATGGCCTATTGTCCATCATCATTCCAATTGTTAAGACAAGTTTGTTTTCACTACTCCTCCTAAACAACTTTGGTATTTGTCATGATGATTAATCACAGGTCTAGTTGACCATAGACCACAAATGGTGGTGGTTGCAAATCTTAAAAATCTTGTCATCACTGCTCCTGACACTATGGTCTTATCAGCATGGGGTTTATAACTGATAGATTTCTTAGTATCTTTACCAAGTACTAAATGAAGTGACTTCCATCTTGAAAATCTCGGGTTAAATCTAATCCTTACATGGATTGTTTTATCAAAATGACTTTATATGATGTCGAGTTGATCCGAAATCAAAATGGGACCAATCTAGGTCCAGTATTGCTGCCACAAAAGCAGCTGTCTTGAAAATCTTCTTCTTATCAAACAGATAGTTATATTGACATGGGATTTTCATCAAAAGACTTATTATGATGTGAAGTGAAGTTATTCTTAAGTAAACATAGTGCTGATCTGACATCTGAGATACAGTGGACATCTTGAAAATCTTGTTATTGCCACCCCTCCTAAATGGACAGTCATATCAACCTGTAGTTTTCACAGAAAGATTTCTCCAGATGTCTTTTTTGTCCAAATTGAAGATAGCACTAATCTGATTTACAATATGGTCTCCATAGCAACAGTCTAGAAAATCTTTTTGTCACACCTCTTGTGAATGGAAAGTTTTATTGACATTTTTTTTTTATACCAAAGACTACATATGTCTTCCATGGTACTAAATGAAAAATGATGCTGATTGAGGTTGTAAGTGTGAGGATGTTTTAATGTTGATGACATAGTGGCCACTAAAACAATCTTGTTATCACTACTTCTGAATCAATGGAAATAGAATATTTATGGGGTTTTCACTAAAAGACCTCTTTCAATGTTTGTTGATCTTAAATTCAACTGGTGCTGATCTGAAATCCAATATTGAAAATCTTGTTTTAGCTACTCCTTTTAAAGAGTTAAGCCATTTTGACATGGGATTTTCATCAAAGAGCTCTTACGGACTTTACTTGGTCATACATTAAAATGACTGACACATAATATGGTTACCATGGTAACTATCTTGAAAATAATGTCATCTCTACTTTAAAAATGGATGGCTATATCAACACCAGGTTTTCATAAATAGACTTTTTGTGATACCTAGTTGGTCCCGAATGAAAATGGTGTCAGTTGTACGTCCAATAATTGGCTGCCATGACAGCTGTCATGAAAACCTTGTTGCCATTATTCTCCATAAATGGATGATCATTATGACATTGGATTTTACCAAAAGATTTAAGATGATATCTACTTTGTCCAACATAGGGACCCCGAGTGGCCGAGTGGTTTAAGCGCTGTCCATTATGAACAACTACTATCTCACCACTGTCTGCATGGGTTCAAGTCTCGGATTCGGCCAATGTGGGTATGTGAGAAAGCTTGCCATTAGCTTTTGCGTAGGTCGGTGGTTCTTTCCAGGGTTTCCTGGGTTCTTCCTCCATCATTAACACTGGCCGCCATGTATAGCCTATCGTGTGCTGAAAAATGGCATTAAACCATAAAAAACAAACAAACTTTGTCAAACAAGCAAATGCTGCCAGTGACATCAAGTATGTCCTAGAACAGCTAATTTGAAAATCTTATATTTGAAGAACATCAGAGATGGTTTAAACAATTCACAGTTTAATTAAAGGAAGAAATTCAATTCCTGGAAAAAATGTTCTTACAGTGGATTATCAGTCCCTTCAAGAGAGTCTCATTAAAATAGATGTGTGTGTGTGTGTGTGTGTGTGTGTGTGTGTGTGTGTGTGCATTTACATTGTTTTGTGTGCTTCAGACTTTAAAAGAAGCCTGAGCAGAAAATATGATGTTAGAGAACCTGTTTTCATATACAACATCTATTAATTGCTGTACTATTTACATGTATAACATCTTGCACATGATTGCAGCACCATCGTTAGCGAATTCAGTACAATTATTATCCATATTATTGCATTTGTTGATTTCAGTTAGTTTTATGTTGTTGAAATCAAAATGCAGTCAGTCAGAGATACTTTTTGTAAAGTCTAAAAATGTCAATGCAGGAGATATAGAGCCACACTGAAAAAAAAAATGGATCCAATTGCTGGGAATATTTTAATTACCTATCAACAGATTGTTTTGTTTATATGGATATCAGTGGGGAGAATGGATCAATACTGGCCATTACTTACATATTAGTTTCTCTGCACAATTAGTATAAAGAAAATTTACTTTCTAATCTATGGATGCCTAAATAACAGTCATCAATAAAGGTATATTTTACCTGTAATCAGATTGCCAAATTGCTTTGATTCTGTAATTTATTTTCTCTGTTGCGTAACAAAGAACTTCTGGGAACTTGTGTAATCAGACTCCTCAAATTATGTTATCTCGCATAGGTCATGATTTAATCTTAGAAACTTGAGCTGTAAGAAGCATGTTGTACAAAAGTGTGCACTTTGCTTTGTTCTCCTATCACAGCATCTATTAGATGTCACTTGTTGCAAATGTGAACAATATTTAGGTTCATATATCAGACAGATCACCAGAACCAAAATATCCATGCTTACCAGTTGCATAGCATTTCTTCAACAGCATGGATTATTTTTCTTCTCAAAATGTTAAGCTTACCCCTTATTACATGCTTCATTATGATGTAATTCCAGAGATACTACTTCAGATCCCTTGATCAAAATCATGCTGATGTAAGACAATAAATTACTTTTCAAAACACCATTTGTTATAAACAATTATATATTCTTGCTATACCACAGGTTGGGGCCCCATGTGTTCGAGTGGTCCAAAGCAAACCCCATTAGGAACCACTGCCAATAATCTCACCTCTGTGTGTGTTCGAGTCTCAGATTTGGCCCATGTGGGTATGTGAGAAAGCTTGCCAATAGCTTCTCTTTAGTTTTGTTCTTTCTGGGGGTTTCCCAGGTTATTCCTCCGCCATTTATACTGGTCACCATGTATAGCCTATTGTGTGCTGAGAAATGACGTTAAAACCTACAACAACAACAACAATACCACAGTTTGTATATTCTCAGCATATCATGATTCCACAGATATTGTGGTTCTCAGTATGATGTAGTCGGTGTGTAATAGTAATGTAGAACAGGACTACTTCAGTGTAAGATATTTTTGCCCCCAAGTGCATTTCGTAAGAGGTGTCTAATGGAGGAAACCTTTCTGACCTTGGGTGCTTCCCATGATGATTTCTGTTGCTGTGGAAGGTGTTTTTCAAGAGTACAGTTTATATTTTTGGTTTGTACAAGTCATATCATGTACCATATATAAAACTGGACACCTGAACCAATTGTTTCATATATTATATGTATCTTGTATATATCAATCAAATTCAAACGTATTTTATGACCACTGGTATTTACATCATGGATTTGTTTCTGCAATCAACATTCACTTACCAACATTAGATTCTTTTAATCAGTCTCTAAGTCAGACTGCTGCGTAATTTTCTATTAATTCCTGGTCTGCTAAAATAACATGTCCACTGTTTAGAACAGCTGTTAGCAAGCAAGGAAATGGAAGCAAACCATGCTATTGTCTGACTCAACAGAGACTTATTCAAAGCACATGATCTTGGATGAGTGGATATTTTATTGTAGAAATTGATATATCCACAACCCAAACATCTTTGATAATGAAGAGCCTCTCCAGTCAAAAGACTTCTGTACATAATTGAATTGAATTCATGATGTCCAAGTAAGCATTCATGTCTGGAACTTTTTTGGGATATTTGAGCGTTTATTTTTCCATCCAGTATTTTGCTGTTGGAAGTAAATGCAGTAGGTTTATAATTTTTACAACTGAAAATGTCATCTTTTCATCTTTATATTTTGTATCAATGATCATGGATCATGTGTTCTTGATTTCTGCTAAACTATTCAAAATCAGAAACACATTCTGTCAGTGAATGAATTTGATCATAAGATGCACCTTTGGAAGCTAGTGTACTCAATTCTGTAAGACATAGTGTACTGTAGTGTACTCCATTCTGTAAGACATAGTGTACTGTAGTGTACTCAATTCTGTAAGACATAGTATACTGTAGTGTACTCATTTCTGTAAGAGATAATGTACTGTAGTGTATGCTATTCTGTTAGACATAGTGTACTGTTGTATACTCCATTACACTATTCTGCTAGACATGTTGCCACAACCTTAAAAATAAGCTTGCGCAAGCTTGCTGCAAGCTTGCCGCGGTTTCAATTCTAAGCTTGCGGCAAGCTTAAATAACAAGCTTGCAGCAAGCTTGAGCGTTTATTTTTACTAATACATCTGTTGATCAGGGCCAACGTGTTGTATACTCCATTACACTATTCTGCTAGACATAATGTATTGTTGTGTACTCTATTTTGTAAGACATAGTGTACTATGGTGTACTCTATTATGTAGGACATAGTGTACTGTAGTCCCAAACCAAAATCGCAAGCTTATTTTTAAGGTTGCGGCAAGCTTGCTGCAAGCTTGTTATTTAAGCTTGCCGCAAGCTTAGAGTTGAAACCGCGGCAAGCTTGCAGCAATCTTATTTTTAAGGTTGTGGCAAGCTTGCGCAAGCTTATTTTTAAGGTTGCGGCAAGCTTGCGCAAGCTTGTCGCAAGCTTGCCGCAAGCTTGCGCAAGCTTATTATTAAGGTTGTGGCAAGCTTGCGCAAGCTTGCCGCAAGCTTATTTTTAACGTTGTGGCAAGCTTGTGCAAGCTTGCCGCAAGCTTATTTTTAACGTTGTGGCAAGCTTGTGCAAGCTTGCATCAAGCTTGTGCAAGCTTGCCGCAAGCTTATCTTTAAGGTTGTGGCAAGCTTGCCGCAAGCTTTTTTTTAAGGTTGTGCATGACAAGCCAATTAGATTTTAAATTATATATATATATATATATATATATATATATATATATATATATATAGGAAACTGACATGGCATGTACTGCCACCATATTTCTAGCCCTTGATGTGTGAAAATGACCATTTATATAAAATATTAAAAGTAAAATGTTGATATATGCTACAATGTATGTCGCAGAATTGAAACAGAGTGGATTTTTTATTAAATGAATAACTCAAACAATGTGTGAAAGATGGCAATTCATGAATTTAATTAGTTAATAAAAAATATATGATGTAAAAATACAATGATTCTCACATGCTCTCAAAATGCAATTGATCCAATTACTCTATACTAACATTAACAAATTGAAGAAAAAAAATAATATTATATCTATCTGATATACAGATTCAAAACACCTCAGTTAAAAAAAAATAGTATACACTATCCGATACTCACATAATTTTATGTACCGCCTAGGATTGAGATTCAAACAATTCAAATAAATTTCAAAAGTTTTGCACTGTAAGTAAAAGATTCACAAATCTCCTGGAATTCAACTAGTCAACTAGATTCAAAATAATCTCATGTAATTAATACAAATGTACCAATTGAAACAGCAATTGGACCAAATACACCATTCCCTCGATAACAAATAGTAGACACATCAATATACTATAATTACCGTTATTTACTATTGCACGACATACACAGAGAGAGAGAGAGAGATTGTTTCTAAATATCTTCTGCAATTTTGGAATCTGGGAACACATTTTTAATTACTTCCATTAACTTGTAGGCTGTGCTCAATTTACGATCAGCTCATAGAATCACCTCATCACGTTATCTGCTTTTGAAATATGTGCTGATCACCGACTTCCTTTCCCTTCATCGTTGACAAAATACTTGTATTTCCCTTCACTAACGATGCCAATTTCGCATGATTTTCCGATTCCACCTGCCGTGAAAAGTCATTCATTCCACTATGTTGTGCACATGAAAAATTTAAGTTGCAAACAGTGCAGAGTACAAAATGCACTCCTTTAGACGGTGGTTTAAGGCATGGTCACAGAGTATTTATGAACTGGTAGAAAATGCTGCTTTCTATGTTTAGACATTCTATTTTCATCATCAGATTCGAGCTGAAATTTTGTAAACGGCGGCATGTTTAAACAACCGGATGTTGAGAGAATGTTACAATCAGTGATGTGGCGCCGACTACAGACCCGGACGCGGACCGAAGAGACGATACAACAAAACTAACCGGAATAAAAAACGCTTAAAAAATTATTTAAAAAAAATAAAAAATAAATGCAACCTCAAATCGTAATTTAAAACCAATGACCATACTATCGTACGAATGAGCTTTATTCCGTACAAATTCAGTCAAATACGAACTGGTAAACAGGTCTGCAAAGGCAAAATGGTGGGTGGTTTGCAGATTTTTTTTTGTTTTTAATACTCATTTATATTAATTTCAGGATAAATTACCGTATATTGAGGAGTTAATCAAAAACATTATTCCATGTGATTTCCGTTCGATCACAGGAGTCTGACGCTGTTTCAAGAATGTTAAAATTACCTACACGTTCAAATACAAAAATTGTCAAATTGAAACAGAAATTGGAATATTCTTTCAAAAACTAAATGCCATAAGTTATCATCACAAAATTACAGAGACTATATTTGATGGTGCATACATTGTTGGTAAGAAGCATTTATAAATACTTGACTTCAAAATATCTTGCTGCATTAAGTCCATCTGTAAATAACTTTGCAATCGGTAAATGCTATGTATTTTTCCGGATTTTACTAAATGGAATCCTTTATCACAGTGTAAAATATAACACACATTCAAGAAATTCTTGCTCTGTTCTTTTTATATTTAAAGGTGTAAAACAATGTGGACAAATTATGTTCTATGTTAAAGTTTATCCACTGTGCTGCTGTTTGATGAATGACTGCAGATGCACTCCTTCATTTTTTGCAATCTAGGAAGCTTGAATTTTACATTTTCCAAGCTTGCAGACTTGGAAAAATTCCTTTTGCAAGCTAGCTTAATTTGTGTAAGTTTGAGATTTTGCAATAAGCTTGCAGACTTTGAGAATTTCTTTTTGCAAGCTTGCACAAGCTTGCAAGCTTGCAGACTTGGAAAAATTCCTTTTGCAAGCTTGCACAAGCTACCTTACTAGCTTGTACAACTTCAACTAGCTTGCTGCAAGCTTGCCGCAAGCTTGCTGCAAGCTTGCTGCAAGCTTGTGGAAAGCTTGCATTTTGGTTTGAGGTGTACTATATTCTGTAAGACATAGTGTACTGTAGTGTACTCAATTCTGTAAGACATAGTGTACTGTAGTGTACTCCATTCTGTAAGACATAGTGTACTGTAGTGTACTCCATTCTGTAAGACATAGTGTGCTGTAGTATACTCAATTCTGTAAGACATAGTATAATGTAGTGTACTCCATTCTGTAAGAGATAGTGTACTGTAGTGTACGCTATTCTGCTAGACATAGTGTACTGTTGTGTACTCCATTCTGTAAGAGATAGTGTACTGTAGTGTGCTCTATTCTGTAAGACATAGTTACTCCATTATGTAAGACATAGTGTACTATTGTGTACTCTATTCTGTAAGACATAGTGTACTGTTGTGTTCTCCATTCTGTAAGCTTGTGATGCTCTCTATTCAGTATCTTTTATTTTCTTACATCTTTGTTATGTACCCTGTGGGTGCCATGGGGGGAAGTTTCTTGTGCCAAGCATGAAAAACAAGAGTCATTGGTGCAAGGCAGTCTGAAACAACCATGCATTTGTAGTATCAAAGTTGACTGATTAGCAGCACACTGATATGCCAAGTTACCTGAACATATGTCACCAGTGTTTAATGGACACAGTCTGACCATGACCTGAAAGGGTACTGCTGGTAGTCAGAAGTGATAAAAAAAAAAAATAATACCATACATATCAAAACTTTTTAAAATAAACATAATTATATTTGACAAGTTTGAATTAAAATAATCATCATTGCTCATATTAGTTGAAAAATATTAGGCTGGGCTCTTCGTGCCAAATTAGACCTAAAGAAAATTATTTATTTTGTTTGTTTTTGGGTTTAATCTACACATTGATTAATAATGCCCATGAAGAGTGCTCTTGCACTTATCCAGGTGACCAGTTCACAGAAATCAGTTAAATTGTGCAAACAACATCTTGGACTATGTATACCATTGTTCCATTATTTACATGTTGCTAAAAACACTGCTTTGACACAAATTTTGTGCTGCAGTCATACACTCGATAAATCTATTTCTTTCTTCACTGAACACATATCTGTATTTGGGACTGGGCTAAACATACTTATCAGTTACCTTCTGTGTACCATATTCTATATAGGTATCATCTCTATAATTACTGCAGGGGCCCTGAGTGGCCGAGTGGTCTAAAGCACTGTCCGTTACGAATCACTGCCGTCTCACCTCTGTCTGCAAGGGTTCGAGTCTCGCATTCGGCCAATGTGGGAATGTTAGAAGGCTTCCCAGTAGCTTCTCATGGGTCGGTGGTTCTTTCCGGAGTTTTTCAGGTTCTTCCTCCACCATTAATACTGGCCACCATGTATAGCCTATATTGTGCTGAAAATGGGGTTAAACCATTAAGAAAAACAAAAAAACAAAAATAACAACATATAATTACTGCAGATCTCTTGTTGAAAGAATCAACTGTGATTAAATTGCTTTTCTTCCATAGCATAATGCCCAGCAGATGGGAGTCTATGTTGTTTGTTGTAATGGTTACTGTTAACAAATGGCACAGACATAGATCTTCTGGCACATAATTGCCAGCAGATCTGAGTCATATGGTATGCAAATTTGGAGTACAGTGCCAGGCAGTTAGACAAACATCCATAGGCAAGCACAAGGAATAATATGGTAATTATGCAGCATACCTGTAGAAAAAACTCATTATTCCTATATAGATGTACCTATTAGTTAAAATTAGTTTAGCTATGGGTAAATGGAAGATTCCAGCTACACTCTACACCCACCTATAAATGAGTGATCCCTTGAGATAAGCAGTGACTTTTCTATGCTACTACAATCCAATGGATTTTGTGCCCAATACATGCACACACACACACACACACACACAGTGTGGGATGTTGCATTAAGTGCATGGTATGTAGGTGCATGTATACCAGTGTAATTTTTGTAAACAAAATGCTCCATTTTGTTTTTAGCTAGGCATGTGGAGCTTGTGTGCATGATAGTCCGATGTCTGTAATTTTCATCTATTTCATGATACATTTGTCTTCTGTGATAAATGGAAAGTGTGATGTCAAACTGGAATGACATTCCTGGGCCATTTTCCGCTGCTTTTTGATGCTTCAAAGGTCTTAGTCCAGAGTCTTTAATTTATAACATCTTAAGATTCCCACCTTTTAACCTTCGATATATTTACTAAGTGTGAAAAGGCAATTTATACATGCAAATGACAACAACCCCAGGGTCCATCCTTACAAGACCTTGCCCTATGGTTAGAGCTAGGAAATGCTTATCTTCAACATTTTTTAATTATTACTAATACTAGTCATGGAAAGACAAATGCTCATACGCAGGTTACAATGGCCATTTTGTCTATCCTTGACTTTGATTAGACAAGTTACGGTAATCAAATTTATGTTAGCTGTCTATCCTGGACTTGATTAGCCAAGTTGAACAAATTTAGTATTAGTTGTCTATCCTGGAATTTGATTATCAAATATGATCAGATTTAGTGCTAGTTGTCTATTTTGGACTTTGATTAGCCAAGTTGATCAAATTATGTTTTAGTTGTCTATCCTGGACTTGATTAGCCAAGATGAACAAATTTAGTATTAGTTGTCTACACTGGACTTGATTAGCAAATATGATCAAATTTAGTGTTAGTTGTCTATTCTGGACTTGATTAGCCAAGAGGATCAAATCTTGTGGTAGTGAAAACACACAAAGATATGTATTTTTTCAAACACAGAATTCTTGCTTGCTCACCCCCCCCCCCTCCTCTCTCTCTCTCTCTCTCTCTCTCTCTCTCTCTCTCTCTCTCTCTCTCTCTCTCTCTCTCTCTCTCTCTCTCTCTCTCTCTCTGCAGTGGCAGATCAGGGTCAGTGTTGTTTATTCTACTGATATACTCTGAACAAACTTTATAGAAAATGTCTTCTGCTACATTATGCAAAGACAAATCTATGTCAGTGTAATTTGCATTTGGTCTTGAAGGATGAGTATATTCAGAATGGAAAATGTATGCAAAAGAATGAAAATTTGAAAGGCTTTATTGAACGGGAGGGGGGGTGCATTTTGCAGGATTTATTTGAATGAATTAAAGAACAAATCTTTAACTTTTACATTTCTCTTCTATGTGCATTTGTGAGAAAGATTGCCATTAGCTTTGGTGGTTCTTCCTTGGATAATCCCAGTTACACTGGCCACAATGTAAAGCAAGCATATCATGTCCTGAAAAATGGCATTATGCCCATTATGCCCACAATAACAAATCTACATTTCTGTTTATAAACCTGGTTATCATACAGCAAGGTATGTGATCTCTATTTAACTTGCAACATTCTCATTCGGACTACAACAGCATTAGGAATAGTAACTGTACATGTGTATTGAAAGAACACATTTTCTCATTACTGTCTGAACATATTAGAGAAGGTCATAGGATCAATACTTTCTCACTTCTTTGGGGATTAAGTTGTTTACTTTGGATTGCTACAAGTGAAAAGTCAAAAAATAATATGGCCCGACTTAATTAAAGTTTTTTAATTGGATTCTGTCTTACTTAAGTTGCCATAGGGTATTGTAAAAGCATCAGCATCAATATTGCTGCTAAAACCTGCATCAGCTGCACTAGATCGCTTGAGCAGTTATTTTTCAGTGTAGAAAAGAAAGCGACAGGAATTGCTATGTACAACACACCAGGCTTAAGTTAAGAAGAATGGGTATTTTTCATTTAAATGTATATAATGTCATGCTGACAAAGCTGTTGGTTTTCTCGCTTATGTTGTATAGCACAACATGGGAAAGCCACAGTAAGATCAGTTTGTAGAGTGTTTCAATATTAATCTAAAGGTTGCATGCTTGATACCAATCCAGAGCAGCCTAGGTTGGCTGCCTTGGTACATCCTTGTGAAAGCCATTTTATCTTCAGTGTTGTTTTGTTTGTTTGTTTTGTTTTTATGGTTTAACGTCATTTTTCAGTACAGAATAGGCTATACATGGCAGCCAGTATTAATGGTGGAGGAAGAAGCTGGAAAACCCCGGAAAGAACCACCAACCCACGAGAAGCTACTGGCAAGCTTTCTCACATGCCCACATTGGCCGAATCCTAGACTCGAACCCACGCAGACAGAGGTGAGATGGCAGTGTTGTTTTAGCCAGCAGTGTGTTAAAAGTGCCAATAAAACTAAGAAAACAAACTTTCGATATGGTATTGAAATCATCACATTTTCAGTCATTCGTGTTTTCATAAGAACATCTGACCATTTTTTGATTAATATTCCAGGCATCAAGGTAGGTTGGAAGCCATGGAAAATTTGCCTCGAAAAAATACCTAAAAAATACCTGGAAAACCTTCAGTTTTTGTCCAGCAAACAAAAGATTCACTAGAATTTTTAAAAAAAATGATTTTATATTATTTTATTGTCTCCATAACAGGTTGACATGTCTGTCAGAGAATCATCCCAAGGTCACCTTAACAATCTAACAAGATCTTTGACATTAAATGTAGTGTAGACAAAAGAAACACACACATGCACACATTCATATAGTATGAAATCAGTTTTTGAGACATTAAGTTTATATAAACAAATACAAATTTTCTGCATCTAGGTGACAAACTTTGGGATATTATAATTAATTGTTTGTTTACCAACAAATCAAACCCATTAGAAACATATTATACACTATAGCTCGATGCTACTAAATATGCAGTTGAATTATAACACAGCTTTCTTAGTTACTGGTGGAATATTAGTTCCCTGTTCCCATCAACATCAATGCTTCTTTTTCAGATTTGATTGCAATATATTTTTCCAGATTTTAGTGGTCTTTAAGAAAAATTTTCAACCCATCTAAACAATACTTAAATATACCTTTTCAGTTTACTAGTTGTATGAGTATTAGTCTAGAAGACAACAAAATTAAATGGTTATTCACATATTCCATGTCTGTTTTTAATTCCCAATATAAATAGAAAATAATTTTTTTTTGGCCAAAACCCTGAAAGGATCACCTGCCCATCAGTTAAAATTGTACATGCTTAGGTGAAAAACCAGATTATTGGCCATTTGCAATGAACCACCTTTGTGTTGACACTTCTTAAGCCGGTACCAGTATATATAGCTGGTTAGGACTTAGAGGTGAGACCCTGTTTATATCTAATTATGTATGGTGTAGGTATTACTTGTCTAATTATGTATGGTGTAAGTATTACTTGTCCACCCTAAAGAATCTGTAGGTATTATTTGTTTGTAAAAACAATAATGCGTAAAAATTTTGACAGGGTTAATTTTTCTTTATCTATCAAATTTTTGAGTTATATTATCCCATGTAGCTAAACCTCATCATACTCTCTTCCCTTTGTCCGTGCTGACAGTGGGCCTGATTTCTGACATGGTCGCTTTTGATAGGGTTGTACTAGAGTCCATATGGTAAATGTATTACCAAGGCCTAATTCCTTAACATTTTTTTTTATTAATTGGTATTTTATTTTGACTTGCTAAAGTCAAAAGACAAGGTTTACTCTCTTTCACAAGTATGTACATATACGTATATATACATACACATGCACACTTTTTTTTTAAATATATAAATTTAGTATATTTTGAATGTTTATATACATGTATATGGCTTAGATCAAATGTAATGGTTTCAAAACCTATTTCCCCAAGAGTGTGTTTTTGTTTGCTGTGTATGAGGTATATGTAGGTAGGGGTTATTTCAGTTTAGTACCGATATTAGAATGGGCGGAACTTTATATTTTAATTGTTCATACCTTAGTATGTAGTATTTATATCATATTTTCTATGGTTGTTAGTCTGGTTCAATATATACCATGGTATATATTATTTGAATTATTTATGATATGCCATGGCATACTTTGTGTTGGTTCTCTGTAGATTTTTTTTATAAAAATTCTGTTTGTTGTTTTGGATTTGTTATATCATATTATTTCCTTTTCTTCAACTTTAAGTAAAGCCGAATTAGTTATATATTGTACAAATATCTTGTATTTAATTTGTGTGGAATTTTAGAACATGGCTCGGGTTGTAGGTGTGGGGTCTCAAAGAGGGATCCCATCCGGGTGTCATCTTTGAAATTCCCTCCCGAGTTACGCCGCCGGTACATTGTTTTTGACCTCCCTTGTCCCGCCCTGTCTGCTTAAGAAAAAACCAATATGAAAGTATAGTTATAATTTAATTTGCTAATTCCAAAATGAAATAGATGGGGTTGTATACTTGAAATCCCAATATAAAATGAGTAGGATAGTATATTTTTGAAGTTATTCATTCCATTGAAGAAAAGGAAACAAATAGATATTATTTTCTTTATTTTTATTTTTTCTTTATAAATTTTCTTGGGAAGAGTTCCCATATAATTTGAACCACCTCTTCCTGCTTATTGTATGATTTAAGTACCAATCCACTGCAATAGATTACAACAGCATGTACTATGTAAATTGGACCAAGAAATGAACTGTTTATATGTTTGGCAAAAACATTTCATTTTTTTTAGTTCAACATTTGAAAATCACTTCACAAGTCTTAGAGACCACTCCAGTGGCTTAGAGGTTAGAATGTCCGGCGCAGAAGCAAGAGATCGTGGGTTCGATCCCAACCAAGTCATACCAAAGACTTACAAAAATGGTACAAACAGCTGCCTAGCTTGACGCTCAGTATTAAGAGGTTAGTGTTAGGACTGGTCAGCCTGGTGTTAGGATAATGCGAACTGGGGGGGACATCATGCTACATGTCTGCGGCATGATGCCCCAGTGCTAGACATCACTATAAACTGCCTCACTACAGACAGCGATATGACTTGAACATTGTTCAAAGCTATGTTAAAAGTCCTAATAAAAAACAAGTCTTAGAAATATCTCTACGTGTTATTCATGACTATCCCTCTCTCTTTCTCTCTCTCTCTCTCTTTCTCAAAGGCAAAAAAATTGTATACATTTTAATGCTTTATTTAGTATGAAAATAACATAACATTTTTTTTTCTTTCGGTAGTAGATAATAGTAATAATAATAATAATAATAATAATAATAACGCTATTCATAACAAGACTTACAGTACATTGTAATTATAACTGATCAAGGTGTAACATGCCTGATAAGAAGCAAAGATTCAGAAGAATGGATACTTTTTAAAAAATTTGGCAAAAAAATGTTCATTATTTAAACATTGATATTGTGATAACTCACATGAGAAATTACAACCATGCCTTACATTCCAAGCATTGATGTATTATGGACAAGAATGTTTTCTAAGCCATACTTTCTCATGGGAAAATTTAAGTTCTTACATGAGCATAGTCTCCTTGGTGCACACGATCCAACAAACTGCTCACATGAGCTTGCAAAATTTACCCAATTTGTATACATTTCAAACATAGTTCTTGTGCAGCGTATGAGACGTCTCATGTGAAATGGTGATTTTTTTTCTGCATGGGTAATTCAGTTGAGCAGAAGAAATGAGAAATAATTGTAAGAACCAATAAGTGCAGGAGAACATGGGTTCAAATCCTGGCCAAGACATACCAAAAAAGTCAAATGGTACTAGCAAGTGCCTTGCTAGGCGCTCAGCATAAATATGTTAGTGTTAGTACTGATCATCCTGGTGTCAGGATAATGTGACTGGGTGAGACATGAGGGTTCATGTATTATAGGGCTAACATTTAGTTATTTCAGGTGCTATGGTATATGTACAAGTTTTAGAAGAGAAGATATATTTGTGTATCAATTTTCTAAATTCTCCCCAAAAATTTAATAATAGTATGTCTTTGATAAAGGAGTTCTTCATTAAGTCACATTATTCAATTTCGAAGCTGAGATTTTTGATAAATATGGTATTATCAACACCATACTGAAATACAAGGTGTCAAGTTACAGTTGAGCTGAGAAACTGAAATAATGAAGTCAGTAGGACATGTAGAAGATGCGTTTGTAAAGCTAATTAAAATCAATTATAGTAAGTTTATCTTAAACATTCAAATTAGGAACCTCTTTTAGTAGGTATAAAGTGCTTGAAATGAAGTTGGGTAGTTATTGTTTAATTTTAAATAAATTTGCTCATAAGGATAAGGTTTACAAGTAATTTCCTATTTAATATAATATTTTGTAAAAATACTAACATACAGTATCAGTGGGAAAAGAGTGTGTATGAAGAGTAGATATAGGACTTTATTTTAGCTTACATAATTTAGATATTGTGCATTTTTATATCTAGGTTTTAAGATTCCCACGTGCACGGGCCTAGGGAAAATTAATCGCATTACCTCCTTATTTTGTTCCTTATGAGAATGTTGCATAGGTTCTTGTTCTTCCGATATGCCGTTATGAGCTTTTGATGATAAATTCGAGGAAAGTCCTTCTGAATTTTAACGAATCCTTCTCTAATCAATTTTGCTGCAAGAGTTGCTTTAGTATTGATATACTGTAATATATACTATATTGTAGTTATAGATAGATAAGGGATCTGCACCTAACACAATTAAACTAGCAGTTTAGCTCAAGGAATATCTTTCAGGGCATGCTCTCTCTGAAGTCCGCTTGTATTGTTTAAAAAATCCAGGTAAAGCTTTCCCCCATCAAAATTAACAATCCATATAATCAGACATTGACCAACCTACACTTGTCACATAGACATACATGTACCTAGAAATATAAATATTGTTAGGGAAACACCAGATGTACACCTTGTACTAGAAAACATTAGCATGTTAGGAAGTTAGGAAAAGTTACTACTACAAAAATTGACTTAATTGCACAGGTGGTTTACACACTATTGGTATAGGTTTTGTCCATTAGCAACAACTGGACTCAATTTGAAATGACTAGGCATGCAAGACAGACGACATCAATGGGCTGGCTTATCGAACCTTTTCCTCCTTTCCCGCTACCAGACACCTCAACATGACTAGACGTGATAACCATTTTTCACTAGTCACTATATGGTGCCATTACACCTCTAGCTCACATCTTCCGATTGGTTGATAGGGTTGAGTGCGTGGTTGTACTATTCCCACTCACCTAAGTTTTTCGTTCATGTCAATAGCCCCTCAATAGGGGCGCAACATGTCGGCCAAATTAAATAGCACACTATGTGTGCATAAACGCACGTGGGGATGTGGCACTACTCCTTACCCCACAGGAAAAATTAAATAACTGTCTATGACAGATAAACTAGTGGACAAATGACCCTTCATGGCCAGTTTCACTATAATTTAAACTAAGTATGTATAGTGCAGGAGGGGGTTCATAATGAGGAGTCAGCAGGAAGAACTGGAGGTATCAGATAGCTCTTCAAATGTGAAAGAAAAAAATACCCTCTTGCTTGTGACTAATTCCCCATAGCGCAGAAACACCAAAGGGGCGCTACTACACATGTCTGCAGTTTGATGACCTATTGTTCCACATCACTATAAACTGACACACTGCAGACATCGTAGCAATATGACTCATATTGTTAAAGCAACTTTAAAAATAAAAGAACACACATAAATGCAAAGCTTTGCAGAATGAAGGACCAGCAGATTGAGAAATTAACTTGTCCTACTGAATCTTCACAAGTCCTTCCGAGAAAACAATGTCTGACAAATATTGAGTTACGTACCATCAGACTCTGGAAATTAGGTCAGAAATTAACCAACCACATGGTAGCGGAACACCACTAAATCCAAGCCCTGAAACACAAAATAATGTGGTTAAAATTCGAGGAAAGCAAGGCTTGTACATTTCTTTAGAAAAAAAAAAAGTCAGAAATTATGTTTTCTTAAAATATGAAACTCAAGGAACATTAGTTGTCTGCTTTTGATCACAAAGTTCTCAGTAACTATCAAAACTTTCGTTTATTTATAGTATAGTCAGCATGTTCACTGTTTACCTGCAGGATGGATCCAAACCATTTTGTAAATGGAGATTTATCTCCCATATGTTGCTCTTATAATTGCGGGAGTGGGTTTTTCTCTTTGTTCATAATATTAAAATTTTCAAAAATAATGATGACTTTGTATAGCACCTAATCTTTGAAAGCTCTAAGTGCTATACAATATTGGACAACACCTATATAATGATACAATTACAAAAAACAAACACCATGAAATTAGAAAACAAAAAACATGCTGAAAATATTTAAGGTATGGAAACATCATTAGTCTCCAAGTTTGTTCTTGCAATTAAAATAGGTGAGTTTAAGAGCACTCTTGAATGAGATCACTTCGTCTTTTTGTCTAAGTTCAATGGACAATTTGTTCCACATTGCTTGGCCCTGGTATGCAAAAGAACATTGTCCATATGACCTCATTTTCATAGTGGGAATAATGAGTATACGATTGTCAGAAAAGGAGCGTAAGTATCTTGCTGGTGTGTACTCATAGGTGAGGTCAGGTAGATATATTGGACTGGAGTCCATCAGTGAAACATAGCACAGAGAACAAATTTTGTGTTTAATTCTGGATCGAATGGATAGCCAGTATAGGGTACAGAGCAGGGGTAGGTGTACTCTGATCATGGTATTCTAAAGATCATCTGAGCAGCTGTGTTTTGAACTTTCTGGAGTATATATTGAGATGAACCAGACAGAATTTAGTTACAATTGTCCAGTCTTGAAAGTACTAATGAACACAAGTGGTTTAGTGGCATCAACTGAAAGATAATTGCAATGGAGCTGATGTATCTCAGCATAAGATATGCAGCTTTGCATATGTTCATGACATGTTGGTGCAGTGAGAGACTTCTTTTGATGTCTGGTTGGTCCTAAATGAAAATGGTGTAGATCTAACATCCAACATGGTTGCTGCAGTGTCCATCTTAAAAATCTTTTTATCACTACCATATTACTCCTGAATAGATGATCATATCAACATTAAGTTTTGTGACTTATTATATTATTATGTCTAGTTGCCAGTCATGCATCCAGTATGGCTGCCACAACAACTTCATCTAAAAAATCTTGTTCCTCCTGAAAATATGATCATTATGACATGTAGTTTTCACCCAAAGAGCTTGTTTTTAAAGCATTGTTTATTAAATATTCTTAAGAAGCTATTATTCTTAACCTTTGGAAACCAGATTTAAATGGTTTAAGATTTAAGCTTCCAGTATAATTGGAGTGACAGCCAGTACTAACCAGCATAGCTCATTCTTTAATAATTAACTTGATTAAGGACTACAGATGATGCCTGGTATGGAAAGCATGTAGCATACAGTTCAGTAACCTAATTCCTATTCTCATTCACATGCACAAATTACCTGTTGAGGTTAAACTATCACAATACACAACTATAGTCACTAGTATATATGGAAAGTTTACCATTGAATACACTTCATTACAGCTTCAGCAGCACTAATCAGAAAGGGCCTTCTGGGAGGTATATAACATGGAAGAATGTATGTGGCCATTAGGTATCACGGTACCAATTGTTTTTCCATAGACCTCAATGCTAATGTTTTATGAAATAAATATACTTTCTATCCTACTTCAGCATGCATGTCACACTCTTGTCATAGAGAACAATGTTAGATTGTCAATTTGATAATGACAGAACCAGGTACTCCATTGCATATAAGAGAGATAACCCTGCTGGAAGTAGACAGGGGTATGAGTTATCTAGTCACAACATTCTTATTTTCAGTCGTGTGTATCACATTTTCAAAAAATCATAAAAAATACAAAATATAATCTATATAGGAATTAGCATAAATTCACATGTTGCCAAGAGACTAAACTTTTACATAATCCACCAATCATAGCTAGTGTTGTTGTTTATTTCTGAATACAAGGTTCCCTACACCTTAGGCTCCACCCACCTGGACTTGCGCAATTAATGGTAAGGTTATACCATTAACATAAATGCTTGACCTATTTTAGTATTGCTTAATATATTGGTCAGAGTGATCTTTGGCTGTAAAGATTTAATATACATGTAGACAGAGAAGCATCCATTATCAAATTCATTCCTGTAACATAGTATCAATAAATTAACTTTAAACACAAAATTTTAACAAATTACTGAATCATGAGTATCCGAATAAGGTCATTGAATCTTTTGCAGTTAGGAAACAGAATTGTCGAGATGCATTCACTCATCAGGTTTTGTGATTATATATCATGTTGGATAGATTGCAAAATACTCGTAAGCTAAACAAAAATGTGACCAAAGACAGTAAAAATGTAAAATGTAGGTCATGATGATATTTTCTTGCAATAAGATTGTGATACTAGCATAATAAATTCCTTAGAAATAAACATTAAGAACAAAGTATAAGCAAAGTCAGTGAAATGTAAAAGTATGAACCATAATTGCATTGGAAAGGAAAGGGTGATGTTAAGAAATGTGCTCATCTTCCACCATTCCTGATACCAGATAGGGTAGTATGCAAACAGAATGCAGAAACCTTATCATGAGCTAAATGCAAAATCTTATAACCTATCAGTTAAATGTGGCAAATTTGTAATGGTTACAGCAACCTTTTTTGTATGGGTGGGGTATTTAACAAGAGGCATACAATTATCTTTTTTACTGATTCAAGCAGACACAGTGCAATCAAAATGTAAACCAATGTCAATAACAAATGAAATATGGGTTTAACAAAATTGACCAACTTTTATGATGAGGTGATCATCAAAATGCATCATCTCACCAAGTTTTATGAAAAATGACAGTAACCATTACACTTTAGCTTGTAGGTCATAGTGACCATTTGTTCTAAGGGTGTAGTACTAATTGAGATGCATATAGTCATCTGGCTTGAAATTGTGTCAGTGAAGTGTAAAATATGGGACACCATGACCTAATTTTGTGATGAGGCTGTGGTACTTATCTAGGTGCATCCCATTACCAAGTTTCATTATCTTTGGCAGAGCATTATGTATACAGGGTGCCAAAAACCTATTTGGTCATTACATCAATACAAAAACAAAACTATCAGTAAAAGGTGAAAATTTGGTCAAAGTGTCAACAAATAGTTTTGAATGAGTTATGGCTGATGACAAGTAACTTCATCATTCATTAATCATTTAACACATTCAGGTAAAATTCCCTATAAAAATGCTACTTACACCAAATTGCACACTTTTTTGGTGTATTTTAATTTAGCAAAGTAGTTGACATATTGAGAATGATGGATGGTTAGGTACTTTCATTAGGTGTCTTTACATAAGTGAAGTGATGGGGATAAATGCATCCATATCTGCTGGAAGATGGCTCTTTCTAAGCAGACCACTTATGTATGACAGAGAAAGCAGACTGTGGTTGTCTGTCCCTTAGGTATATAACTCAAAATGAAAGCTGATTGAGTGCCGTCATACATTTTGTTTAATTGATGAGTTGATTATAGCATCATCCAATTGAACTATGTTGCATTTCAATAACTTTTAGCAACATTTCACCCATCAGAAATCATAAATTTTGCTTCTAATGAATTTTTGTTATCAATTCTGCTTGCAAAAGATCTTACCCATGTCAAGGTTAACTATTAAACTAGAATTATTTTCTTTTACACAGATATCTAGCATAAACAGATATAATATCAGACAGTAATTATCAGCAATGTGTTTTAAACAGAGCCAGGCAAAACATATGTTCTTATCATTATGACTGTGAAGAGGCTTCTGTGTGAGAAAACAAATAACACACTATTTGCCTGCCAACTTCTTTTTTACTACTTCAGGTCCTGCAAAATAATACTTTTTTTATGCAGTGGATAGCCTTGCCCACACAAAATAAGTTGGAACATAAATTTATCTTGTGCAGTCTTTTAATCTGAAAATTTTTTTTTTATTTTATCATTACTGTCAAAATTGAAAAGATTTGTGACTTGACAAAAGCAAAAAGTTTAAATATTAACACCTCTTCAACAGTGGAAGCATGTATGTGTGTATCTGTCTCTGCAAGAGACAGACAGACACACATACAGTGAGACAGAATTAAAAACATACATGTTTAATCATCTGTTGGCTGGGAGCTTATGAATATGGGATTTAAGACAGTTTTCTTGTTACTTCTAAATAAGTGGGTCTTTGCACATGTTATCAGAGAGACTTTTGTATCATCAGACTAAGATATGTAGATGATGTTTTAGATGACTAGTTGTCCAGTGCATGAGTCAATGGGTGTAATTTTGTGCTTTTTTTTTTTTTGTTGTTGTTGTATTGGACCTATGATGTTTGCTAACAGGCAACTTTTACAGAGGTTCACCTGGCCATATGATGTTTTGTCAGATCTGCTTTAGATCTAATGAGATGAAGTATAAAATCATGACATAAACTAGGATTCTGGAACCAGCAATATTTTACCTAAAGAAATCTGGTCTCAAATATTATGGAGGTGTTTTTAATTTGCATAAAATTTCAAGATTACCTGGTATCATGGTAAAGCTACACCTTTGTTCGCGCTAATGCCACTTGTGATGGTCTATCATGGACTGTGATATACAGTTTCACACCTGGACAAAGGGAATAATTCCAGAGTTAAATGAGTTACTGAGCCAGTGTGGATTTAAAGGCATTCAGGTTTGAATCTGACAGTTAAAGGTTAATTACAGTAGGGTTTATTCTAGAACTAAGCATTTTTTAGGTGGGCAAAGACTCCTGCTCTCCATTTTAAAAAGAGGGAATCTTCCAAATTTAGCAAGGATTAAATAAACAGGTAATGTAGGGCAGAAATTATTAGAGTTTGTTTGTTTGTTTGTTTAATTAGCTTTTTAACATAGTTTTAACAATTTTTCAGTCATATTGCTACAATGTCTGCAGTGATGTGGTTTATAGTGATGTCTAGCACTCCGGGGGCATCATGCCACAGACATGTAGCATGATGTCTCACCCAGTCACATTATCCTGACACCAAGCTGACCAGTCCTAACACTAACCTCTTAATGCTGAGCGCCAAGCGAGGTAGCTGTACCATTTTTGTAAGTCTTTGGTATGGCTCGGCGGGGGATCGAACCCACGACCTCCCGCTTCCGTGGATGATGTTCTAATCACTAGGCCAACGTGGAGCAGTTAAAAAATATTAGAGGTGGATTGATATCTTCATACATTATTAATGACAATATTTACTTTGGTGACCACTGTTTATCACATTAAAGACTCAAAATATTGATACAGGACAATAGTAGAATGAAGCAAAACTGAATTATATAAACTGTCAAAACAAACACTTTATTTTCATTATTCCATGCAGTAATGAACAAGGCTGCGTATAACAAGAATGTATGCTGATGGTCTTAAATGTTGTTGTTGTTGTAGGGTTTAGCACAGGTTTTCAGCACGTGATAGGTTACACATGGCAGCCATTATAACTTGTGGAAGAAGAACCCTGGAAAACCCCAGGAATAAACACCAACCTACGAGAAGCTATTGGCAGGCTTTTTCATGTACCCATGTTAGCCAAGCCTGAAAGTTGAACCCACACAGACAGAGGTGAGATGGCAGTGATCTGGGATGGTAAGAGTTTTAGACCACTCGGCCTCTCGGGGCCTGATCTTAAACATACTGTATCTACCTAATTAACTGCAGCACACTTTTTAAATTGAAAATATCTTTAAGATAATAGTCTATGTATGTTTAATTCCTTGTAGTAAATTTTTGTTGCACACAAGATACTATATATATATATATATATATATATATATATATATATATATATATATATATATATATATTTCACTTATGACTCAAAAATAGTTAAGGCTAAATTAAAAATTCATCTCTCTCTCTTCTCGCTCTCTCTCTCACACACACACACACACTTATAAGTCAAGGTAATCAACAAAGATATTGGTGTCAGTAAATCTGGGTATATATTGTTTGTTTCTACTGATTACTCCTAACAAACTGCACAATGTGGAGGCAAATCTGGGTCCATGCAATTTGCTGTTGGACTCGACTTATAAGCAAGTATAAATGGTACCCAAGACAAATTCAGAGCAAAACAAAACATGGGTTGAAGTATGTTTTGGCAGTAGAATGACCTTAGCAAATGATGTATTTTGTTCTAAGAGCAGAGTCATTTTGTCTCAAGTGGACTATATCAGTAGCTGAGAACTGCAAAACGTATATATAAATGTACTAACAACTAAATTCTAGAGAAGATATATGTTCTTTAGCTAGGTTACCATCTTAAATAGAGGCATCTTCCTCGCTTATTGTCATCTATTCAGCAAAATACAGTAATGAATTTGTTTTTAAATCAATCATGTTTCTGATCAGTGTTTAGTAAACATTTGAAAGCAATACAAAGATAACTCGGACACATTGTTTTCTTTTGTTCATTCAGGGGATTTTGCTGCAATGTTTGTTTTACAACTCTATTCTCATTTGTAAATGTTTAAGTTTATTTATGGATGCGAAATTATCATTACATACATAATATAGAAATCAATTATCCTAATATTGTTTTGGGAAACAACAAGGCAGATGTTGAGCAGTTCTTGAAAATGTGTGCATAGTAGTATTTGGTTGGTTTTTCAGTACAAAAATGGAGAAATTGGCATGAAATCCTGCATCCTTCAATAGACCCAGCTACACTTAGTATATTTTGTATTTTTTTATGAAACCATTACTATGGTGTACTGTGCTACATTTGCATATTCTAGGTAAATAATTATGTATGGTCTACACAGTTCCACAAGGTAAATCCTGTTTATTTGATGACAAAACGAAGCTTAATAAGCCCACACGTACCCTCATTGTTTTTACAAAAATTACAGCAAATATTTGCTAAGGATACTGTTTATAATTAAAGACCACCACCTCCATTTTGACAAACTTATTAGTAGAGCCCTCAGTAGAAGAAATGCTTCAATATGCAACAAATCTGGATTGCTATATTGGAGGTATAACATTTCAAAAAGGAAGTAAATATTGCAAGTAAGCACATACATTTATTAAACAGTCCTTTCAGTTATATTAAATCTATTATAATGGTTTTTGAGATTTACATCCTGTGTAAGATTCTTGTTATCTCGAACATGTAGGCGGGGCAGTATAACAAGCATCCATTTGTCATCTGTTGATCTGGCACTATACCTTCTAGAAGTGTAGATGTCTTATAAACCATGCATGTAACATATCAGGAAAACACCACAACAAGCAAGAATTTGAATGTTTAGTTTGTTTTTTCCAAATACACAAAAACAAATGTAACAGAAAAACCACACTTCAGTCTTGTCTGTGACATAATAGCATGACTTCAATCCTCAGTTATTTCTTTGATATTAAGTATATTAACCATCTTGAACTTTATTGGCATCTAACTTCTAAGATACAAAGATTAAGCAATACACTGCATACTGGTTTCAATTGATGCCTGTATGTGTAAAGCATAGAGAATTTAGAAAAAACACGAAAAGGGTATTATGAACAACATCCATCTGTCTTAATGGAAAGTGTCGGAAATGTATCAGTGCAAACACAATACACCACAACATATGATTAGGAATGCAGAATTAGTGTGTATGTACTTAGAGATATCTTGTAGCATAGATCCACATCTTTTGGACCAGATTCTTCATTAGTTGTTAAAAGTGTGTGTTAATTTATGCTTCTAATAATTTTTTCATCATCATTAGTCTCTTGACCTAGTGTGGTTGTTGAGGCACTGTACTGCTGAACATCTGACCAGTTCCCTCCACTTGACTCAATCATGTGCCAATGCCTGTGTCTCGACAAAACTTTTCCTGGTCCATTCTGTGATGTTGTCACTCCACTTTTTTCTCTGTCTACCTCTCCTTCTACCACCTTGGACACTACCCTGCAGTACTGTTGTGGATAGACTGTTGGCTCTAGTGACATGACCATACCATTTCAGCTTTCTCTTTTTGACAATGGTGAGGAGGTCTTCATAATGGCCTACTTTGTGCCTCATGGTGTCGCGTACTTCTTCATTTGAGATGTAGTCCATGTAAGAGATGCCAAGGATGGTTCTGTAGCATCTCATTTCAAGTGTCTGAATTCTTCATTGTAATTCTGCTGTCAGGGTCCAGGCCTCACATGAATACAGAAAGATTGAGATGACTAGAGATCTCAATAGTCTGATTTTAGTTTTCAGACAGATGTTCTTGTCTCTCCAGATGGGTCTTAGCTTCGACATAGCTGCCGTTGATTTTACTGCTCGTGACAAAATTTCTGCTCTTGATCCCTCTTCTGTGATTATGGAACCAAGATATTTGAATTGGTCCACTGTTTCCAGTTCCTGTCTTCTGACTTTAATCTTGGTTGAGATTTGTTTGCCACTGTTTGTCATCAGCTTTGTCTTCTCAGCACTTATCTCCATGTCAAATCTGGGAGATGTTTCATCCAGGTTCTTCACTAAGGTGGCAAGCTCATTTTCACTGCCTGCCAGCCCATCAATGTCATCTGCAAAGCGGAGGTTTATGATGTTACGCCCTCCAATGCTGACTGTCCCACAGTGGTTTTCCAGGGCTTCGCTCATGATGCGCTCTAAGTAGATGTTGAAAAGCATGGGTGACAGGAGACATCCTTGCCGTACTCCAACTGTTGTCTTGAACCAGTCCCCCACAGAACCTTGAGCAATTACTGCACTGGTAGCCTTAGCGTACAGCTGCTTGATGGTGTTGGTCAACTTTTGACCCATGTTGTACTTCTTCATTGTGGCCCACAATGCCTCATGCCACACTCTATCAAAAGCCTTTTTGAAATCTATGAACACATGATAGATGTCCTGTTGATGTTGTGAGTACTTTTCACACAGAACCCTAAGATTGAAAATTTGTTCTGTTGTGCTTCTTCCACTCCGGAACCCTGCCTGTTCTTCAGTGATTATTTCTTCTGCTTGTGGGTTCAGTCTGTTAAAGATGATCTTCAGCATCACCTTACTAGCATGGCTGATCAAACTGATAGTTCTGTAATTTTAACACAGCTGGAGATTGCCTTTTTGGGGGAGTGTTATAATCAGCGACTGGGTCCACAGTGTTGGCCATTCATCTGTCTGCTAGATCTTGTTGCAGATTTTTGTTAGTAGTTCTATCACTGATTCCCCACCATTTTTGATAAGTTCATCTGGGATGTTGTCTACTCCAGCTGCCTTTCCATTCTTCAGTGCTCTTATTTCTGACTCCACCTCTTCTTTGAGAATTGGGAAATCATCATTATTTGTGGAGATTGGAACTTCAAGCACCTCTGGGTCTCCAGTGGATGGATGGTTGTAGAGTTCCTTACAATACTCAGTCCATTTTTCTACAATGTCACTTGCTTCTGTGAGGCATTTTCTATTTTTGTCTTGAATGGTACTGACTCATGGCTGCTTTTGTCTGGTGAGGTCTTTCACAATTTGGAATGCCGTTTTGCTGTTATTCTTAATCAGACTGCTCTCAATTTCTGTGCACTGTTGTCCAATCCACTCTTCTTTTGCTTTCTTCAATTTGTTTCTGACATTCTTGTTTATTTCTCGATATTCCACTGCCCCTGTTGTGTGTCTGGTGTTTTTTAGGTCTCTTCAGGCATCACACAGATTCAGAATCTCTTCTGTAACCCAGGGTTTTTTCTTTGAGCGATGGAGGCCAATGATGTCCTTGGCAACTGTTGTCAAGACCGTGTTGAAAGTGTTTGTCATTACTTTAACATCAACATCCATCACAAGGAGTGGAGCAAATTTTCCTCCAATTGTGGCCACATGCTTCTAAAGGGGGATTTAAAATTCAGAACATATTTGTATATATATTTATATATATTTCCTTTTTACAGGCTATCTGCCAACTTAAATGATTTCAACTTATTTTGTATTGATGCATTTTCATGTAAATTTATTTTTTAATTAAAGTTTTCATGTGAAGGTTAAAATAATAAAATTAATTATCTAAAAAAAAAATTAAAATAGGATTTACAAATGGCTAAAATGAACAGTATTTAAGTTAATTTAACTATATATTTTTCACCAAAAATATTGTGGGATTAGCTGTACATGATACTATTTTCACTATATTTTGTGAAAGTAAAATATCCTGGGTCTTATTTTTAACTATTCAGTTTTAGCATGTGTGTATTTGAACAGTCATGTACTTTTTATCAAATTGTATAGAGTTATTGCAATTATCATGCACTACTCATAAGTACTTGGGTTTGAGTCTTGACCAAACCAGGTCTGATCAGTCACCTTGGTGTGGAATTGGGAAGACTTCTCTCCACTTCCCTAATTGTTATGTGCTCTATCTAATTGATGATAATCCATACTCAACCCCAACTTCTGTAAAATGTTTGGCACTATTGAGTCACTGGAGATTTTTATATCTAATATATTGCACAAATTCATCATGCTAAGATTATTTCCAAACTCTTCCATGTAGTTGAGAATACATAGGAACCATTGACAGTAACGAGTTCTGTGCAACAAATCGTGCAGATCCTTTACAAAATATCAATATAAGTTATGTTTTGGCATTTCCTATATATGTTGTTGGGCATGATTGCTCTATTATGTTGCTGTAGGGTTTAATGCCATTTTTCAGCACAACATAGGCTATACATGGCTGCCAGTATTAGTGGCGGAGGAAGAACCAGGGAAAACCTCAGAAAGAACCACCAACCAACGAGAAGTTACTGGCAAACTTTCTCACATACCCACATTGGCCAAATCTAGACTTGAACCAACATAGACAGAGGTGAGATTTTCCACAAAATGTTATTAACTTTGATTGAATTATTTATCTGTTGGTCAAAAATATATTCATTATAGAGGAGCAAATGAAAAATTAAAAATGACATATGTATATTTCTGTCTTGTGTATCAGATGTCTCAAGATTGCTAGCAGTGTAGTTTGTAATCAGAGTAACTGTTCTGTTTTTAAAGAAAATGTTCAAGTTAGGATAGATGACGTAAGTTAAAGCAAATATGGTCCGAGTTTCCTTTGACTTTTCTCCCACCTCCACCACATTCTCCAAGATTAGATATTTGAGCAGTACAAACATTTATAGCAGGTTGGGAGAAAACTCTGCTATAGCAAATTATACAAATGAATTAAGACAGGATGTCGAATTCTTTGTTTCCCATTACTGGATACAGAATTGTCTCTGAATGCCAAGTGTTGATCATTTTCTACTTAGCTGCAATGAAGAAAAGTCAGATCTTGCACAGTTCGACATTTTACTGGCTAATTAGATACTGTTTCTTGCACATATCTTTGGTACTTCATTTGGCTTCTAACAACTAGGGCAGGTTGTCAGAAATCATACAGCTATAAATAATTATCCCAAGCAAATGGCTGGCACTGCAAGTACATCAAATGTTCTTTTGACATGAAGTTTATTTGGTCAGATGTCCAGTTTTGAGGCTTTCAGACCCACTACTATTTGAAAATGGAAACTGTGTATATGTGATGACACTGAACTTAGTATGATATTATACTACAGTTGAATAAATAGTTATTAATTTCTCAAATGAAGTCAAACCTGTGTATCAGTCACCTGTTGGGGGACCATCTGTGTATGTGTGTGATTGTATGTATGCATGTATGTATGCACGTGAATACCTGTAATTTATCAGCTCATAAAGATGGATCTTGTTCATGATCTTTTTATGCACAGACATTGCATAATTATGATAATACAGCAAATATCCACTTAATGCTATCATAACGAATTCAAAATATAATTTATATTAACTATTACAAAGAATTTTACCGTGGCTGTTGTTTACAGTTTGTAGCATAGTCAGACTCTTCCATATCCACAATATACAACAACACAGCCTTCATGGTGGTCACTGTACTAAACTGAACTCTGTAACTACGGCAGTTGATGGTGTTAGGGCTGTCTGTTATCTCAGAGATGATCGAAGACTATGTAAATGCCTGAAGCGAGTAATATTGGTATAAAATATTAAATTAATGGATGGAATAAAAGAGATATGAGAAGAGATATAAATATATAAAACAAACCCCTGTATGTAATATACAACAGTTTAATCCGTTACTTAAATAAAAGGAAATTGAACATGACACTTGAAGAATACACTTTCTCTTAGAAACAGAATTACAAAATGTATACTAAATGTAAATATCTCTTCATTTATACTGATAAAAGAAATTTTATCATAGAATCAAGTGAATGATCAAACTCAATTTGCTCAGCATACCTGCATAACCTGGTTGCTTCCAGTCCTTTCACAGTGCATGTTGGTGATAGGTCTGCAAAGATGCCATATTCCTTTTCCTCTTTTCTTGACCCCTCTAGCCTCTTCCAGCTCATCAGTCATACTTGGTTGATGGTTCTCCTTTCCCACTATGTGGTGCACATATGGCCAAAGACAGATGCTGGATGTATAGATCTGTTTTATGCTTTCCATGGGAAAGATTGGTTGCCAACTCTGAGGTACTACTGTGAGATGGATTTCATTCATCAGTCAGCATCAGGTACCAAGTGTCATCAGGGAACAATGAACAAATACCTTGAAGTAGTTGAGAATTTTGATAAAATGTAGCTTTGACCAATAACAGGGAAAAACAGAAAATTAATGTTAGTGGATGGAGTGATCAGCAGATCATGTATACTGAACAAATTGCCAGGAACAACATAATCCCACACCCTTAAAGAAACAGTTCAAACTGTAATGAATCAAATCATAATACAAATGAATGCATGCATTATGGCACTCTGTAATGCTGGGCACATGAGCTTATGGGTCACAAGGCATTATGACCCTCTGCAATGCTAGGCATGTGGGCTTATGGGTCACAGAGCATCTGCTTGTTGGAATAAATAGAGAGAGGGCAATAAAGTCTTGTAATCCCTCCATTGTGACCCTAACTGCAAACTGCACCATTAACCATGCTACCATTTATGAAATATTAGAATATCTAAGTCAACAGTATCTACAATGTGACCCAAACAGCACCAAAAACCCTACTAGCATGTATAAACTTTTAGAATCACCAAGGTCAATAGTTTCAACAGCTTGGTTGTAAATGTGAAAATAATGAAAATTAAATTTCAAATATTACTGTAAGTGTGATTAGGATTTTTAACATAGCTTTACAATTTTTTCAATCATATCACTATGATGTCTGCAGTGAGGCAGTTTAAAGTGAAAATCTAGCACTGTGGCATCATCCCGCAGACATGTAGCATGATGTCCCACCCAGTCACATTATCATGACACCGTGCCAATTTGTCTTAACACTAACCTCTTAATGATGAGCGCCAAGCAAGGGAGCATTTCAAGCTACGTTAAAAATCCTGATCAGAGAAACAAACAAAACAAAAGAAAGTATCAGATACAATTATATATACACTGTAATACAATAAAATGAATGGACACAAAGATAAACAGACATGAAATACCAATATATATATATATATATATATATATATATATATATATATATATATATATATATATATATATATAAGTGCAATACACACTTATTAAACTATTTATGATGAACTCAAATAATATGACTATATGAAATGATGATATTCTTAAAAATATTCTTATTAATTCTTGTTAATCCAGGGTTTTTACTTAGCAGTTATTTTTAGGCCTAAAAAAAAGAAGTAGCTTTGTTTCTGATTTCTCAACCAGCCCTGTTTCTGATGTGCCAACACTCAGTCTGTTTTCCAATTATCATAATAAAGAGAATGAAGAAAATGTACAAGCCATATTTGCTGAACATTGTGACATATCTGGATTTGATTTGATTCAGTCTTGATCAATATAAGACAACATCTTTTATCACCTACTGCATGTTGGTTAGAAAGCATGATTCAATAATGACGAAGTTTGTATGCTATTCTCTTGTTGTGTTCAGCCTCAGATATACAGCAGGAGAGTGCATATCCAACTATTGTACAATTTATCATGTTGCTGAGTAATGCTGACAAGATTTTGTGGCAAAGGCATCAATATAGGTCATGCAGCTGTGCATCTTTCTGATAAATAAAGGGGGAAACAATGTATTATAGAATAAATCTTAATTCTGACCAACAGACTGGTCTATTTTGGGGGGCATTAAACTGAAAACAGATTAGATTTAACGTTTTGTTTTTTTAAGGTCTTTTTTCATCATGTATGATGTTTAATGTAACATGTACACAGAGAAGGGAGAAAATTCATTTCTGAATGTAAATACTGTTGTTATTATTATACTTAAACTAGAACACTCTCTTATTAGGGGCACTGACAACACTACTATATGTAATGATCAAGAAAGTTGTCTTTATTTTGGATTTAATGCCATATATCAGGACAGGATACATGGCAGTAAGTTAAACTTGTGGAAGAAGGCTCTGGAGAAAACTCTTGTAAGAATCATCAGCACAGGGGAAGCTATTTGCATTATGTATTCATATTGTCCAAACTCAGGTGGACAGGTGAGATAGCAGTGATTGGTAAAGGCAAGCACTTTAGGCCACTCAGCCACCCAGGGCCTCGATCAAGAGAGTTTAATGGAGAAGCAATTCTATCTTGAAATTGTGTTACCATCATTAACCTACATATATCTGGAAGCCTCTCTCTATATCACATTTTGAAAACTTGTAGTAATGTTCAATAGTACCGTATTTGGAATTCCAGACACCATGTACATTTTTTTAAGTCAATGAAAAATAAAAGTCTCAAGTTGGAATGTAGACAAAGTAAATTTGTATATGCAAATTTGAAAGCTGGTAATTGAATAAACAACCATTTGACGATGAAATCACTAACTACACATCAGAATAACTAAAGGTGTTTAGATGCAGGAATAAAAAAAATCCACAACTTGTACCGTAATTTCAGTGTGATATACTAGAAGACTTGAAGACAATTTACATTCTTAGTAAATTGGATTTACCATGTGGGATTTAAAGTTTAAAGTATTTAAATGTATGCAGATTATTTTTTTTTCTTTCTTTTCTTCTCACTTTCCAGTAACCCAAACTGGGTTCACATTTATTTTTGATAAAGTGGTTAACATCTCAGACATGCAGATTTCACACATTCTAGTCATCTCTTTTATATTCAGTGGCAGATTTTCCTTTGATAGCCTCATGTTGGATGTAGGTGTCTGTATACATACCTATTGTAGCATTACAGATAATGTTTTTTTTTAAATTAAATTCCTGGATCAGTCTAAATGATTTGGCTTGTTTAGGACCATCATTGCCCTGTTTGGAGTTGTTGCATTAAAATCTTTTCAGCAGTTTTGAAGGAAAATATAGATTACTTTTCCAGTTTTCACAGGTAAGATTCTGTGAATAGATGTATTATATCCTTGGAGATACATTTTGCTATCGATGACACTCTTACAATATCAAACAACTGATTGGACTAATGTTGATAAGTAGTTATATTTAAATGTTCCGATACTGTATTTAGGTTAATAATAGCAGTCCTTTATTTTATCCCATTTAACAGTTGTTATCAGTGTGTAATGCTTGATGATAGGTTATGGAGCTTTACCTTTTTTCCGTTTCCATACAAAACAAAAAGTTCGTTTTCAAACATTGACCATTCCCATCAGATAGGCGATTATTATTAGTGCAAGTGAAGAAAATGCAAAACAATACCATCATTGAACTTTGCGATTGGATCTTTATGCACTTATTGATTGTAAAATATGAATAGAGTTAAACAAAAAAATAATATTCAATTGGTATATATGTACCAGATTTTCATTAACTGTGCTCTTGTTTGAGATGACACTGTATATAATTGTCTGCAGATGTTTAATCCTCGTGCTACAATTTTTAATCCAGGTGATTATAACGGGTCAACAAAACAGTTGCATTTAAGATATTCATCATGTTCAAACTTTCAGTACCACATGTTTCAAGTAATGCAGTACCACATGTTTCAAGTAATTCAGTACCACATGCTTAAAGTAATGCAGTACCACATGTTTCAAGTAATGCAGTACCACATGTTTCAAGTAATGCAGTACCACATTTTTTAAGTAATGCAGTACCACATGTTTCAAGTAATGCAGTACCACATGTTTCAAGTAATGCAGTACCACATGTTTCAAGTAATGCAGTACCACATGTTTTAAGTAATGCAGTACCACATGTTTCAAGTAATGCAGTACCACATGTTTTAAGTAATGCAGTACCACATGTTTCAAGTAATGCAGTACCACATGTTTCAAGTAATGCAGTACCACATGTTTCAAGTAATGCAGTACCACATGTTTTAAGTAATGCAGTACCACATGTTTCAAGTAATGCAGTACCACATGTTTTAAGTAATGCAGTACCACATGTTTCAAGTAATGCAGTACCACATGTTTTAAGTAAAGCAGTACCACATGTTTCAAGTAATGCAGTACCACATGTTTCAAGTAATGCAGTACCACATGTTTCAAGTACCAGTAATGCAGTACCACATGTTTCAAGTAATGCAGTACCACATGTTTCAAGTAATGCAGTACCAGTTTCTAGATGATAGAAGGTCATGGCCATCTGATAGGAAGTAGTGTCTTTATAGGAAGTAGTGTCTTTACTCACTTATAAGATGAGTCAAATTACAAACAACAAAGCTACTGATCTGCCATAGCATAATCCATCTGTAGATAAGGGTATTTGTTGTTTGTTCTGTTGATTGAACCTAACAAACTGCACAATTACGCCGATTGGCTGGCACATTATGTGACAGCAGATCTGCGTCTTTACAGTTGGACTTGCTTATAAGTGAGTATGCATAGTTTATAATAATACATTATTTCCACTTCTTCCCATCAGCAAGCAATTTTTGTTTGTTTGATTTGGATTTTTAATGTAGCTTTAACAATTTTTCAGTCATATTGCTACGATGTCTGCAGTGAGGCAGTTTATAATGATGTCAACACTGGGGCATCATGCAGCATACATGTAGCATGATCTCCCACCCAGTCAGATTATCCTGACACCAGGCTGACCAGTCCTAACACTAACTGCTTAATGCTGAGCACCAAATGAGGCAGCTGTTAGTACCGATTTTGTAAGTCTTTGGTGTGACTTGACTGGGGATGGAACCCACAACCTTCCGCTTCCGCAGCAGATGCTCTAACCACTAGGCCATTGGAGCAGTTGCAACCAGTTTTAATTATTTAATTAGTTATAAAGAGTTAAGTAATTAATTACTTTAAAAATACACCATATATTTTGAAATTTTGTTTGTTTATTTGTTTGTTTGAGGGTTTGCATGGCAGCCAGTATTATTGGTGGAGGAAGAACCCGGGAAAACCCCCAAGAAAGAACCACTAACCCACAAGAAGCTACTGGCAAGCTTTCTCACATAGCTACAGTAGCCGAATCTTAGACTCGAACCAGCAGACAGAAGTGATCTGTAACGGAAAATGCTTTAGACCACTCGGCCACACAGAGCCCCATCTAGGAGTTGAGTAAGTCTCCTCCAAATCCACAACACATTTAGAAATGACCTAAGCAGTAGATTACTTCAGAAAAAGGGGCCCCAAGTGGCTGTGTGGTCTAAACCCCGTACCATTACGGATCTCACTTCTGTCTGTGTGGGTTCGAGTCTTGGGTTCAGTCAATGTGGGTCTGTAAGAAAGCTTTCCAGTAGCTTGTCATGGATCAGTGTTTTTTTCCTGGGTTTTCCCCAGTTCTTCTCTCACTATTTATACTGGCCGCCATGTATAACCTATCTTGTACTGAAAAATGGAATTAAAACCTACAACAGCAACTTGAGAAAGAATGACTTTGGTGTTAGTTTATGATAGATAAACAGAGGCAGTAATTTGGTGCTATAGTAATAATCATATACAGAAAGCTGATTTTGAAAAGTGAAATACTGTGCATAGCGTCTATACTCATTTATAAGACTGCAAACTGCACAGACCCAAATCTGCAATCATATAATGCACCAGAAGATCTGTGTCTGTGCAGTTTGCTAGGAATAATTAGTAGAACAAAACAACATAGACCCTGATCTGTCAGTGCATTATGCTAGGGCAGGTCAGGGTCTATCTTATGTACAGTTGGACTTGACTTATAATGAGTATATATGGTACTTTGGACGAGAATTAGTTGGACACCAGTATTAACTTGAAAGGCATATCATTGTTTGAACTTGGGTGACTAATACCAATCACTGGGTGGATATTTTCTATATTTGCTTTAGGTTTGTTACTTCTGTAATTTGGTGGTTCCAGCCACAATATATAATAAATAATACTGCAAAACTGTACTACAAGGAAAGTTGATAGAGAAGAAAACTTTAAGAAATTTATTAATAAGACCATTCTTGAACAGTAAGTAAATTTTTTAAATAAGAATTGATGCAACTGATCTGAACAATTTCATTTAAAGGGGTGGGTGGTACTAATATGTTTTATATTGCACATTTATCTGTTTTTATAACTTGCACCACAGCTCAACCATACTGTTACCATAGCTATTTCTTTGTTTTAAAAAAAACTAAAAACATTATCCAGCCTCTGGTAGTAAGAGTAAGCAGGAGAAAAGGTGGTAAACAAAACATGTAAACATCTCCAGTTTGCATGTTTTCTTAAGTTATTCTCCTTGGCTCTAGCTTTGTAGGTGATCTCAAGGTCACAGAGGCTACAGGATGGTAAAAAGCACAAAAGTGATATTTAGGCTAAATAAATTGAAAGAAATCAAAGTAAAAATGTCTACCTTAAATTGAAAGTTAATTTACTTTTTAATTTCAGATAACCACTGAGTGTATACAGGAGACTCCACATCAAATCACCCTCACATCTTCATCCCTGCCAAGTTTCTTTCCACTTCAATCTAGGAGAAATAACTGTGATTAAACCAGTGGAAGGATGCAAGAGTAACCTCCTGGTTAATGCAAGTTCAATTTCCCTGTGACGAATTCAGCCAAGTCAATAAACAACTTTTTTTAATTTTCCCTTGATGTTTGCAATATAGCAAATAAATTTCTTGATTATAAGCACTATAATTAGTTACATTTTTGAGAGATGTCCCCTTGTAAGAATGTTTGAAACAAATGTGTTGAATTTATCTGAATGATCTGTAAGAATATTTATTCATGTGTGTTCACAAATCTCATCTTAGAGTCCTGATTGTTAAGGATGTGAATGTTAAGTGGTCTGTTGTTTCCATTCAGACATTATTTCTGTTGTATGGGATCAGAACATAGGTAACACTTTTATTATTGGATATATTTACCTCAGTTATGAATAATAGATTAAGTACACAGCCGAAAATGTTTCCACATGAAAGAAACCTTCATCAGTACTTCATGTTGTTCAGGATATTATCAGTAATAACAAATATAGATATTGTACATATATACAAGTTTTTCATCTGGGAAACTCCATGGAGTAAGGGTGTTTGTTTTTCTTTTCTTTCTTTCTAGCATGCATAAAAACTTTGTAAATGTTTACAGTCCTGTCTTATTTACATGCATAACTTTTGAAAGGAATCTATTTCCCTCATTTTGTTTAATTAATCTTGCCTTTTTGTTGAATTGATTACTGTAGTACGATGTCAGCGCTCATAAATGTTCACTTTTTCTTTATCGCAGCAACAGCATTGTCTTCATTTCTTGTTTTCATTTACATTGTATTATATGCTTCCTGGCTACAGTGTAGGCTGTTTCACTTGTATTTTCAACAATATGCCCATGCATGCATTGATGTAAATCATAGGACTCCAGTGGAAATATATAAACACTGGAGAAGGGTTATTATGAAGCATGTTAAAAAGCCGTCAGAATTGAGTTGATAGAGTATAATGCAAGGATTCCCACTTTTATGTTGTCACCGATGTGGGCTTTGAGTAGCCGAGTGGTCTAAAGCACTCACCATTACGGATCACTGTCATCTCACCTCTGTCTGCATGGGTTCAAGTCTTGGGCTCATCCTGTGTGGATACACAAGATGGGAAGGTGGTTCTTCCGTGGTTTTTCCAGGTTCTTCCTCCACCATTGACACTGGCTGCCATGTATAGTCAGACCTGTTGTGAAAAATGACATTAAACTCTATAACAACAACAATAACATGCGAGTTTAAGAGTATTTTTTTCAGTACCTAAAACAGTTGTGTGTATATATATATATATATATATATATATATATATATATATATATATATATATATATATATATATATATATATATATATGAAGATGCTGTCATTCATAATAATTTTTTGAATGATTGGGGTAAGAATAAAATATTTAACTGTTAAAATAGTAAGGGAATGTACGGTTTAGCTGTTCTATTTTATTTATTATTTATAGATATAAAATTTGTGCAGCTTTATTTGCATGATATAACTTTAATTTTTGATGTACATTTTTTTTAAAGATCTGGTGCTATAATTACAGATTTGAACATATCAGGATGTAGTTCACATTTCCCAATGTGCTAAAAGACATGGAATAATCTTAAATATTCATCTAGGCTGAATAACATTTTAGAACTTCTCAAATCTTTTTATATAATTCCTATACAATTTCTAGTCAGGTGTACATGTGTGTGAATGTATGTGTACACACACACACACACACACATATATATATATATACATATATATATATATATATATATATATATATATATATATATATATATATATATATATATATATATATATATATATATATATATTGAAACTGATTTGTTTTTTTTCACTGACAATCCCAACTTAGTATTCAGAGATACACCAAACAAGAAGAAAATTGTTAAGGTTTCGTCATGCAGGAATTATTTTTCTTTGTTTTTAAAAAAAAACGTTTACAGTGTAAGCAGTTTTAAATTTGTTTTTTTTTTTCATTTGGAGAATGTTTTATTGTACTTTGAAGTGTTTTTGACAAAATGGATCCAAAGATTGTTTTGCCAAATTGATTGTGTACTACATGCTAATTGACCAAAGAATTATAATTATTTGCATGCTTCATTTTATTCAGAATATATGTTTATTGACCTTTATTATTGATATCTTTGTGGTTAACTTTTTGGTCATAAAAATTTTTATTGAATTCAATAGGCTACAATTTATTCTTGTATGAGTAGTATATATATTTTTTTTGCTTCAAGAAGTGCCTTTAATCATGCTGCTACCAGATATGTTTACTAATTATACATTATCCCTATACCATTCTTTATGACAGAATATTTTAATAATAAATTCGTCAGCTTCCACCACTGTCCCACTCACTCCTGCAGAGTAGGTGTGCAACAGGAATATCAGATTTATTTTATGTTGATCTACCAAAATTCAAAAGCTTGGGATTTATTTGTTTAGACTACTGTGTATTCGGTCAGACTTTTGTTTATATTGTGCCATCCAGTCTTTAAAAGACTAAGCATTTGCAGTTATGCTTACAAATATAGACTTGACTAAAAATATCAACTTATAATTATATTTGTTTCTTCTGAACTGTTTACCAAGCTTATAAATATAAAATTTTGTCTTGCTATATACAGCAGATATTTTAATACAAATGTCTCATGCCAGAAATCTTGTTATGGCATTTCATCATTATGTCTATCAGCCTATTAACATTAGCATGCCCAGCTCATAACTTTGTAACAATTGGAGAGGCTTTCATGAAACTGTACCCAGAAATATATCATGACTTGACAGTGAAATGTGTAACTTAGCCAGGCCTCCTACCTCAAGGTCAAGGCCATGGCAAGGAAAATGTGATTATATGATCATTTTCCAGAGTTCAACTATTGAACCAGTGAAGATATTATAATGAGACTGTAGCTCATTATATATCATTATCTAGATGGTGTGTCATATAATATCTTTGAGCCCTTGACAAAAGGTCAAGGTCATAGGAAGAGCATAATGTAATTCAGTGACTTGTATCATTGTCTGGAACATTACATTTTGAATCTGTGAAGCTATTTTAATAAAAATTTAGCAATTTATTTAACATAAACAATGTGCCAATCACCCAGCCTTAAGGTGAAGGTCATGTCAAAGTAAAATCCAACTCAGGACACATATTCTTGTCCAGAGTATAACTTCTGAATCACTGAATATAATTAAATTACAGTTTAAGCAGTTTATGACAGAAGTGTATTGCATACCATAATGATACCAAACTGCCTCTACAGCAAGGTCATCACATTGAAAAATATGAATCAGTTACTTCTAGCATTACACCAGTATGACTGTTTAATTATATTTTAAGAAAGTCTTTAAATAACTTAACATAATTGCATTCACAGTCATACTTCTAGGTGCAAGGTCAAGGCAACTTGAAAGAGACATAAATTGCTGACCTCTTCTCAGATATAACATTGAAACCGGTGAAAATATTTCAATGAACCTTAGTCTTTTATATGTCTTGACTTTACAGTGCATCCTATGATATCTTTTCTATTGCTGCCCCAAAGTCAACATATCTTAATAACAAGGGGAAAGGTAGATCAGTGCCCAGATGTCTTGTCATTCTGCTCCAAAGTCAACATCTCTTAACAACAAGGGATAAGGTATATCAGTGCCCTGATGTCTTGTCATTCTGCCCTAACGTCAATATAACTACACAGCAAGGGAAAAGGTAGATCAGTGCCCTGATATCTTTTCCATGCTGTCTCAAAGGCAATATCATTTAATGTATACTATTGCCTCATACAGTCAAGCCTCTAGCTTAAAGGTCAAGGTCATGAGTATGGAAAGGTCACATAAATGGCATAGTATGACTGTTACACTATTGTTGTATGTTTAAAGATGCAACTATAACTTTATCTTCACTTTAAAAAAGAATACATTTTTATTTTCTGGAGGAAGATTTTCAGACTTTGGGATGACTGAATACTCATTTATAATTTGCATGTTGGATAATTACACATCCTCACACATTCAGCTATGTCATGCAAGTAATAGATTTAAAAAATAACTTTAAAATATTAAATAAAAAATGTTTTTTGTGAGGCTCATGTGTAATCTTAACTGTCATTGTGTCACAGATAGATTCATGATTTTTCTTTCTATCATCACTTTTGTAGGTGATATGTTTATTTTAATAAGTAGATCATATTACCTGGTTGATTCCTGCTATAATTGGCAATGTGATAATAGCTAGCTTTTTCAGCCAAGTAGATTTTTATCACCTTACACAGGACACTGACATACTAGTAGTATAAGTGAACAAGTCAAAGCATTATTATTAAATAAGATAATTTGTAAATATCTTATATTGGATCATGCATTTAAATACATATATACTCTAATCTTGATAACTCTACAATTTATTGATGATTTAAATACATTATCTACCATAGAGTTGATACAAGAGAATGGCACTACCGTAAATAGGCTGTCAGGAACTTCAGAGATGTACAAATATTTAGACTTGAAAGATCATGTGATTTTAGATGGAATACTGATTTAGTAGGTTGAACGGGTCGATTTCATGGAACATACCTTTAGTTAAAATTACTTTATTCTTCATTTTGCATTACAAACAAAGCAGTGATAACTGTTCTATTTTTGCATGTCTTCGTTTATACAGATGATTCATATTCATATACAAGTTTATATAAAGTAAAAGTAGCTTATTCCAACATTTATATTATTTAATTTTTATTCAGCCATATCAGTTCAGACATACATGTACAATGTTCTGGCTCATGGCTACAGGATGTGTCACATACCACAGCCATCTCCCCTGATTCAAGGTCAAGGTCATGGTTTAAGAAAATATAATTCTTTGTCTTGCAAGTTTTATTTTCAGAAGTATGTTTTTGAACCACTTTAAATATTTTGATGAAACCTTTCCCAAGTATATAATATGACAAGACTGTTGTTCATATTTTAGTACTGACCCCAGCCTCAAGGTCAACATTATTTCAATAGAGGAAAATGTAATATGTAATTATGTGACTTGTATCTTTGTCTGAAGTACAAGGTTTTTTACTGCCTGATGATATTTTAATGCAACAATAACCAAAATAGGTTACTCTATTTTGTTTAGTGTTTCAAACTGTTACTGCACCTTGTCAGAAAGCTATGATGTTTTTGCTAATATTGTGTGATTGTTCCAGTTGCAGCCAAAACTGTTTCACTTTTACAGAATATATGTATAAAATCATTTCTCAATCATTATGTACAGGCATCATTTAGCCTATGTCATTATCATGCTTTGTATTATAGGACATGATTTCATTGCATAAATGCCCAATTTTTTTTTCTTTATTTTTTGTTAACCTTCACCATTGAAGCATGGATGTATAGCAGCGGTGCACAACCATTTCAGCCAAGGGCCAGATTGTTTTTTCTAAGACTACTCTAGGGCCACAAACACTAATTTCTTTCATATAATTACTGTTCGCTGGCCAGATTTCTGTGTTGTTTTAATTTGCTCTGAGAGCCAGACAGAACATGTTTTTTGTGGGATGAGGGTTGTGCACCCCTGGTATATAGCAATCCTCAGGTCCATTCATCCATCCATCCATCCATCCATCCCTCTATCTGGCACACTGCTTACACAATTAGTCCCCATTTTTAGGAGGACTGATGTGACCTTTGGGAAATAATATGGTCATCATCTAAAGATCTACATATTGGCAAATCACTTTACCCACCCCCACCCCCAATTTTTTAAACGAGTTATTTGCTTTTCTTCTTGTAGCAGTGTATGACACAATCTTTTTAGCACAACTTGTCACACGGTTTTTATGGTAAAACATTATTATTTTCATCATTTTAGGATGTGTAAATTGACAAAATCCCCCACCCCCATTCATTTTCAGTAAATTTTCATGGACTAGAAGAGCTTACATGGTGGCCTGCTGTCTAGTCTGACATCTGGCCATCTATTAGCATAAGTCTGTTAGAATATCACTACTTCTAAACTACTGGCATGATTGCCATGAAACTTTATACACACATTCACCTCAAGGTCAATACAAAAAATGCCAATCAGGCATCTAGCAAGGTCATAGAGGTCATCTTATAAATGTTTTTGCTGCTTTTCTTGAACATGAGGTTTTCACTAAAGGATTTTTGAGGATGTCTAGTTAGTTCTAAACGTCTACTACACCCCATTTAGCAGCCATTGTAGGAACTACAGCAACCATTATGAACTCTTATCATTTCTCCTAAATGGAAAGTTGTATCAACATTGGACTTAAACCAGAAGACTTCTTGAATTTTTTTTTATCATTACTGAACATTGTGTTAACTCTCAGAAATATCAGAGATGGTTCAACATTCATCACTTCGAAGAAACTGCCCTATCTTGGATTTCTGGAAATTCTTTTCAGACAGTAGATTATCGGTTTATTTAAGGGACTTGTTAAAGTTATTACTTTTTTGCCTTATTACAGTGCATGGTACAATCTCGTTGGCACAGTTTTTCAATGGATTACCACAAAGCTCTATAAATATTATTGTCGTCACCTGAAGATGCACATATCATTAAATCACTTTGCTTTAATAAAGTTTGCTAGGGAGGTGATCTTTATATATTGTAGCTTAATGCAGAGTAATACACAATCTCATTAGCGCTGCCTGGTCTTTAGCGTTTTATGGATTGCCTTAAGTAAATATGGTAATCACCTGAACGAACGTGTATCAACAAATCACTCTGCTCTTACAATTTTGTAAGAGTTATTGCCCTTTATGTATTAAAGCCTAATGCTTTGTTTTGTGTGCATTGTATGACACAATATCGTTAGTGGAAGATTATCCCGTTGTTTTTTAAAGTGCTTTATTCTTGTTAAAACCGCTATGGGTCATAGGCCAGAAGAGTCTTTGCGATGGACCTTTACTCGTTATCCATTAGCACAGGTTAATTAAAATCACTTCTCCTAAATTACTGCATGGATTGCGGCCAATATGACTCCAATGATGGCCATTTTGAATTTTTTTTTTATTGCTACACATGAATGGATTATTATATTGACGTGATGTTTTTACAAAAAGACTTCTTATGATAGTATATGTTAGCCCTGCCATGAAGGACATCTTGAACGTCAGGTTTATGTTGTGGTTTTTTATCACCAAATATTGATTATGATATTGTTCCAACTGAACATCATGCCAATCTGACATCCAATATGGCAGCAAAGTCAGTAATCTTGAAAATACTTTTACTGGTACACCTAAAGTAAACGTCGTATTGATATATGAATTCAAGACTTCTTTTGGTGTTTAGTTGTTCTAAATGATTGATTTCACATCCAATATGGCGATCATCTTGACAGTCTTATTAGTGGTACTCGTCTTAATGTATGGGCATATCGCATGGGGTTTTCATTGAAAGACTCCTCGTGATGTCTGCTGGGACCAAAATGGAAATGGTGCTGATTGTACACCCAGTGTGGCCACCGTAATTGTCATCTTGAAAATCTTATTGTTAATTCCTACTTAGTCGATGGTCATATCGACATGGGGTTTTCACAAGAAGACATCCTATGATGATTAGTTGGTCCTAAATGGAAATGTTCTTGATCTTTTATTCAGTGTGACTACCAGATGGTTTTTCATCACTCACCAGTTAAAAAAATATTAGGATTTCTTTAACTTCTTTTTGGCCAGTAGAAATTAATCCTTTTTACTGGAGATTCGTCTCAATCTTGGGACAAGGGTGTCACACTGAGAGGCAGTGAAATATTTAAATGAGTAAATTGCTCACCATTCCACAAGTTTAAATGGAATAAAAAGAGCATGTTATATTATTGGCCATAACAAAACAATTAGCGTAAAAAACTAGTGTTATATGCTTGAATCAGGTCTCATTCTACTCGTATGAAAGCTGGATTTAGAATTTGTCATTTAAATCAAAGCCAGTCCCTGTTGGTGGAAATAATAGACCAGCCTCAAGCAGTATATTTTTATAATGAATAATAAAATAACATGCTTCAACATGCATTATCCTTAATTGTCTTTCTAGATTACATAACTATCTTGTCTAATATGTTATTAGCGTGATATAATGTGCACGCAGCTGTGCACAGCTTGAACACAAATATGAAGGCAAATTGTTTCTTAAGCTTATTCACCTCAAATGAATGGCAGAGCAAACAATGAAGACCAGATCGGGCTGTGCATTATCTGAGGCAAACATTGGTGGATATTGTTTGCCGCTGGGTGCATGTTATACTCAAACCAGTATGATGATCTCTCGCTGTTTCAAGGAACTGATTTAAAAATACAAGATAACAATGAAGCAGTTGGATCTGCAAAACTTACACCATGCTTTCTTACATGATGATATCTTATTATGCGAGTGTATTATTGGTCAAATGTAAATATTTAGAGTTTCATTACAACACAGTAATACAGAGATCAAATTCTGGACCTTGAACAAAAAATATGCATTTGCTTTTTTATTTGAAGTATGGAAAAAGTCCGCCTTTCGCTGCATGTTGCTTTCCGTCAAAATATCGACCTTTGATTTGTTCAGGGAAATTTTTCTTCGGATATTCGCGAAGAAAGTGCATAAATGTGTCATATGATTTACCTACGTGGCCACAGCTTGTGTCTTTATATAGAAATTTTGTTAAGAATAAATCGAACAAATATTTATTTTTCACTGTTACTTGTACATAATCATTTCTAATTTCCAATTGATTGTATGTCAGATATAAGTCTGGGCTTTGCCTGAAATTTTTGAATTTTCTTGCAAATAAATACCTTTAAAGCTTTAGTTTCCTTCAACAATTATTGTAATATTTTTTCTGTTCGTTTTGGTTAAGAATAACTAGATATTTAATCTCTCTCTCTCTCTCTCTCTCTCTCTCTCTCTCTCTCTCTCTCTCTCTCTCTCTCTCTCTCTCTCTTGCTGACATACACGCACACACACATACACACACACACACACACACACGTTAGAACAATCATGCGCTAGCAATAGATACACTTGCCACCTATAGGTGGTCAGGAAACTTAGATTGCAGGGTACCATGTGCAACCGACTTTCCTGCAGGAGACGCAAGAAAGACGAAGCCAGCCTCATGGCTAGCATACTAAATGTATATTAATTACAAGCATAGCTCACATCGAGTATCCGTACATGATCCAGGTGTACTCAAAGATATACGGCAGAATAGTATTTCATTTTAGCTCACCTGACAAAGGCCATGTAACCTTATGGCACGACCCTTTGTCCATCTATCAACAGTAGCTTATTGCCACTGTGGAGTCTAAGTTTCTGATCTGATTTCAGTTAAAGGTGGAATATGGGGTTTTATTACCAAAATCTCTGACAGATTCGTTAATAAGTGATATATATCATAAAAACGAGGTGATACTGCATCTGAACGACTGGCCGTTACCTTTTGGGAGGCCACATTTCAAGTCTGACTTTGACTAAACTTAAAATGTGGGCTTGTATTATGCAAGCCTTTGGATAAGTTCGATAATGAGCAAAATCCACACATATATAATTATTTAATGTTGCATCTGTTTGGCTGACCTTCTTAATTTTTGGGTGGCCAAACTTCTGATACGATTTTGACCTAATTCTGGAATATATTATTATATCATTAGGATCTCAGATGTGTTAAATAATGAGCAAGATCCATGCATACAAAAGCATTTGATTGGCTGAGCTTATTACTACGGAAGGAGTAATTCTGGTCCAATTTGATCCAGCTTAGAATATATGCTTATATCGTCAACATCTTCGTCAAAAAGAAGCTTGATAATGAACAAAGTCAATACACATTATTGAGGTAATCTTGTCACTGCTCTGACATCTTTTATCTGCTTATTTTCACTTTTAATATAGCGTACATGAACAAGATTTTGCACGAGTCTGATAATTCGTGGCATCCATGCATATTAATTAAGTGATCTTGCATCTGATTTGCCGAGATTATTACAACTCCAGAGACCGTATATCTGATTAAATTTTGATTGGTAAATAGGATTTAAGTTCCAAGGTCTTTTATGAGTACAATTATGTGGAATGGCCATGCATATTAATGTATGTTTATAAAATCTATTTTTTTTTAAATAAGCAATATTATGTATATTAATGACATGATCGTGAATGTGATTGGCAGAGCTTCTTATTACTTGAGACTTTATTTCAGACCTGTTTTTAATCAATCCTGATTTTCTTTGTGACCAAGACCTGTGCATATTTATGACGTGATCCGAATCTGACTGAGGAGTTTTACCACTGTTGAGCCTGTATTTTATAAATCGACTTTTTTTAAAACTAGGCTTAGTTCAATTTTTTAAAATTATTTTTAGTATGAATGTGAGTCAAATTGACGCATAATAATAACGTGACCTTGCATCTAACGGGCCGAACTTGCTAACACTGTAACAACGATTTTTCAGATTTTGAACATATTTATCAGATAGCTTTCTTTTATTCAAATATTGGTTAAGTGTTACTATAAACAAGATATATACATATTATTGATGTTATCTTGTATCTAATTTGCTAATTTTGGTAGCACTCTGGATACCAAATTCCATTCGAATTTGTCTTCGCCCTGGCAAATAAGCCTATAGTATCATTGCCACAGACCTGTTCTATAAGATGCCCGATATCTGCATATTAATCAGATGCTTTCTATCCGACAGAGCGTCTTACCAGTCTATATTTAGAGACTAGTTTTCATCCGATTTCAATAAAACATGGTACATTGGTTTATCAATGAAATCTCGGATGACTTCAGTAATGAGTAAGCGTCTATGAGTATTAATTATGATTTTATCTTTACCAGGATATAATAATAAAAAAACAGTAACATCAACATGGTATAAAGTTGAGAAGGTGGTTTACATGGGATTTATTTTTAAAATAGTGCTTTATGAAATTTTCACTTTTAAGGTTATTTAAACAAAGCAAACAATATTATCCCACTTTGGCCTCTTGTTTTAAAAACAATGACTATTTAATTTATAGGAAAGATGCAGTATACCTGTATTTCTCAGAAATGATGAGACGGTTGTCCAAAAGATGCATGAAACCCCAACACAGTGTCTGGCATATATAGGTATATACAATAATGTTACACTCAACGGGGCCTCACTACCGAGCGAATCAGCCAACACATGCGCATGTCTCCCTTGCGATCCATATTGTCCCCTGTTTCCAGTGATCCCAACACAACAGTCGTTGAGAACTCAAGGGTTCCTAAACGCGCAAATAATACAGTACTTTTTTTGTTAATCATCTAATGACTACACCTGACGAAACTAATTTTTGGCTCGCATGGATTTTCTTGATTCTTTTTTGTATAACACATCAGTAAGCGTTTCATGTCGAAGATTAGTACTTCATGCCATATACCAAAACCATTACGGCCTAAGTTCCTAATATAAACGAGTTTTCCTATCTGAAATTACTAAACACTTTTGCTTTAGAATATCCCTAAAATTCGTTTTGGTAGAAAGTAGGTCTACATTTTATGAAACTAATCCAAACTACCATAAAATCTCGTTAATTCGGTATACTATAACGTTTACTCCTGGAAATTAGCTAATTACTCAGATTAATCGAATAATCACTAAAATCTAACAAAGCTATGAATGGAGATGTAAATAGAAAAAGAACATACCCTAGTTTTATTGGTGTATGCATAAGACAATTATTGAAGCGAAAGACGGAAATGAGAACAGCAGACAACAAAATGTTGACAAAATATCCACAAAATAAAATCAACAAATTGTGCCAGATTCAAATTTAAATGCTAACATAAATGTATCGCATGTACACATTATAAGCGTAAAGTCAATACTAGTAACTGAATACAAAATATAATATTTTATGCTATAGAAAATTCGGAGATAAATCCGATAATATAAGAGATTTTTTTTTATAAAGAGAAAAAAAAATCCTCAAAAATTGCCGATTCTGGCGCAAATCCATTCTGTGTGAAAACTCCAAAGGTGCGGTCACCCGAACAAGATAGGATTTCCTGGCATCATCATCCTATATTAGAGCGTAGCCTCGATTTTAATTCAGCTAATTTTCTGTTCATTCTTAATTTCATAAAAACAAAAAACAAATCAACATCATATCGTCAGGTCAGACAAAATGTCATTTAACGTACAAGTTAAATATCTAAATTACCACAGATGTTTCAAAAATTCTTTCACTTCCAAATTTCGAAACTTTGTGTTTTGTAAGTATTGAAGAAAGAACCAATACAATTATTATCTTACATTTTAAAGAATGTTTCATTTAATTACTGCCCTTTCAAACTTTTCGCAACAATTATGTTCTAAAGACTAAAATTCCTATATTTGTGTATATCTTGGTTAGTAAGGCGTCAGTGCGCGTTTCAACAGACAATTTTAACATTTCATTATAGATTATAGCGCTGAGAAAAATATATAGGAAACTAGTCATATTCTCCCTGGAAATTTTTGAAGTACGACATTGGCTGTCCGTACATCTCTGTCTGCGTGAAAATTCTGTATAATGGTGATATACCATTTCCCACACCGTTTACAACTTCAAATGTTCGAATTACAGGTTTGTACAAAAAAAGTGTGTGACTGATGGCTGTCTATCAACTTCTATCGCGTGAAAACGAAAGGATATGACGGGAGGGGTTTGGGTCATTTTAGAAATGGGAATGGGGAGGGGCTATGGTGATGTGATACGTCGTTCTAGATTTTCTGACTAATATTTGTACTTTGCTGCTTACACATTTATTTATTTATTTATTTATTTATTTATTTATTTATTTATTTGCGTCTTTTCTGCGTCATCCCAGGTTTTGATCCTCCCATTCCCATTCTATGTGCATTAATTGTCAAAACCCTTTACTCTGGCATCTCTTTGTCTAAAAATAACTATCTACATCTACATCACATGACAGTGCGTGTACGGGACATTATACAGTTTGTCAGTTTTATTTGTTTTTCTCGCCCCAATAATTTCATTTATGATCAGTTGAAAAATGGGCCTTTTGTCAAGAATTACCTATTTGTTTTTCTTAGAACATAAGCGTATTACATAGAAATTGGCTATGTGTATATCAATGGTCGTTCATGTACAGTATTGATGGTAAAGGATTATAATGAAAGCCAGTCTATTCTCCTTTGACGATGCAAATTGTTTTTAAATATACATGAACATTTTATTATATGAAATGAAATCATATTTATTTGCATATGGCTGATTGAACATCAGCAAGTATATAATATAATATATATATGTGTGTGTGTGTGTGTGTGTGTGTGTGTGTGTGTGTGTGTGTGTGTGTGATTGTTACAGTAGTTTTTGATGGTGATTTGATATGTATTGATTATAAATCTCTGTTCAAAACGAAATAGTCGTATATACATGCATGCATACATACATACATACATACATACATACATACATACATACATACATACATACATACATACATACATACATACACAAGTGACAGCCATGCAGATAAACATAAATACATTTCTTGCTATGCCACTGATAATTCGATAGCATTCGCCTTGAAGCACGTCAGATACACATACACATTTTTACCATGTAACGTTAAAATGTTATAAGTTGTGGATATTTTCTTCCTAAAACCAGCATGGGCTTTGAAAATACTTATTATTATTATTATTATTATTATTATTATTATTATTATTATTATTATTATTATTATTAATAATAATAATAATAATAATAATAATAATAATAATAATAATAATAATAATGAGGACTTTGTATAGCGCCTAATCATTAGAAGTTCCAAGCGCTTTACAATATCTATAATGATATGTCTACAAAAAACAAAACACCATAAAATTAGAAAACAAACAATGCTGAAAATATTTAAGGAAGGAATCATTATGAGGTCTTTAGGTTTGTTTTTGCAGTCGAGAAAGGTGAGTTTTAAGAGCACTCTTGAAAAGGATCACGGTGTCTTTGTGGCTAATTTGAATGGGCAATTCATTCCACGTTGCTGGGCCCTGGTATGCGAAAGAACGTTGTTTATATGACGTCATTTTTATAGTAGGAATAATAAGTATATGATTGTCAGAAGAGGAGCGTAAGTATCTTGCTGGTGTGTACACATGCGTGAGGCCCGATAGGTATGTTGGACTGGAGTCCGTCAGTGAATCGTAGCACAGAGAACAAATTTTGTGTTTGATTCTGCATCGCCTGGATAGCCATGTTAGGGTACAGAGCAGCTTGGATATGTGCTCTGAATCGTGGCACTCTAAGGATTATCTGAGCAGCTGTATTTTTAACTTTTTGAAGTTTCTGGAGTAGATATTGAGATGAACCAGACAGAATTGAGTAACTGTAGTCCAGTCTTGAAAATACTAATGAACAAACAAGTGTTTTAGTGGCATTATCTGAAAGATATTTGCCAATGAAGTTCATGCGTCTCAGCTCAAGGTATTCAACCTTACATATGTTAATGACATGTTGGTGCAATGTGAGAGTACTGTCCTGTGTAACACCTAGGTTTCGTAATGACTGTGTGAATTGAATGTTGGTGTTGCTGATATGTATTGTTTGAGGTAAAGGATGTGAATGAGAAAGCCTTTATATTGTGATCAGAATGGCCTCAGTTTTATCATCATTCATCTGCAGCTTGTTACATGTCATCCATTCTTTCACATTAGAAATGCACCTTTCTACTCTTTGGATGGTAGCATCAACTTCAGTTTTGTGGCTCGATTTGCATATATTTGGGTGTCATCAGCATACAGTTGGCGAGACACTGGATGATTATCTATGACACTTGAGAGGATTATTATTGAAATAAAATGATATTTGTTTAGTAACACAAACCCTCAAAAGTTGCCAATATTCCTTAACACCCCGCTTACAAGCTTCATACAGTGAGTGTACTGTGTTTGGACATCTACGGCTATTACCGACATATTTTTTATGTGTCTTACATCATGCTCGCGTCTCGACCAAACGTTTATATTTCATTCTGTTTTTCTATCAATTTCGCTATTTATAAACTTCTCTTCGTTTACTTTTTCATTGAACACGAAACTAGCATGGACTAGAAATTTAATATCTACTTTTGAATATAATTAAGCATTGGAGGGGGTGAGGTGTTTTCCAAATAAATAGACCATTACTACCGAACTAATTACCTCTGACAACTCCATAGCTGAGTTTTAAAATCTACATGAGAGTCATTTTATTTCATCGAAATTCTCTCTGATGGGCAACTCATTTTTTATCAAGACATGTTTTAATTACATCATGCTTCTGGTTATATTTTGAACGGAAGTACCAGTATTAATATTATAAATGGAATTATATGTTTTTGTGTTAAACTTAAAGCACAGAGGTCAAAAGAAGGACTGGGTGGGATTGCACTCAAAGGAATCCAATACAACAGCGACTGATTACATAGTATATACGTACTTCTGCCTCTCGTGTTTACAAAAAGTAAAGCCGCTGTTGCTTTTCAAAGTAAAGTTTTCTTACACTACAGACCGCAAAAGGTTCACGACCCGATGCCTTCCCTTGCTTGTTATCCCCAGAGGCCTTGCGCTCAGTGTCTGTGTCTTACTGAGTGGTGTATGGCACGTCTGCATGGATGAAAGGAAGTCGTGAATGATGAATGAATGGATATGCAGGAGAACTGGTGCTGTGGGTGATTTAATGGTAAACGGACATACATTTACAGGACAAAAGGTCACAAATACACACAGGGTAAAAGTGTCACATTTAAAATCTGTATTGTTTTGATGTACACGTAGGACAAAATATCGAGAGACAAAATGTCACACTTGAAAAAGTCTGATGCTTTAAAATGGTTACATTAAAAAACACTACACAAAATTTTGAAGCAGTTGTGTTAGACTGGAGGGTGTGGTTTTGACAGTAGTTTAGTAATTGATAGTTTGATTTGCTGGCAGGCGTGTCATACAGGTTATGTGATGTTGATAAGAATGTAGCACTTAGCATCGTGGTTTGTTTCTTTAATTAATGTGTAGACAAGGCTGAAAGCTAGAATCTAATTTCTTTATCAAAATAACATTTAAGGGTGATTTCGACAATACCTAAACCGGTAAAATCTTACAACTTTATAAAAAGTGGATTTAATACGAAAAACCATTATGGAATATGTTAAAATGGCACTAATAAGAAGACAATCTAATTGTTACATACATTGTGTCAGTACGTACATTTATCGGTTTAGCATAAAAACTTAAGCGAATTATGAATTAAAAAATGTTAAAAGAAATGTGAAAATTATGATCGTCATTCATGCAGTAAGAAGACTTCAACATTAGGCAAGTCATAATGTGACTTTTTGACCTACGTCTTTTTTCAATAAAATCTGATATTTTGTTCTGTGAATTTCTATCTTACACTTCTTGTATAACTGCGAAAATCAGACTGACCTTTTGTCCTGTGACTTTCTGTCGTACAATCTGATTTAACTATGGGGAATGCAAATAAAGGTATGTCTGAAAAATTTATATTGAAAGAGTTAAAGCAATATGTTAGATCATATTTTGGTACTATTTAGTCATCTAACCAGGAAATACTGTTCCCTTTACAGACAAACTATACTAATAAATGTAATAAAAGAACAAATCAAGATTCAATCGTTTTGGGTTTGTTTTATTTTAATTGCGAAGCAGAGCTTGTTCCCTGTTCTTTAACCTAATTATGCAAGGCAATCTGCACCTTTCTTGTATTTTCATCTCTGTTGTATAATTCAGATATAAAGGAATTTTTTATTTTTAATTTTTAGAATACTTATAGCTTTCTACAATATCGCTGATACGTTGGTATCGCGGTATTGCAGATTTTCTACATAGAGCCACTTATCGTGTGCTTAACGTATGAATGTCCATAATGCTCCAATTTTAATTTCGGTACATGTCAGAACTGCTGACGAGTACAATTTTTTAAAAATGCACACAGGAATTGAATTTTTTCAAAACATGACCGTACCGTTTGTTCTCAAATAAAATATATTTCTTTTCAAAATCGATATCATTATAAAGAACCGGTCATATCACGTGATTATCATGTTTGTCAAGAAGCAAGAGATCGAATATAATGTGGTTAAAAGGAGCCAAAATATAAAGGATATTTAATGTTATTATTTTCTATTTCGCAATTGACAGGTGTTGAATTTACTTTATATTTTACTGCGCACAATTCTTTAGTAACACTTGGTATTGTTCAAGGAGGAAGTATATGCCGTCATACAAATATTTGTGTCGGTATCACCGCTATATCTGAGTAACGCCCTTGACATAATCTGGAATCCACATGGTGACTTTGTCGATAGCTTCTCACAAGTGTCTGATTTAAACTGGAAATTAAATATAGAGCAAAGAACACCATATAGGCATATATACTATTTTGAAAGTTGGTATCCTTTTTCTACTTATTCGCCGACCGCTAACTCGAAGAACCGCGATACCGTCGCACTCGAATTTACCAAGAAGTATTCAATAAAAGAATACCTTTATGTATATCTACTATTCTTTCACCTGGTAAATTTTAATTTTTCATTTCTTCAAAATTCACCTTATTCTATCAAATATCTTCTATAACTACACAATACATTTTTTAAAAACCACTTTTCTCCTTGTCAGTTTACTATACATTCTGTTTCAATATCTCATTTGTCATGTCTACAATAAACTTATCTTCCTTCATTAATCCCAACCTATATCAAAATTTAAAATGTGTATCCTTTCCAGACTGCAAGGCTTCGTTCAAGACCCCAAAGTCAACACTTAAGTATTGCGATACTTGCGAGTTGTGTTTGTATGCGATTCGCATAATTGTGTGTGTGTGTGTGTGTTTGTGTGAGTTCAAACAGAGGCATATACTGGTTGATAGAATACATGTCCCTTTTGCCTGCCAGCCACAGTAGCATAACATAGGTTTGGAACGTAACAGGCATGCCAATTGTGAGACAACTACAGTGGTGAGAGCTGTTATTGTATGGTATTAACATGTTGACACTAGATCTTGAGGATGCACATGAGCTTTACACCTAAATCACGTTTAAGTGGGTTCCAATATTCCTGGAAGTCCCGCAACGGGGAACCGACATCGGATGGTAAAGTTATGGAACGTCTTGGAAACCTCACCACGTCTGTTATGTTTGGAAGTTTGACTTTGGAATTAAAAAAAATCCTGGTAGTGCCTGCGCTATCCTGTGGAAGTGTAGCGATATAACATTGTAATTTACGTCATTCCTGAATAATGTTTGGCCAAAGTTGAACCATTCAGTAATTGTCACAAAGAGAAATGGTTCCGGACTCTTGCGCAGTAAGCGCGAGAGAAATAATCCAGAATGATCGAAGACATTGCAGCATATTGAGATATATTACTTTTTAGCATATTATGGTTTTGCAGGAATCGTTGATCCATTTGATTTATTCAGTTTCTTTTTTTTTGGGGGGGGGGGGGGGCCCAATAAAAAAAGTAAAACGTTTTTATGTGTGTATACCCCCCGATATGTTCTTTGTTGTTTTTTATTTTGCATTTATCCCTATTTGATTTTTCCCCATCGGAGTTATATATTTGATAAGGGGTATATTTGTATCCCTAGTGTTTCCTTCGTAGTTCCTTGCTATGTGGGAGTTGATCTACCCACAACTAGTAGTCTACGTTTTTTCTTTATTTTTGACCATGGCTAGTGGTCTCCTTATATCCTTGTGTTTGCTATTTGTGTTGGTGCTATTTGTGTGTTGCTATATATAAGTATATACCTTGTATTTTTGTAAGGATAACCATTTCTGTTAAAATTTTTCATAGTTGTCTTAATTTGTGTCTCGTGGGGTGACACATTTCCTTTATTTAGTTTATTATAAGTTATTTTAATTTTGAATTTTGTATAAATTGAAGTGTTTTAGTTAAAGGTTTAATGTCCTTCAATTTATTTTTACTACTATTTAATATTTTTAGGTACGTTTGCCTTGAGTTAGGATCTGTACGAATTTATTTGCTTGTACAGTTCCTGTCTCAATTAGGGCCGTCCTGTAATTATTTATTTAAATTATTTGTAAGAAAATCTCAAAATTGTTTATTTGTCCCTTTAAATGGGAACCATGTCTATTACGGGAGATAGACATGGCAGAGAAGTATGGGTTTAGTACCCAGAGAAAAAGAAGTGCATGATTATGAATAGATTAGAAATAAATTATTATTAGGGTGCTTTTTCCAAACTCTGCTACAGGCCTGCTCACTTCGCGTAGCGCCATGTGATATAGCCCCATAGCGTCCTCGTTATGTACTTTCCCTGTTATGTTAATGGTTTATATCGTCATTACAAGTAAAAAAAAAAATTAAATTAAAATTGTATATAAGATTTTAAAACGAGTCCCTAACCTTCATCAGGGGTCCACATTTTATTAAAGTCCTCGTTATATAGTCTGTTATTAGTCGCATTAATTGTTTATTAAAGTTATCGTCAAGGAAGAGTAATTGACGTCTGTCATATTTGTCTACCTTCATTATTTCTATTATTAGTTTGATACTTTCTTCCTTTGTTTTGTCGCATTGTGTTATCGTATGATATTTAGTGAACGGGGCATTTCTGCATAGAGGGCAGCTAATAAGGGTCTGAATCATTCGTCGTCTACGTGCCACTTCGCCTGTAAGCCAGTCGTTGTGGGGGGGGGGGGGTACGTGTATATCATACTTTTTGTTTAGTTCTGTATAGTGTATACTTTTTATGTAGTGTGTTTTGTAATTCCATATGTAATCTACTATATCATTATCAATACAGTCGACTCCGGTTAACTGCACACCATCGGGCCCGTCACGAGACTGTGCAGTTAACCGGAGTGTACAGTTAAGTGAAGTATGGTACATTACAGCTTTAAATCAGCACGGCACGAATATCTGTGAAGAATAATTTTAAACAATGATTAGAATCCACTCTTTCAACGTTTACCTAAAATGTTAAGCTTGCTTTCCTTCCTACGAACACAACTTCACTGATTCAACCAATGGATCAAGGAATTAAAGCGAATTTCAAGAAATTCTATAGATCGCTTGTCATTCGAAAACTGCTGTCAGACATTGATGTGTCATCTCCCACAGAAAAAGTGTTCAGCTCTAAAGTCGTCTGCATTCTGTTTTTTTGCTGTGTTGTCGTCTAAATTCAATTCCGTTGCGCATTTTCCATCTTTCCAACCATCCATTTGTTGGTTTGAAATCATTCAAACCTGAACGGTTTAGTGCAATGTTTCCAATGCTGTACATGTACTATGATTTTTCCCACGCTATTGCTCTCTAGTGGGCGCGGATATACATGTATATACCACATAAGGCGTCCTTTACATGTCAATTATTTACAAAGTCGCATTTACCGGCTTAATTGTCGGCTTATTTGAAGCACTACAGCAGTGAACTGGCAATAACTGATCAATCATGACTATACATTATGCAGTTAACCGGAGTAAAATTGTATTGAATAATGTGCCACGGGCAGAAATTTATCGTGCTATTATCGGAGTGTGCATTTAAGCGAAGTGCAGTTATCCGAAGTTTGTTCTCATTGAAAAGCATAGTAAAAAAACGGGACTGTCGTGACTACGTGCAGTTATCCGGAGTGTGCAGTTAAGTGGAGTCGACTGTAGTTTCTAGTGTTTTATTGTTAATGTCCACAGTGTTTAGTAAGTATGTCAAATTTGAATACATATGTTTTTGCAACCTGTGAACCAGGGCCGGCTTTAGGCCAATTGGACCAATTGCACCCTTGATTGGGGGGGGGGTCAGTTCACAATTAGTCTAGACAATTAGGTGCATTGTGATGCCACCGTGGTCAAGGGACACAATCTTTTGCCAGTGTTAAGTGTACAGGCCACATGATAACTGTAGCAAGTGCCAAGTGAAGAAGTACCAGCTATACAGTTATATTAACATTTAAAACCTGCAAGTCTGTCAGGCTACTGCCAAGAATCCTAGTGAAGCGAGTGATGCCATTTGTGTGAGTATAGACAGTGACAATGAAATTTTTTTTTTATTATATATAATTAAAAGTAGACTTTACCATTACTGTCTTATATTGATCTACAATACACAATCATGTGGTTCTGCTTTCAATAATTTGTTGAACATTTGAAAGCCACTAGTTGAAGTTAAAAGTCAACTTTAACAAGAAAAATGCAGCACTAAAGTGCACTTTGGTCGCACGCTTTACAATGCTCTAGCACCAAAAGTATTATAGCTGTGCAGCTGTTTTTTTTTTCTGCACCCCAAAAGTATATTAACTGTTTTCTGTGTAAATCTCATGAAATAATATGATGCTGTTTTTCCTATCCAGGCGGCATACGTATGCTTTTGGCCATGGCGGGTCCATAAATTGTCTGATTATTACGAGATTTATAATGTAAATACTCCAATGCACCATTGTCCTGTAGTGAAAATTTGGTATTGATATCTTAAAAATTAACGAAATGCGAGCATTTTAAATGCCGCGTAGAATAAATAGATAGGCGAGGACTAAAGCAGAATGCATAAATGCTTAGGTTATGGCATGGTGGAAAAATATCATAGTAAGTTCATGGCCTGAAATGGCGTGGTTTTCCAGATTTTTGCAGGACAAACATTTTTTGCCTACCCCCGGTGCTTATCACTGCATAGGTCGAAAGCGAAGTGTGCGACCAATTATCTTTTGTTAGGGGTGGACCAGTACTCATGCTGCTTGAAGTGCTCTTCCTTCTGAGTTGAATTGTGTCTTCATGACATTTGCTCCAATATGTCGGATGTCTAACAAAATTCATGATGTCACAATTTTGTTAGCTTTGGATTGCTCCAAGCAGCATGTGAACCATAAGAATTTATATTGTTATTTAATTAATTGCTTAAGATTAAACCACACACAGAAAAAATGTAGATAACAGTGGTGTGATTTAGCTAACATGACAATAATCAAAATTTATCCTGGCATTCATTGTCACTTCTTTGGGCAGGTTTGCACATATGAGGTGTTGTAAAGCTGATTTTGACTAGTTTTCATTTGGGCAACAGTGGATCTATTAGGCTTTCGATGGAGTATGCGTACGCATCCTCCCTGCTTTGTGCCAAGTAGATTCTTCTGTAGCCCTTTATAACTAGTCATTATGTGTTCACTGTATTTTGTTATAGAGACACAAGATTCCTGACCTTCAAATATGAGTAAAAGACCGAGAGATATAGGCACAAAGTACCAGAAGGGCAGTAAGACAAGGGCAATAAGAAAGGCTAAGAAAGCCCAAGATGAAAGATAAAGAGGAGCCATAGACAGATTTGTTTACAGAAATACATCAGATAAATCTGATGAAACAAATGCAAAACTCAGTTGAAAATGATCCGAAATTCAGTGATAATGATAGTGGTGCTGAAGAAATTTTACAAGATGAACACAGCTTTAAGGGTGCTTCTGCTGTTACGAACTCTTCGAATGATCCTTCCACTTCAAATGTCACCAATGATGATGAGCAAGATCCTTCCACTTCAAATGTCACCATTGATGATGAGCAAGATCCTTCCACTTCAAATGTCACCATTGATGATGAGCAAGATCCTTCCACTTCAAATGTCACCATTGATGATGACAAAGATCCTTCCACTTCAAATGTCACCATTGATGATGAGCAAGATCCTTCCACTTCAAATGTCACCATTGATGATGACAAAGATCCTTCCACTTCAAATGTCACCACTGATGATGAGCAAGATCCTTCCACTTCAAATGTCAAGATTGATGATGAGCATTCACAACTAACTGATGATCCTGCAACCTGGCCAGAAGTAATAAGTCATGGTGTGAGAGACTATTTGGTGAAAAAGGACCACCAAAAGTTCTAAAAGAAGATTTCCCTAAAAATGATAAAGGAACACACTTTTTAAAACGAATGCTCCCAAATGGTGAATTTATAGAGCGACCTTGGTTGTTATACTCAGTCTCAAGTGACAAGATCTTTTGTTACTACTGTAAACTTTTTGACCCAAATGCTACAGCCACACTTGCAACTTCTGGTTTCAATAATTGACCAAACATCCATACAAGGCTGGCTGAGTATGAGAATTCAAACAGGCATTTGCAAGCAATGCTCCGCTGCTGTGAACTACAGGAGAGGTTGGCTGTTGCAAAGACCATTGATGAAGTACAGGAAAAACAAATTAGAAAGGAAGCAAACCACTGGTATAAAGTATTTGAGCGACTTGTGGCCACAATATAGATGTTAGCAGAAAGAAATTTACCATTCCGTGGTTCTGATGAACACATTGGCACACCACATAATGGCATCTTTCTAGGTGTCAATGAGTTACTTGGGAAATTTGATCAAATAATGCAAGAACAAATACGGAAAGTTCAAAACAAGGAAATACTTGATCATTATTTGGGAAAAAACATCCAAAATGAGCTCATTGACATTCTGGCAAATGCTGTTGAGACAGCAATTATTTCTAGAGTTAAGGCTGCCAAGTACTATGCCATAATTCTTGACTGCACCCCTGACATCAGTCACCAAGAGCAAATGTCATTGGTTATTAGATATGTAGCTGATGGTACAAAACCAAACATCCCCGCTGGAGTGAATGAACACTTCATTAAGTTTTTAGTGGTGCAAAGCAGCACTGGAGAAAACTTGTTAAACTCCGTTCTGAAGGAACTTGAGGTATTAGGACTTGATGTTTCAGATATCCGTGGGCAAGGTTATAATAATGGGGCCAACATGAAGGGACACAATTCAGGTGTACAAGCACGACTCCTGAAAAGAAATTCTCGAGCATTTTTTACCCCATACGCGTGCCATAGTTATAATCGCTTATTTTAGGTGATATGGCAAAAACATGCCCCGAGGCCATGACTTTCTTCGGTACATTGCAACGTATTTACACAATTTTTGCCTCATCCACAACAAGGTGGACAATCTTCAGAAGTCATGTTACTGGCCTGTCCTTGAAACCTTTGTCAGCAACAAGGTGAGAATGCAGAATGGATAGTGTGAAGGCCATCAGATACCAAGTTTCTCAAGTCTGTGATGCTCTCCAAGAATTGGCAGACACTACTGAAGATGCCAATACCAAATGTGATGCTCAGTCCATGGTGAACCAAATGAGAAATTACAAGTTTCTTGTGTCTCTAGTGTTTTTGAGACTCATTGCTCTTTCAGATAAATTTCGTAAGCAAGGAGCTTCAAGGTGAAATCATGGATGTAACAACTTGTCTGAAAGCATTTGAAAAACTGTTCAACTGGTTAAATGCATTCAGAGAAAAGGACTTTGAGGAATCACTGGTCGATGCCAAAGAACTTGCTGAAGACCTTGAAGTGGAAGCAGTTTTCAAAAGTGAAAAGAGGCGTGTGCGCAGGAAGAGGCAAATGTTTGACTACGAATCAACTGATGAACCTCTGTCAGACCCCCAAAAGGTATTTCAAATTCAATGCTTTAATCAAGTGGTGAATAAAGCCGTGCAAACCCTTCAGCCCCGATTTGAACAGCTGACAAAGCACTATGAGTTGTTTGGATTCTTGTGCAATTTTAAGGATATGCCCAAGGAAGACGTAAGGAAATGTGCTGCAGATTTGGAAATCGCCTTAACTGATTCCAAATTAGTTCATGCTGACAATGCAGGAGATGGAGTTACAACAACGAAGATGGCTGATATTGATGGTTTCATGCTTTGTGAGGAGATAGAAGCAATAAAGCCAATTCTCCCTTTAGAGCTGTTACAAAATCCTGCAAAAATGCTCGAGTTTCTAGCTTGCAATAACAGGTCTGCAGCCTTTCCAAATCTTTTTGTGGCACTTAGAATTTACCTTACCATCCCAGTCACAGTTGCATCTGGCGAAAGATCCTTTTCTAAGCTCAAACTTATTAAAACTTACCTAAGGTCTACAATGAGTCAAGAACGCCTAAAAAGTTTGAGTAATATGTCAATAGAGTGTGATGTGGCCAGAGAATTGAGCTTTGACGAAATCCTGAAAGACTTTGGAATAAAAAAAAGCAAGAAAAATTAGCTTTTGAAAGCTTAATGTATTAAGGATACTAGTTGCTGTGCTTTTCTTAAGTGATAAGTTCAATATTTCCATATTTTGAGTTGAATATAAATGTATAAGGTTCCCAGTGACTAGAACATATTAATTAATAAATCAAATAAAGACAATATAGTATTTTTGTATTTGTTTAGACAGTTTAATTTAGGTTCATCATTTGCAGATTGACATGCTGTCTCCTAGACTGGGCCTGGTGAATCACCTATCTTGCACTTCTGCTTGCCAAGTGCAGTGGGTTGCAAAAGTGTTGGCCCCCTCAACATTTTTTCAATGATTCCTATAGAAAACAGCTCTCACTGTATCAAGTGTAACTTCATCACAATCTGTTTAGCTATATAAATTGTAGTGCTGTTTAATGATTCAAGACTTCGGTGGTCAGTATATTATATCAGGCATAACTGAAAAATACCACTATGCTATATTTTGCATTTGGATCACAAATTGCAAAAGTGTTCATCCCCCAGCTACTATTGGAATAGCAATAGATGGGTGGGGATGAATAACAGATAACAGACCTTTATTTTTTACTTGAAATACTCAGTGAAATTTGTTTTACTGCCATTGAATAAAGTGTAAATAACAAATAACTTTGGCAATTTTATGACCCCTATGCAAAATGAAGCAGAGTCGTGCATTTAATCGTACCTAAAATAATATAAAATAAACTTATTAAATAGAACCACAATTTATAAGAACAAATGGGATGAGTTGAAGTTAATTACACTTGGTGGAGTGAGAGCTGGATTCTATTGGAGTCAATGGAAAAATATTGAGGAGGTAAATACTTTTTCAACCCACTGAATATCTATACTGCTATTATCTATAGTATTATTATCATGACTTCATAAATGGGGGGCCCCGCCATCATGTTTCCAATGGGGCCATACACTTCCTAGAGCCGGCCCTGCACTGTGAACGTTCCATTAGACTAAGTGGCGTGAGTGCCCAAATATTTGTTATATCCTTTATTTTGTTTTTTTATTTTTAGACAGTTTTCCTTTTCTTCATTTGCCCCGAATAATATTCCCAGGGCTTTTACTCTGTTTTTAATTAAATGTGGAGGTAAACCAGGGTGGTTTCCCCTCCAGTTTCCCTTTTTTAGAATTTCTGTTTCGTCATGGTTTATTTGAGATCCCGATGCTTTACCAAAAGCCTCATATTTCTTTTGTAGATGTTTAAAGAAATTTGGATCATTTATGAAGTTCGTACACTCATCAGTATGTTGTAGCATTTTAAATTCTTCTTTTAAGTTTGGTATTCTTATTCCTTAAATATTGGTGTTACTCGTGATCTTAAAACTCAGGATTTCAATCGCCATTACGTATAATAGCATTTATAGTGGGAAGCCTTGCCTCACTGATCTTTGAATGTCAAATTTGTCTGTTTTCTCCCCATTTACTTCTACATTTGCAGTTATTTTATTGGACAAAATTTTAGTCCATTTTTGGAAATTATTTCTAAATCCAAATTTTTTCAGTACTTTTTGCGTATAATTATGTTCTAATATGTAGAAAGCTTTTTCCTGATCGAAAAGTACCATAGAACATTTCGAGTTTGAACCATTTATAAAATCTATAATTGTCCTATGCTATGTATGCTTCTATCTTTACCACCGCATGTTCGATTAGTGTTCACTATTGTGTTTATCCCGTGTTTAATCCTATTCGCTAGAATTCTACTCAGTATTTTGTAATCTATGTTTAGGAGGGAGATGGGCCTCTAGTTTTTCAGGTCAGTTCTGTCACCTTTCCCTTTGTAAATGATAGTAATCAATCCCTCCCTCATTGTTTTAGTCATTTTGTCATTTTTTAATAGTATATTATTGTATAAACTTTCTAAAATTGGTGCCACCTCACTTTGGAATTTCTTATAGAATTCCGCCGTGAGGCCATCTCGTCCTGGTGATTTACCTTTTGCAAGTTCTTTTTTTTTGTGGTTTGCACTGCTTCCACAGAAATGAGATCATTACACAGTTTCTTGTGTTCCGATGAAATCTTTTCGCATTGTATAGAATTTAGATATTGTGTAATTATCTCATTGTCTATGTTTTGAAAAGTATAAAGTGTTGTATAAAATTTTTGAACTTCCTTCATTATTTCTGCTTTAGTTGTGACTTCCAACCCTTCTATTATTAAAGTGTCTAGTGCCTCCCACCCCCTTCCCTTTTTTCTTCCCTTTTTTTTTATAATTTCTTCGCCTGCTTGTATAAATGGTGGAATTTTCACGCCCTGATTGCCATTCCCTTTGTTTCACATTCTTCTAGCTTTTCTAATTGTTTGGAGTAGCTCTCCTTATCCCTTAATGATGTTGTAGCTTCGTTTATTATTCTTTTAAGTGCTAGTTTCTCCATTTTTTTAATCCGTTTACGTTTAGTTGAGTGATATATTGCTATTGCCTTTACTTTTTGTTTAAATTTGTCCCAATCATTTGCTATATCAGTTTTTTTTCCCTCTTCATTTGTGAGTATTTTAGGGATTTCTTCTTTTATTTCTTTAATTAATTGTTCGTCTTCCAGAATTGAGTTGTTTAGTTTCCATTCCCCTTTTCCCCATCTACTATTTTTTATCACTATCTCTAGAGTTATTTGTTTATGATCAGAAATTTTGAGTTCTAATATTTTTGCTTGTTTGCATGTTTTATTTCCAAAATCAGATACGTAAAATATGTTTATTCTACTAGATCCTTTTATTCCTTGTCTTGTATAGTTGTTTGTATATTCAGTTCTTAATAGGTTCAGTTTTCTATACACATCGGTTAATTTATTTGATTTTATCAAGTTACCCATTACTGCCATTGATGTTAGATCTTTGGTTGTTAGTTTTCCATTGCGGTCTACATTTTCTCCCACCCAATTAAAATCCCCCCCCCCCATATTCAGATGTTCTGCAGTGAAACTATTTAGATAATTATTTAAATTTATTATAAAGAAATGGTGACTTTCCCAATTTGCCGGAACATATACATTCATAATGTGTAATTTATTAAATTTTAAATGTATTACTCTTCCCTTTAAACTATTATCTTCTTTCATTCTTTCCCAATTTTGCCTATTTCTATTTCTAATTATTGTTGCTACACCCGCTTTAGTGTCGTTATCATTAGCCTCATTTGTTTTAACTATCGCATCCATTTTGGATTCTAGTTCAACTATCATTGTTTTGGTAAGTTTGTTGTGTGTTTCTTGAATTAGTAGTATGTCAAACTGTTTTAATTTTATAAGTTGTGCAATTTTGTCCTTATCTATTCCATTAGTGTTGATTGATGTAATATGGAAGTTTAGTTCTTCCATTTTTGGTTTCCAGGTGACTTGTCCTTTCATTAGTTCTATTTGATATTAAGTATTAAAATGCATTAAATATGATAACTAAATGACATTAAATTGTTGAATTGTGGGGCATTGGCCTCTCGTTAGTCAGTTCCCTATTGTCAATTGTCTCCTTAATGTTTGTTGTTTGCGTCTTCGTTGTTTGTTTTATGTCAGTCATTTCAGTCTGTGTAGGTAAGTATATTTCCTGTGTATTGTTCTCGTCAGAGGTGTCAGAGAGGTTTAATTCCAGACTTTCTTTTTTTTCTCCCTCAGCTTTTTCTTTTGCTTGTTGTCTGTTTTTTCTTTGTAGTGGCTGTTCCGTTATAGTGATTGCCTCTTCACTTGTTGAGGATTCTGATAGTGTTTTGCTCTTCCTCTTTCTTTGAACAGGGATCGGTGAAGAGGTTAAAGGCCTTAGCCCACTTAGGTCCGTCTCATGGAGTGTCGTCTCCATTTCGTCTGACCCCTCTTCTATGGGGAGGATCTCATATCTGTTTTGAGTTTTCAGTGGCGTACACAGTATAAATTTTTTTGTTGTCTTTTTAGGCGTATGGAAATTTTTTTCTTCCGTTTCCGCTGCAACTGTTTCTTCTTTTATTTCAATTTGTGGTTCTTCTTGTTCTTTCTCTTTATCCTGTTTTTTCCCTCCCCTGTCATTTTTGCCGCATAGGAGTTTGGATCTTTTGGTCTTTGCGGAACTGTACAGTTTTTGACTCCATGTCCCATGTTTTTACATCTTGGGCAGGGTCTGTTCAGTTCACATCCCCTGTACCAAGATCTGACCAGGAATCCAATTATATAGAAATACGGCGGGATCTTTCTCGCTTCTTCCAGTGGGACTTTTAGTATACTTTCTCCATTATTAATTCTGTCGTACCCATAGCAGCAGCTTGCCTTTTTTCATCTGTTATTCGTATCTTATTCACGCACATAAGATTTTCCAGGATGATGGTGGTGCTTATTTCTAAGTGTAGCCCTGAGATAAAGACATCTATCTTCTTGGGTTCAATATCCCTTATTATTGGGTCAGTCTGCGTAATTTTGACCCTCTGTCCCAGAATTGGTATCTCCGTTTGCTTCAACAGCATCCTCTGTTTTTTTGGGTGGAGTATATACTGTTACGTCTATTGGATTTAAATTATTTATTTTTTAATTGTTAAATCCAGATTTGTCATTTAGGGTTTAATATTCATCAATTGGGAGATTTTTTCTGGAAAATTCAGGCTGACCTAGACTCTAGCTGTAAACAGGTTGACCTTGGCTTGTTGACCTAATTCCTGGCCCTACTTTAAACATTGTCAACAAGCTTCTAAAACAATTGGTTAATTTCAAGGACATCTTTATATTTTTAGTTATTGGGGATGGTTTTTCTTCTAGATCATTTTTTTATTACGTGACTTGCTGAAGGTAGTCTCTTTTTGTGACCTTCCATGAATTTCTATCAATTTCTAGAAAATCACGTGATCACTTGTTTACTTAAGAAAAACAGTTATATAGACTGTTGTTTGGGATAAAACAGTTCAGTAAAATCTCTGGGCTTTAAGTTATTAGTTGTGTATTTATGTTTGAGTTATAATTATAATTATTTTGTTCTGGACATTGTGTCAATTCATTGAAGAAAGAAGAATTATCTGGAAAAGGACATGTGTTTATGATTTTCATCTGGATGATAAAACAAGAACTGCATCACGTGACATTGTCAGCCATTTTGGATTACATCGTCAAGATTCGAACCTGGAACTATTAGAACATTTATTTATCAGGACTCTTGCAATTCCATTAGCGGATTATTTTTGTGAATTCTATATTGGATTAATGTTGGATTTGATTCTCTAAAACTGTAAGTTTATTTATTTTATGAAAATAATTGTACTTAATAAATTAATTGTTCAAATTATACAAGCTTGTTAGTTTTCACTCTTTCTGTGCTGCTGCTTATTCGAGCCTAAGCACGTAACAATACTTATTCTTCCCCCCATACTGGAGACCGTCAATTTCTTCTAGGTCTATGCCTAGGACCCGCATCTCCGTGAGGACTTCAGTCTGTCTGGGTAGTTGGTTAACGTTGCCAAAATCAAGGGTCTGGCATCCCTCCATGTGGTATATCAAAAGCCTTTGATTACCAAGGTCCCCTTCCACTACAGTATTAAAAAAGTCACTTATCTTAAATGTAGGGTTCCATTCCGTCTCTTTGTAATGTCCGGTCCGTCCTAAAGTGATTTTCCTGACTAACAAAAAGCATAGCTTTCATTTTCATATATGAATAACACGTTAGACATCAAAAGGTTTAAGTGTTAATCCATACGTGGGGGGGGGGGTGTTGATCCTCGTGTCTCTCCCCAGCACAACAGCTGGTTTGAGTCGGAAGAGGAACACCGTCATTTTGAAAATGTGTTTATAATAGTGCGATGGAACCCTGTCCACCCATGTATGTAGTATAGTGTATATTTTCATGTGTTTTTTTGTGGTCACGACTCACAGGAGAACATACCAATAGAGTCAATTATCTTAAGCGTCCTGCTTATATTGTTATTTCTTAATTATTTTGTAAATGCCGACATGGCCTCTAATTATCTTAAGGATAATGTGTAATCTTTTGATGTTAATCATCTTGTTGGTGCCAAAACGGCACACGCCAAAACATCCAAGCGCCAAAACGGTCACGTCAAACCGGCCGGCGCCAAACGGGCTGCGTCAAAACGTCACGGACCGACATACCGTACGTATTTAGTTTGGACATGAAAGCATTGCATCATTCAGTAGGTGCCAATGTATATCCGTGAGTTCATAAAAAGTGATTTTCGCCGGTTATGCAGGTAAGCATTTGTCCAAAGTCGTCGATGAACTGGGAAACATATGATAAAGAATGGTACGTTATTTTCTGTGGGATTCGTTATTTGCGCCAATATTTACCTGGCTGGTGGGTGAATATTGACTATACGCCATTAGTATGACGCAAATTTCCAACGGTGTGACGATATCTTACTCGGCGAAAAGAACAGTTCACAAATGAATAGCTCGCATTGATTCCGAGTTTGTTCAATGGTTAAAAAACATTGGGATGCAACATCATTATCCTGACTAAAGAAACACTGAAGTGGCAGGATCTTCGACACTAATGATGATAGAACCGTTCGATTTTGCCACATATCATCAAGCCGATACCAGTCGGTAAATTTTACAAGGCTGGTGTGGACTCGGAAAACCAGATAATTTAACCACTGACGCGATGGAGAAAATGAAATCATGCTAGGCTGAAACAAAAGCTTTTGAAACGAGAAAATGTTAATTGCTGTGACAAAGACCCCGTGTGAGTGCTGAGCTGATTGCTTATGTAAAACAGTATTTTTTTTTCAATATAGCAAATTTGGTGTTATCCAAGAACGTTCCGATGGAATCGATCGCCGTATTTGTACCAAGTAAAAATCTGTGAAGCAGATATATATTTTTGAGCTACGTACTATCAGGAATGAAACACGCTTTGGTAATATACGATCTCTTTTCAAAGTCTGTTGCTGTGAAATATTCAGGGACCACAGATTGATACAAATAAGGCGGTACTTATTATGGACAACTAATGCAATACGTAAGTGAAATATCATCAGCTGTAAAATCTCATACTACACCTTCGAGTGGATGGAAACGTAAAGAGTTTTAACTGGATCGTTATTGTCAAACGTAGCGGGTGTCATTGTGTAGAATGGGTACAGCAAATAGACAAAATGCAAATATAAAAATTCTAGCATTGTTGAAACGATAGGATACACGCTATGCTACTTAAAACATGGTTGAGATTTTAGACTGCCTATACAGCTTATTGCTAGCCATACTCCAGGCTCATTCTCGAAAACACTCCAATCATAGAAGAAGATGTAAGCCTTCGAATGGATGAGAAGCACGGTGAAAACGTAGCAGCACAGGCAGAAAGTTACGATAGGTTGGACCACCATACACCCTATTAATAATAAACGTGATATGGCTGCGTTCTAGATATTGCAGAAGGGGAAGAATCCGTAACAACGGATCCCCCTTGGAATGGCCCGCATGTTATTAAGGACAGATTTTTTGTTGAGATTTTATATTGAACACCATAGATTTCAAACGGATGATGGTAAGTATGGGAATACACCATAATCGTCTTAAACCCGGTCTGGCAGGCCAGAACAAGCAAAAGTCAGAACAAAGCAGTATTCAGTATGAAACTTGTCAACATTCATTTTCTGGAACCAGTTGGTTTTCCAGCAGGTGGAAAACGTGGTCCCACGAAACCTAGATGTGGAAGATGGTGGTGTAAAAATGGTGGTACTAAGCAACACAACGTAGTTTCGAGAACCTCTATAGATAGGCCTCAGATGCACAATAGGGTACTAACGGGGAGCGTGCCAGAAGTCTTAGGTAGCCAAAACAGCTGATAACAAATTAATTGCAGGAAAATCTTTGGCGGAGACCTCTTCGTTGCCCCGGAAGCAGCTATTTACTAATAGTACGACACTTCTAGTATACACAAGGAGTGGACGATCCGTCTAACCTCAATATGATTAAAGAAAAATATGGCATAAGAAAAGAGGAGTTTAATGGATCAAATTCGGATGGTCTTGCATTTGGACACTGCACCGTATTTTCTGGTGTATGTAAACTTCTGTAGTCTCTTGAAGTGGTATGTGGTGACTGGAAGCGGCGTACTTGCGCGTGTGCATATACGCCCATACATAGAGGCAAGGGGGTGAGAGTGGGGGTACAACCATGATTTGGCCTACACCTGTAAAATTTTATAGCTGACGAATAAATTTTTGCACCCGAACCCGAAAATAATTATATAATTGTGTGTGTGTGTGTGTGTGTGTGTGTGTGTGTGTGTGGTAGACTTCCAGTGACTTAAACTATTCAGTACAACATAGATAGAAAGTTGCTAAATCACAAAATATGTACATTACATATCTTTTTTTCCCCTTTGGACATTTTAATAATTTAGCATTTCAGGTCATATGTTTTAAGTGTGTTCGTTTTATTCGAGTGTTTATAATTGTCTATGTAAGCTCTCATATTTAAACTCTTCTAAACTGTTTAACCATTTCAGCAAATTAGGCACACAAAAGCGACGCATTTTATTAGAATAGTTGTCTGTTTTAATGTGTAATTGTTTTATCAATTCGCCGCCCCTGTCCGCACCAGTATTAAATCGCCCTTGAGGAGAGGGTGTGACAAGACATGAGAAAGATAGAAATTTATTTGTATTTAGTTGATTGTCCTTCAGCAAGTATATACATATACATTGGAACTTTGTTACAAACAGTGATGGTCACATATGTAATACCTACAGGAAAACGGATCGTATGTACAAATAAATATACAATAAATATTAATACATACACACATTCCAGAATAAATAAACTCTGTAATTCTATTATTATTTTCTGTTATTATATTTTTTTTTGTTTCCAAGATAAGTCCATTGCTTGGTGTCTGTCTCGGTCTCTAGATGCTGTTATAAAGTCTCCTCTTGTTATCTGACGAAACCCGTTGAATAAATAAATGTTTGAAAAACGAATATACAACACACACACACACACACACACACACACACACACGTGGTGGCATGAATGCTCTGATAGTATGATTATCTCTAAAAATTAGTTATAGTTTACAAATAAACTCCTGGATCGAAATTTCTTTAATCTTTGTCGGACACAGGTAAAAATGTATGACTAGAACATAGAACCCACGTGACAGCACATAAATTTGCGTCGAATTAAGTATTTGCACATGACCTCGCGCAACCAATGGGAAGATACATAATTATTATTGAAACATCTATATCCCATCAGTCACTAAGAGACTATGTCATATTAGCCATTTTAAGTCTTAGTATTAAGATTATTATTAACCGCTTTATAATTTTGTCTCTATGGACATAACTTTGTATGATGCAGATCAATCAAAACCCAGAAAGGATATCACTGTATTCGAAACTGACATCAACAAACCAGTACAGTGGGAAATAACATGGAGCAAGTGATTCCAAACTAAGAAGTAAATTCCTTAAAACAAGTTTGTCATTTTCTTTCGAAGATTTGTCATATAAAATAATCAGGGGTCTTGTCATATAAAATAATCAGGGGTCTTGTCATATAAAATATTTAGGGGTCTGAAATGCTAGTGTTCTGCAATGAAACCTTCCAATTCAAAATTGCGCACCCGGGCAAAATAGTTCTTTCGACCTATTCAGACATTAATGTTTCCTCTTGCCAACAAAATATGAAAGATTTAGCATTCAGGGGTTAACTCAGATCCATTTTGCAGTTCAGCTTGTATGGTTGGGGACCCCATTTACAGGAAAACATTGAGGGGAAAAAAATCCAAAAGCAAGCAGACAGGTTGGTTGCATCCAATTATTATTATATACTATGATATATGCCATCATCATTGAAAAAGTTGTATTGAAAACCATTCATTCAACATAGACTGGGTAATAGATCATTATTTCTTCAAAAAGGATTAACAAAGCAACGTAACATACAGTGTTTCTGCTAGAGTTGATCAAGTAAACAAGACAATCAAATTATTTTTTTTTTATTTTCACATTTTCTTTCCCCGTCCCACATTATGAACGCTATTTTATTACATCAATGTGTCACTCAATGAATCTAATATATCACTATGGCATGACAAGGAAAGGCAGGGTGTGACATATCTTGTCATATTTATTATTTACCTGGCTATATTCCATTAGTATCACGTACGGTAAGGTGAAACACGTGCGTTCTATAATGAAATACCTGTGTTTGATTTTCGCATGCTATCTGTGTACATCATAGAAACAATTTATGCGTATGACAATGGCCGTTCATGTATCTCGTGCCATATTTTTCTCAATGGAAAGTCTTCAGAAAAAAAAAAGATTTCTTGTCGTGAAGAGGTCCACAATTTCAGAAACTTGCCTTCTTCATGAAAGTCACGTTTTTACTTACATAGTGTGTATGCATACGGACATGTCAAAAATGAAAGATTTGCCATGAGGAAACTTGTCTCGCTTAGTCATTTTTAAAAAGAGGTAATAATAGTTTCATAAAGATTGCTAATTTTATCACGAAAGAATTTATAGCTTTTATATACATTTATTTATTTTACGAAAAACTTAATTTTGTCTCTCTAAAAGTGCTTTAACAATATTTCGAAGTATGTGATATTGTTCATGAAATTTACACATTGTTTACACAGAAAAGTATTTTTTTCGTCATATGATTTGTGCTGTCGTTTTAGAAACCCATTTGTTTATGACTATTGCACATTCTTCTGGGAAAAAGTATATTTTCATGGAGAGTTTTCAATTCATTTAACCCAGCATATTCCAAGAAAAACAGCATGACACGATATCCACATACATATACAGTATCAAGCTCTTTCCGTTATGGTGTCTGGCCTGTGGCTTTAAATGTAATATGGGAAAACAATCAATAGGAAAATGTGTCCGCATGCGAGTATGTGTGTATATGACTGAGAAAGAGAAATATGTTTCATTTCAGAAGTCTTGTTTTTTTACTCACAAGAAAGCATATTATATCATATATATTACCTAGCCACAAACAAGTTATATATAACTTTAAATAAATAAATAAATAAATAAATAAATAAATAAATAAATAAATAAATAAATAAATAAATAGGAAAGATTACCATTGTCTTAATACAGACTTGTTTACTTACAGAATTTAGTTTCCGATGTCGCTTTTCTTAAATGGACAGGTTGAAAAAATACAAATGAATAAATACAGATTAATTGTGCCGTAATAGCTCGTTTATAAAACGAGTCAACTTCAAAGCGAACAGATCCAGATTTGTCGTCGCATAATATACTGGCAGATCTGAGTCTGTGCAGTGTGTTAGGAGTAATCAGTAGAACAAAAACCTAAACCCTCATCTGCAGACGTATTATGCTAGGTCAGATCAGGATCTTTGTTGCTTGCAGTTTAATGCAACTTATAAGTGAGTATAAACGGTAATGAAACTAAAAAGATCACGCCGTAGATTGATAAAGTGCATGTAAAGTAAATGAAAAACAATGACACTAACAACTATAATATGAATTTTCAGATCGTGATTTATAAAAAAAAATAGTTATGTACTCTGAGAATGTTTTGAACTTTAAACACATAGTTTTTGATACATGACTGCTAATTTTCTTACATTGCTGACATTAAATAAATATCCAGCTAAAAATCTGAAAGGTAATCTGAAAATTTTGCTTAGTTCTAGCATTTTCTCACCCACTCTCCTATGTAGTTAATCCTGGATGGTAATTGTCACTGGCTATATTTCTGAAGAATTTTTTTAAATTATTTATTTTAATATGTTTTGCAACTTTCATGACAGTTGAAAGTAAGTGCAAGTCCAGTTGAAAGGTCTTGATCTACATCTAGTTTAACACAGCCAGTGGTATTTACTATAACAGTCTTATCTGTAGTATGCATTTCTTGAATTATTATTATTATTATTATTATTATTATTATTATTATTATTATTGGTGGTGGCATTAATCCAATTTCTGAATTAGCATTTTTGTGAATATGTAGCACATTTTTAGAGATTGTTTAGGTGGGTTTTTTTATACTACATTGCGTGAGATTGTAGAGGTAACAGAGTTTGAAGAATTGACGATCTTTATCATTCTTTAAATAACACTGCTCGAATATATTTGTTTGCCAATGAGTTTTTAAAAACTCGAAAGTACCTTATGGGTGTACATCTTACAGTGTCTAGCAAAAAACGAAGTAACCAGAAGTTTAAAAATCAAACAGTTTCTCAGATATGAAATCTTTATTTATCAGACGCATAAACTTTGTACATTATCAGATTTGTCTTATACTTTTAGTCCTAGTGGAAATCCCATATATGACATATCCCCATATCCCACATATGACATATCCCAATATCCCACATATGACATATCCCAATATCCCACATGACATATCCCAATATCCCACATATAACATATCCCCATATCCCACATATGCCATAACGTCATATCCCATATATGACATATCCCCATATCCCATATATGACATATCCTCTTATCACACATATGACATATCCTCTTATCATACATATGACATATCCCAATATCCCACATATGACATATCCCAATATCCCACATATGACATAACGTCATACCCCATATATGACATATCCCCATATCCCACATGTGACATATCCTCTTATCCCACATATGACATATCCTCTTATCACACCTATGACATATTCCCATATTCCACATATGACATATCCTCGTATCCCACATATGACATATCCCACATACGACATATCATCGTATCCAACGTGTGTCGAGAATCGACTATTTAGAGGTTTCTAAGTATAGTTACTAACTTACTAATTCCTTTGACGAGAACCCTAAACAGGGCAGAAGTGAATAGCCACTGAGATACAATATTCTAATCTAACCTTTATCAAGGACACTTTCGATTTCATAAACAGTGTTACACACGAAAGTTATTGTCATCTTTTGGCAAGAGAAACACATAACTCTTCCGTATATCTTCTTATTATTTCTGGTCTTTGAAACTGCAAATGGAGAATCTGGTAACAGTCAAGAAGTACGGAATATATCCAATTGGCTGGAGATTGATATTATATTATGTTACATGACGGATTCATCAACGGAAACCCTTCGTGGGGACTGAAAAGAAGAGAAGAAAATTACATAAACAAAACTATTTAATCTTTCGTAATGGTGAAGCAACCAAACTTTGTTGAAATGTGGTGATGCTGGTGATGGTTGCGATTTGACTATCTAAAGTATATACGTCCTGTTAATTGTATAAAGATATCCACCCATCTCACCCCACTCCACAGGAACCCCATTTTGAAGATAACACTAATTGTTCGATTTAACTTTGAAACTGGTTCCGTTTTCATCGCCAACATTTTCTAAACGTTTCTAAGCACGAAACTCAAGTTTAGCAACCGACATCTGACAGTTTGTAGTTTTACCCCGAACAAAGTAAATTTTATAGTATCTGATTTGGGGTTTGAACCTCGAGCCAGAATTTTTTTCTCACACCCTTATGATGATATAAAAAAAGTTTTCAATACTATTCGCCACATTTCCTGAACGCACTTACTCCACAGCACGTGTACGCATTTTCATTAATAAAAGTCCTTTACTCCGTAGTCCGTATATGTATTTTCTTTAACAAACTGCCTTACTCCCATAGCCCGTGTAAGCATTAGTAACTCCCGCTTCAGCTTTGAAATAAACGACATATCACTCAGATGAAGAACAGAAAACTTGATTCATAATATAAAATAACATTAGCCAACATCCAATGTCGGCGTCTGCGCGCTTGGTTATGTTTATAGTCCATTATTAAAGGTGTAAGTACGGACAGGAAAGTAGTCTAATCTCCAAAAACTTTAAAACAAGTGAGATGATGATGATATTTAGAGAATGAAAACTATGTGACAGACAATATATTTCTTGAAACGCACGCACACATGCACACATATATTTGTGTGCGTGTTATTGTGTGTGTAGTGGGTCAAAATGGCTTCAATCAAAGCGAAACATAATATAATGCGTCAATTTATCTAAAAAGCACCAGGAAAGTAATTCAACTTAAATAGCTATAGCAGGAGCTTTAAATTAGATTAGTTCAATGCGGACGGACAGATGGCAAATGAAAGACTTGCGGCAAAAGATAAATTAACTATCGCTCAACAATTTTAGAATTGCAAATGTTGTTTTTAAAAATTCTCACTTGTACGTTGGCAAGTTACAGGCACAATAGTGAATTACACCGATACTTTAACACATGCTTGGCTAAATAATATATATTCAAATTTACAATCAGAGACAAAACATCAGATATTTTATGAATGAACATTGTCGTTTGTAAATCTAATAACATTTAAAGCATTGTTATTTCTTTGCAGAAAAAAAAATCAACGACATAGTAAGTTCACCAATACTTCAATTAAATTATATATATATATATATATATATATATATATATATATATATATATATAAACTGCAGCAAAAGGATTTCAATATTGGAATGTCGGTACCTCACTGTACTGTATATACAAGTATGATTTTCCATTATACTACCCACCTCCGCTCCTTTCCCGCTCTCGCCTGGCATTTATATAGTGTAAAATATAAATTTATTTAATTCTTAATTATGAGTCTACGTAATCATCATCATTAGTTCATATCGGATCATTTCTTACGAGACTTATTTATTATCATCAATATTGTCAGTATTAATAGAAGTAGTATTGGGTAGTAGTAGTAGTAGTAGTAGTAGTAGTAGTAGTAGTAGTAGTAGTAGTAGTAGTAGCATATTCACTTACACAACTGTAGATAGTCTCGTCTTCCTCGAAGTACTGGTGGCTCACACCCATCCTTCGTTCTGACTGATATACCTCCGGAACTGTCCGAAACGTATCGTTCTCTCCTCCATAAGCGGAATCTCCTTGGGACATGGTCGAAATTTTCCTGTTGTCCATCGAAGCACTCTTGTCAGGCATATCCAGCGTCGGTACGGTCTCAGAGAAATTGTTGTAATTTAGACACAACATCTGATTTTTCTGAGTGACTGTCATTGGTCTGAAGCGATAACCCCATTTGACCTCACTACTGAGGTAAGAAGTTCGAACCTGAATAAAGTTCCCTGCAATTTCGTCAAGTCCTTCTAGCATTAGGATGATCTCGTACTTCATTGTCTCTATATCGCGCTTACACAAATCCCAGAATGGACTAGAATGGTCGATAAGATGGCGGAATGTGGTCGGCTGGAAGAAAAGCCTGGATGCTCCGTGGCATGGGTTGAACTCCAAGTGATATCGAAAATGGGGTGGCATTTTGTTGTGTATTTGATCTTTGTCAAACACACACAGTCCTGACAATCTAATGTCCAGCAAGCTAGATCTTTGCATGTTTAAGATGCGAATTTCAATGTAGTATCTTTTGTTTTCCTCATAAATGCATGCGAATTTGCTAAATATCATTGTATACTTGCGTTTGCTTGGTTTTTGAAATTTAAACAGTAGAACACCAGTTAGAATAGATTGTAGAAGACAACCAAATATAGACTGAATCATGACAAGTATGATTGTAGGGGAGCAATTTTCATTTACGTAACGACTACCATAGCCTATGGTGGATTGGGTCTCCATAGAAAAAAGCAAAATAGACTCGAAATCTTGTGAATTCTGAATGCAGAGCGCATGCGTGGAATTCAAATCTTCTGCTGTGTCTTCTGTAGGTATGTCCCCATTTGCATCAGAAATCACGTAATATCCGAAGGCAAAAAGAACCCAGCTTGATATAAATGCCAGGGAAAACAAAAGAAATAGCCACCGCTTTCTCATTACAACCAAATTTATAAAAACATTTGGGTAGCAACAGGAGGATGGGTCGTCCATATTGATGTATTTAACATTCGTGTCTCCATTCTTTTCAACTAGTCTTGGCTTGTTCTCAGGCGACTCCAGAATGTATCGAAAGAAATTTGCAACAGACAATTTTCGCGCCATTATTAACTCTGATTTTCTGTTACATAATAAATGAGCAGATATTCCCTTCTTTCATTGTCTTCATATACATACAAGTAGAACGTATCATATTTGTTACATATGACTAAGTTATTTATTCTCTATATGTAAATAAACTCCTTCAATTTTCTTAAATACATATACATACAAACGCTTCCGTTTGCCGTCTTCGAAATGTTGTAGCTTATTAAGATTCAAAACCTAGGAATATGATTCCATTATGAAACGATCCATTTGGACTGCTAACTGTAAAATGTTCTCTCTGTATGTATCACAGTAATGATACTTGAGAGTGATATGCTTTAATTTCCTCTCTTCTTACAGCAGGTGCATCTTCCTACAATGAAATAACGTTTACTTTTAGCATGTTCGTAATTCACTCTCAAGCATCTAATATATAACTGCGCAACAAAGTGTATTCCATCACAATATAGGAGCGTATGTTTCATGACAGACTAGCCAATCTTTTGGTCATATGGTCTTAAGGGCAAAAGGTAAACACAGTAATGTAGCGTTGAGAAATGTCGGGCAGTGAACAACATTGTTGCAAAATGTTTGGATAAATTTTCATTACAACGTAAATTAACAGTATGGAAGACATAGCCCAAAAAATGGTGGCATTTATTCATGTCGATGAATAGGACCATTAGTACAACAACAATGACGACCAATATAGTATGGTTATGTATTTAATCTCACCCGTGATATGGTGTAGGCATGCCAAAAACGAAAAGTTATTAACGTTGAGCTTCAGATGTTTCGTCCACACCCAGACTATGTGGTGGTTATGGGTTTCGGAATTTAATCCGAACGGAGTATAACCTGAGAGGTTGGGGGAGTGACTTTTATTTAAAGACAGGTGCCTACCGGTTACCTATCATATTGTTGTTAGAACTTGCTTTCAGATGCTAAGTTTGTACTGGAGCCAAACTCCGAGAGAAATGGAAAAATAGCGAAGTGGGATTTAACCACAATCGATCAAAGAGGTTGTTATTGTTGTAGGGTTTAACGCCATTTTTCAGCACACGATAGGCTATACATGGCGGACAGTATTATTGGCGGAAGAAGAACCCGGGTAAAAACCCGGAAAGAACCACCGACCCACGAGCTACTGGCAAGCTTTATCACATAACTACATTGGCCGAATCTTAGACTCGAACCCACGCAGACAGAGGTGAGATGGCAGTGATCCGTAACGGCGAGCGCTATAGACCACTCGGCCCTCGATCAAAGAGGTAACAATTATGATGTGCAGACGTTTAGCTGCATGGAGATTTCATCAATAAAATTTTAATTGCTTGCTTGAATACGTGAATGATATCATCCAAATCTTTGAATGTAGGGAAAAGCTGGCCACACCTACTTCTGGCCGAATCAGAAGATAGTTCTCAATGGTTATGAATTACATTTGAGGTTTCATTCTCGACTTGACGGAAAAGTTCGGGCTTGTTCTGATTTTTTCCATGCTCAGAATAATTGTTCCGAATGAAGTTAATTTTGGCGGCGAATTACATCCGCAGTTTTTATCTGAACTTGACAGAAATGACCGAGGATGTCTTTTTTTTACTGACATTTTGAAAATGTAGATTCCTTATGTTCTTGATGAAATACAAAAAATTATGGAAGGAAAGAGAATCTAACACAAAACAAACCATTGTACAACGAATAACTAGCATCCCAAATACAATAAATATTGAATGACGTCTACAAATATACACACAAAAAAGAAGATATAACTGCATATTTGTATTGAATTCTTTTTGTCTCGCATATTTACTTGCCGACTTTTGCTGCTTGTGAACATGTCACAATATTTTATTCACTATTAAAAGTTATCATAAGAAAAATTCATTATTTCCCCAAAATGTGTCCAAATTAGCAGATACAAAATATTACTGAATCAGTGAAAAATACCTGAGAAGGTTATTCACATTTCGAAAAAAATATTTTCAACAGCGCTCTTTAAAGCACACACATTAATATTATAAAAATACCACCATAATTCCGGATTATATGTTGTTCGATTGTATGTCGTACACTTGGAGATAAATTTCTATTCCTGCATGTGATATTCAATATTTGCGAAAGAGGAATAACGAAAATAATTTCCAACTTCAACGGCTTGATGAGACCACCATTGGCTTACATGTTCTGACTTACGGAATCATAAGTCATTAGACTCTGTAAAATCGTTCCTCCTCCTTTGAAGAGACTTACAATGACTTTGGAAATGAAATATCAACGAATTATCTTTCAACAAAGTGTGACGAATATCTTACCAATAACGACCGTTAATCTACTCATTTTCTGTGAACCAGTCTAACTTTAGCATCTCCTATTAACTCTTATATTATTAGACTTAGTCGTCTTTTTCTAACCACCATCGTTGAAATATAATACACTTTAAAATAGTGGCAAAATTGCACAGAACAATATGTAACACGTGCGGCGTAAACTTTAAAAACTTACATGTACTTTGTCACCAGCAAAGTCTTGTCCTGATCGCAATATCGTCGTACCTGTCGTGCTCTCGTCGTATTAATCGTATCCCCGTATACGTGACGATTGCTATAAACACCACTTTTCAGCCAAGGAAAAACAGGACCATCGCATGTGGTGACACGTAGTAAACATTCGTTTGCAGTGCCACCTTTTGGGGGTAATTATGTAACAAAACAATTTACGACAATCCTTTTCGTAATTAATCAGTCTCGGAGGGCACTTGCTAATGACAAACAATCAAGCACTAGGATATAATTTTTATCTACCGTATACAAAATGGCTTTGACACTAAATTGTTTTAATTACCGAACAGACCCCTTCAAGTTCTGGCCTAAGGCAAACTTATAATAATCAACAGAATTGCGATGACAGGTGTATTGCCTTTGACGGATATGGCTTGTCCTCAGTATATACTTCATTGTACAATTCTGTAATTTATTAAACACACATATTCAGTTCTACATGATTTGTAAAGTAGGGACTGCATCATTCATGAAATAGACAATGATATTTTGGTTCAATTCCCGTGAAATGAACGTAAACAATGGCTTCGCCCGTGAGTGATGACCATAACATCACCGTGATTAATGACCGTAACAGTACCGTGATGCCAAAGTGCACACTGTCTTCGCCATTGTACTGTTACGACATTAATCACAGGATAAAGAAAGGTTCGCCGTGATGTAGTTGCTCTTCATTGACAGAAACAAGTACAAGAGTACCACTTCTCAGGTTCATCTCATTGGAATATTTGGACTTCTCTTAGGTATGTTCGATTTTAAGCTTTAAATCTGTGAATCGCATATGCACTTTTGAATCTATACGATACCACATAATTTGACAGATAGCTACTCTCGTATGTCTTTTGAATCTATACGATACCACATAATTTGACAGATAGCTACTCTCGTATGTCTTTTGAATCTATACGATACCACATAATTTGACAGATAGCTACTCTCGTATGTCTTTTGAATCTATACGATACCACATAATTTGACAGATAGCTACTCTCGTATGTCTTTTGAATCTATACGATACCACATAATTTGACAGATAGCTACTCTCGTATGTCTTTTGAATCTATACGATACCACATAATTTGACAGATAGCTACTCTCGTATGTCTTGATTGTATGAGTAGAATATGCATACTCTATAATGACTACAGGTAAATATAAGTAAAACATATTTATTTTATGCTCAGCAGTGAATTACTTGATTTTCTATTTAAAATAATATTGATATTTCACTGCAGTGAAAATATAACAAGTGAAAAAAATAACAGTGAAAAAATAACAATATTTTTTCACTACAGGAACTACATTTTTGGGTCAGAACATACTTAACTCCCTTTTATTTTCTATATAAATTTATGTGAGCATAAAATAAAAAGAATATTTGCTTGAAACGAGTAAATAACGGATACATTTCATCTCTTGGATAAAATACTCTAGTATTTTCACTCGTGGCTTCGCCACTCGTGAAAATACTGAGTTTTTCATCCACTCGATGAAATATATCCGTTATTCACTCGTTTCAAGCAAATATCCTCTATATAATCTATAGAGACTACAGGTAAATACAAGTAAAATCTTCATACTTTGTTGTGACAGGTAAATACAAGTTAAACATATATAATCTATAGTGACTGCAGGTACATACAAGTAAAACGTACATAATCTTTGGTGAATACATGTAAATACAAGTAAAACGTACATAATCTATGGTGAATACATGTAAATATAAGTAAAACATACATAATCTATAGTGACTACATGTAAATACAAGTAAACCTAGATAATATGTAGTATAAACAGGTATATACAAGGAAAACGTTCAAAATTTTAGTGACTAGAGGTAAATACCAGAAACACATATAAGTGTAGTGACTGCATGTAAATAAAAGAAAAACATAATATACTATATAGTGACTGCAGGTAAATACAAGTTAAACATATATAATATATAGTGACTGCAGGTAAATACATGTCAAACATAGAATATATGCGGGTACATACAAGAAAAACACACACATAAATCCATCGGGACTACGGGTTATTACAACTAAAATCGGAATGTTGTTCTCTATCTTTATGTAAGAGACTGAGAAGATTTGTAAACTTGGATTTGTTATTTAAACATTTAGTTATGTTTTAAAAATTCTCTTTTTTAATTTTTGAAATAATAATAATAATAATAATAATAATAATAATAATAATAATAATAAATTGACAAGTCTATTACCCCTGGCTCTTGTTATGAAGTTGATTTGAGTGGATTGATTGCACAGAGCACGTGTTATCAGAAACTGACATGCTTATCAGGATACGATGGTTCCAAGAAATGGATTGGCCATCATCTGACAATAGAGAACACGATTGTCATATGCAATGCATCTATCATATATCAGATTCTTTTTGCCATATGTTATGGTATTTTTTTTGGGGGGGGGGGGCAGGGAAACACTAACAAACTCGACAAACTGCATTTTAAAACACTCAGATTTGTATACCATGATTGCTATAGATTTGTACAATTCTTAACAAACTTCGCCTACATTGGCAGCATACTGTCACAGAGCCTCACTAAAGCCAGTTCAACTTTAGTCAGATTGTATGCCAACGTGTCTGCACGCACAGAACAGAACCAGTCCCTCCAACCGTCGGATGACTAGAGTGGTCCTTGTCAAATCGACGGACGCACAACATACACAGGCGCATGACTATCGATACCGACACAATATTAATTGGGTTTATAACCCCACCCTTACCATTTGCATTCATGTATAAATAAATAAGATAAAATATTCTATCACATATTCAAATATGATGGATAGGTATGGTGAAAAAGTCGAATTCAGGTCATAACACGTACATGGAACTCGCTGGAAAATAACGCAATAACAGTTGCTTTTTAAAAGAAAGTTTAGAAATTTATCAAGATATAGAAGGTAATGAAGTGTAAATGTGATATGCACAAAAAACGTTAGTTAGACAATCTTTTATATAAACTATTTATATGCTATGAAATTTTTTGCTCATTATGTGCATATTTTACCAACATTTGTATCTCCTTGTAAGCATATTTACCAACATCTGTATCTCCTTGCAGGCTTATTATGTGAACATTTGTATCTCCTTGCAGGCATATTTTCCCAACATTTGTAATTCCTTGCAGCCATATTTTACCAACATTTGTATCTCCTTGTAGGCATATTTTACCAACATCTGTATCTCCTTGCAGGCTTATTATGTGAACATTTGTATCTCCTTGAAGGCATATTTTACCAACATTTGTAATTCCTTGCAGCCATATTTTACCAACATTTGTATCTCCTTGTAGGCATATCTTACCAACATCTGTATCTCCTTACAGGCATATTTCACCAACATTTGTATCTCCTTCCAGGCATATTTGACCAACATTCGTATCTCATTGTAGGCATATTTTACCAACAATTTTATCTCCTTGTAGGCCTATTTTGCACAAGTGTGTCAATTTAAGCTGCTTGTAATTATGAGTTGGTAGATCCATAAAGACACACGTGTTCTTTATAATGCAATATTTATGTTTGTATATATGCATGTTGATATATGCATGTAGATGCATGCATCATGTCACCTTTTTTTTTGGGGGGGGGAGGGGCACAATACAGATGCCCCACCCCCCTTTTTAAAAAAAAAGTAAAAAGTTTTTGTGTGGGTGTGTTTCCTCTGATATATAGTTATGTGTTTTTTATTTTTCCATTGAAGTTTCCATTTAAATTAATGTTTTCCCATCGGTATTATATAAGCGTTTGAAATGGGTATTTTTAGTTGTTATATTTCCCAAGTGTGTGTCTAAAGGAAGTTTTTTCCGAGGTAGGTTTTATTTACTTATCATCGGAGTTCCTTTCCTAATTTATAATGTTGACCTTGGCTAGAGGTCACATGTATCCTGTGTTTGCTATTTGTATTGGTGCTATATGTCTGTATGCTATTCACACACACACACACACACACACACACACACACACACACACACACATACATACATACATACATAAATACATACATACATACATACATACATACATACATACATACATACATACATACATACATACATACATACATACATACATATTGTTTCTTTGTAAGGATAGCCATTTTATATTAAAAAAATGTCCCAGTTGTCTAAACAGATTATCACTCATTTTTATTATTCTATTCTTTCAATTTTAGTTTGAATTTTGAATTTCCAGGAAAGTCCGGTGTACTAATTAAATTATAGTTAGAATAGTAAATTTTTTAACAAAATAAACTTATTGCTCTACTGACTGTAATTTTTCCGTGTCGTTCTTTGCCTTATGCATATTTAATTCCATTAGGTACGACTATGTTCGAGTCGTGGTTCGTACATTGGTTTATTTGTAAATTGTACTTTTCTCGACTCGAGTTGGGTCGTCTCTATTTATTTATTATTTATTATCGTTACCAAAATTATCTAAATTGTTTATTGGTCCTTAAAGCAGGGTGCTTTGTGCAGTGCGAGAGCTACACAGAGTGAGACTTTTCATATGTGTACAGGTACAGACAAATTCCTAAATTAATCTAATTCCTTTTTTTGTTGTTGCATGCATGTTGGGAAAAACTTATATGCTAATCCTTGTTCTAGTTCCCTACTTCTTGTATTTTTGTATTGTTTGTTCTGTGTCCATCTAAATAGATATTTTTCCGACTCTTTCAAAGGCCAGTCCACTTCGCGTAGTGTCTTATGATTTAGCCCCATAACGTCCTAATCCGGTTCTTCCCACTTGAGGGTCCCTGTCCCCCCTTTGGTATTTTCCCTACTCTATTTGTGTTTCCCAATGACTATAATTTCTCCGCATGCCCTCATGTTTTCTACTATATAATCTGTTACTTTGTAAAGCATGTTTTTGTTGTATTCGGCGTCTAAGTAAAGTATACTTGTTTGTCTACATGGATGCGTTTTTCTAATGTTTTGTATTATGGTTACTCTTTGTGGTCTGTTGGTTTCGCATTCTACCATAACATGTTGCTTTTGTGAAAGTTGTCTTTTTGCACAGTGGACATTTTGGCGATACTCTGACCATATGACGTCTCACTGCGACCTCTCCTGTCAACCACGCATCATGCATGCATTTGAAGCAGAAGCTTTGTATTTTAAGGGATCCTAATGTTACGTATATCTGATTTAAATAATTTTTTTATTTTTGTCAGGTTCAAATTTGACATTTTGGATTACAAAATTCATTCATTGGGAAATTTTTCTAGAAATTTTCACTCTACAAGTAAACAACAGATGTTAACCTCATTTTCTGACCTAGCTTCAGAGTGTAAACAAGATTCTAAACTGATTGGTTGATTCCAAGAACATTAGAGCTTTACTTTAAAAATGATTGGTTGATTCCAAGGACATCTTTCTAGATCATACTGTATACGTGACTTTGCGAGCATGTGTTCGTTCTGTGACCTTCTAGAAAATCACGTGACCCCTTCTTGTTTACGAGGGAATCCGTATAAAGTTGTGTTTTAGAAGCTAACGGTTCAGTAGTTAGTCTGGGCTTCAGAATACAAAGATGTGTGTGTTATTGTTTGAGTGTAAATTAATTCAATTCGTTTGGGATCAAGAGGAATTTCTAGTGTTATTTATCTAGAAATTACTTGTGCTCATTTGAATTATTATAAAACTAAAACTGACTTCATCACGTGACATCGTCGTCCATATTGGATTACATCGTCAAGATTCGAACCGAGAACTATTAGGACATTTTATTATCAGGACTCTTACAATTCCTCTAGTGGATTATATTGTGAATTCTTTTAGGATTAACTTTTGGTTTTAATTCTCTAAAACCGTAAGTTTAAATATTTTCTTTTATGAAAATATTTGTACTCTATAAATTGTTTGTTAAATTTTTACAAGCTTGTTATTTTTACTTCTTTCTGTGTTGCTGCTTATTCGAGCCTAAGCACGTAACACTAATTTGACTCAGCGCCCCCATGCCCTGTCCCAGTTGATGCTTATGTGTTTTTCTTATACTTTATTACTATTTTTATATAGTTTGTTCTCTAAGCCATTTATAAGTTCTTCTTTCATCTGCTTCGCACGTGTCTCCTTATGTATTATATTGTGAAAACGAATATCATGATAGTACGAAGCATGTATTAAATGTGTAGATAACTATTTATCTATGTGTGTGTATATATATATATATATATATATATATATATATATATATATATATATATATATATATATATATATATATATATATGTATGTATAATTTGAATACATATATTCAGTCATGTACATCTATGTGCTCTGTATGCATTGCTTACAATGTATGTTTGAAATTTTTATTGTGAGTGTTAATGACTTCACCTGTGATTAATGACCATAACTGCACCGTGAATAATGACCGTAACAGCACCTTGAATTTTAAATTAAATTATTGTTTATATCAGGTAAAAGCTCAGTATAATGTTTTGTAAGATAAACACCAACTTCAAACAAATAGTACTTTAACTTGAACTTCCATAAATATTTTCTAAGTTTTGTTTTAAGGTATACACGATGTTACATTAAGGTAAGTATGAAGCGTGTCGATTATTGCTTATGTACCAAAGCAGTGAATTTATAGAGCATCTAAGGTGCTGAGGCTGTTATCTTCTTGGTGTATCATTGGACTCTTCGTTATAGTATGGTTGAAAACTATCACAAATGAAAGTACGTCACTGCTGGTATTTTCTCTAAATATGATCTAACAATTATTATCTGGCATTCTTAGTCACGTACCAGTCTGCCTGTTCTGTTTACATTAGCATTACGTTATGAAATAGTGATTACACGTGTAAACTTCCTAAAGAACATATTTCATCTCATATGATAGAAATGCCTAGAAGTTGAAACTTAGGGTCACTGTATGATATCTGTGTCAACTGTAAGCAACACAATATATATTTACTTCTTTGTCGCTAAAGTTGTTTTCCACCTCTCGTACTGTCGATTTCTTTTACTTCTCTTCCTTTTTCATCTTCCTCTTTCGTTGCCAATGTTGCGACTGCTTGACTCTCCTTCATGGTTTCAGCTTTTGATATTGGAAGGTAAGAGGCTAGAAAATTGATTGGATTTTAAGTGACATAGGGAATATAAGTTGCCCTGGAACATTTTGGGGCAAAGGAATTTTAAGGCCATTAACCCATATTTACATATATTTATGCGAGAGCGGAAAATGCTATGTAGGTACGTTGTTCATGATGTCATAGAATTTTATAATTACTTTCCTTTAAATCACTGTCAGCCATCTTTTGGGTCATCTTCCTTTGCAAATATATCCGAAACACAATCCCCATTAAAAATGGAATGATTTCAAGACCCATTGGTGTATTGATAAAAATATAAGTTTGTAAATAACTCATATTAATGCGGAATTAACCATTTATTTATAGTCCTATCTCCTAATACCAGCAACTGCATTTCCTTAAAATAATCTCAAGATTCAGGGTGGCCCAAAAAGACTGCAGACACCATCCTAAAAGAGAGTAAACATAACTGGAAACGTTTGCTGCTGCCGTTTGTGATTATTACTGACGATTAAATTTTTAAAAACAACACATGAAAATATATTGTACAGTACAGAGTTCTATCTCATGTATCGTTATAAGCCTGGAGGAAATAACCTCTGTCTATTATGCTGACATATTCTGGTTTGCAGACGACACGCCCCACAAGTAATGTTGTAGTAATGTTCCACCGAGCCTTGCACAAGTTGACCTAGCACTTCGCACACGTTATTGAGTGACAGAGAACGTATAGAGCCGGAGAATTTCAGCTTCAAGCAACGCTAAGATTTGCTTTCAGGAATGGGTAACTCACAGCCTTGGGTATGTATAAATGTACCGTTTGAAAACATTTCTTGTCGTAGCAAATAATACGAAGGAGTTGGGATAGATATAAAAGTTATTTTGTCACGCTTGTCGTATCAGTTGGTGTACATATATCGCCTTTCTGTTGGCAACAATAATCACTGTATCAAAATATATGCATCCGTAAAATTTTTACAGGTAACCTTTGCGCCTGATTTCTAACCTTCGTTTCCTAGAGATTGTCATTGCCATAGGCAAAAGGTCGTTCAGATTTGTCGATAATCTAGGAGCACACGTTCTAATACTGTGAACAATATTAAAATATTGTTCTTACGTTTTTGACTTCCATATAAGGTCAGTTCACAGGCGAGATTTACAAGTTGGCCAGATCCATTGAAACACTTTTATTGCTCCCCACTTTCTCGCCCGAAACAAAGAATATTAAATTTGGGCCTTTCCGTTTCTCTGTCTGTGATTCCGTCCATCCATCTTCAACTTCCTTAGTCAGCTTAAGTATTGATAAGACATTGACAGATTTTCTGCATTCGACGTCATTTTAATTTATTTATATTCCTGGTTATCGAATCCACCCAGTTTTATTTCTGCACAGTAACTCCTTTATTGTTATTGAAGTAAAGCAAATTTGATATTGATGAGACCTCCGTTGACATTAATTATTAGTTTTCTACGTCATCTTTGATCGGAACATTTCTCGGCTATTTCAGTCACGTGGTAAAATAATTTCAGAAGTGGTTGTATCAATGTATATCAATTTTATGTTTGATGTTTCACCTACCAATGAGTTCACCGTATTTGTTATAATAGCTATACTATAATGTGTTGTCATGTCAACAAAATGTTCTAACTGTGAGTTGGACTCTTTTTTTTCTCTGCTTAATTTTCCCTGTGATAGAATGTAGTACAGACTATGGTTCTCAATGGTTACAAATTACATCCTGCTCTATTTGGACATATAACACAATTAATTTTGCTATACTATTCTTCACATTTGTTTCTCAGGACCGACCTTTGCACTGTGTGACAATCAGTACAACTTATATGTTAGTCTTAAATACCTTCAAAGATAATTTCACGGTGTAAACAGAACAGCATGTAAGAAGAACACAGATTTCACTTTCGGATTATCACCAAGGCCTTATTATTCATTGTTCACTGTCGTAGAAATACACACGGACAACCACAACCTGAGCTCATATTCTCAAGAATAAATACTTACCTTTAAATCCCTACCAAAAATGCATAATACATCTAACTCTTCCATCACCACCAAAAATAAGAGAAACGAAACATGCTCTAAAAATAGACTAGAACTATATTCGTGGGTACTGAACTGGAAGTACAAATTTTGATGCGATTCCATTTTAGGTAAGAGCTCTACTGGACGGAGAAGACAGAATATGTTCCGATTGCAAAATCTTTTACTGAGTTTTGGACCCACCCACTTTCATTTCTGCACAATAACTGCTTTTGAATTTTGATTCGGACAAGACCTCGAAAAGGTCAATTGTCTACATTATACATCATGATCAGACTGAGTTACATCTCCTAAGTAGAATCCACTATTTCCATAGCCGAAGCTATCAGTTCCTATTATTTGCTTGTTGCGATAGAAGAAGAAATGATCGGAAACTGATTGGGGGAGGGAGGCATCTGTCTGGTGCCCCCCAAAAAAGAGGAAACTAAGCATAAACCCAGCAATAAGGAAATGTCATAGATACGTCCCTTACAGGAATTGGTTAACCTACACAGAGCGAAGTTAAGAACTTAAATTGATGACGTTTCAGCCATAATAGATCTTTCTTCCACCGTAAAAGATATGCCACTTGTTATCTCTAATTCATGGTTACATTAATAATTCGGTAAATACAAAATGCAATTAAAGCAAAAGGAAACGAGGAGTTATATGTGACAAAGCAGTAGGTCTGTGAGACTTATTTTATTGTACCCCTCCCCTCATGAACAAATATTCAAATTTTCCTAATCACATCTATTTGGTCTGAGCTTAGTTCATATTAAGACCAATTTGAGATTTCGCAATAACTTAATTTCATTTGATGTAGACAGCGATGTGATTAGCTGTATTTCTCCACGAAAAATTAATCTGTAACTATATGCTAACGAAATTCGGTGTTTGTATCGGTCTTTTATGGACAGTTTTGGTCGCTGCATTTGTAATGGTCACGCAGGCACCAACTCTTAAAAGAATATCACAAGAGTCAACCAGACCACAACAATACATTAGGATTAGTACCGCATGCTGCATTTTAAGACGAGACCTTCTTCCGTTTTATGCTATTGTGTTCAGACATTAGCGATGAAAGTCTCATTTAAGTCATCGCAGACCATCGTTTGTTGGCATTATTCGTGCATACTGACTGAGTAATTTATTCATGCACTTTTATGTAACCTGTTTGAAACATCCAAGGCTAGATCATCATTTGATATGTTTTAAATAAAATCTGCTTTAGAAGAAGGCCTCTGGATTAAAAAAGAAATCCGGTTACTTGCTGAGTACATTACAGTGATATCTACAATCGCGGATTCGCAAATTCCACATAAAGAAACACAAAAATTTTCTTACTTTCCTATGATATATTTATTGAGACGAGTTCTCGTCAATTACACACCAATCCCTTCATCGTAGTTGTAATTTTAACGCAACTTACAGACCAATTATCCTGAAATTGCACTGTTGTTTAGGTACACCAAATTTGTCGATGAAGGTCACAGCAGCATGATCGAACGGGTCGTTGCGCAATGGTGAACAACATATAGGCAATTTCTTTGTTTACAGAACAGGTCTACAGTTGTACTCTTACATCATATGTATTGACATTATCCCAGGTGCTCTTAAGTAATAATTAACTATAAAAGTATGTGCAGACATGAAACATGGAGCATGAGAAAATTTTCCCTGAAACGTGACATATCTCATTAACATATGAAAGAATTGAGCAGATGCTTCGGCACAGATTATATCTACAAATTCTAATGAATTTTCTTTTCCGTTCTAAGCATATCTATCATATCTCCAAATTCTACATTTATTAAAAAAGATGAAAAATATTGTTCTATTGAATCAATGAGATATTAAAATACAGACCCACAGCCTATCTCCGTGGAGCAGAGGAATCTGATGGAGTAATGTCAGATTTCATAATTAGTATACAATTACAATCACTGTCTTCCCTGTAGCATCGCCCCTTAAGCAATATAAGTTTAATCGCTATCCACTTGAAGTTTTAACTTTTCTGACATGTAAAGTACTTTAAATTGCTATTCTATCTTTGTCTTATTGCGTAATACGTTTTTGTAAGAAGGCTCTTTGAAGTTATCTATATAACCACATGTGCTCTTTGAAGTTATCAATATAACCACATGTGCTCTTTGAAATTACCTATATAACCACATGTGCTCTTTGAAATTACCTATATAACCACATGTGCTCTTTGAAGTTATCTATATAACCACATGTGCTCTTTGAAGTTACCTATATAACCACATGAGTGAAATAATTAAAATCTTTACGTGCTGCTTAAATTTAAATTAGGGGAAATGCTCGGGTGAACCTATCTGGCTTGTTCTCGATGTAGAACCTTTTCTCGATCGGTAGCTTTATCATAATTCTGGTTTGGGGAATATATTCCGTTTTCTCGGATCCCATCCTCAGTCCCATGTCAAAACTCGTAATCTGGGTTATTTGCTTTTATTGAAAAGAAGGATTAGAAACTATAACAACTTGCAAAATTAGGGAAACTGAGGATAAATGCGTTGTCAGTCACCTTCTCGAAAAATCGAGTTGTTACTTCGGACTGGTTAATACCCTTCATTTCGTAAAATCCAGATGACATCGACGATAAAATTGCGAATGATCGTTGTTTTCAAAAATCGTCACTAGTAGTAACTGGTCCAAGCAAAAACTGCAAGAAAGCGAAAGGTCTGAAAACGGATAGACCGATAATTTGATTGAAATATAAATCAGCGTATAAAAAGGAGATCTGAAAGGCATTAACAGAGTCATTTTCTGGAGGCCTTTCGATTGCCCCGCCCATTTATTTGTAGTAACCAGTCAGAAGAAGTGACGCATTTTCGTGTTAAGGAAAATTGTAATTTGATTAGCAAATCGAAAGGTCAATACATCATGACTTAGAATCGATGTCCGTCAAATGCTCAATATGTCGGATATTAGGATTTTTATTCAGAATGGAGGGACCCACAGAGAGTTCTTTTTCCTTCTGTTCCTTGTTAAAGTAAAAAGTAGACATTTATCCTTGAAGGTGTGAGGATACCGTGATGTAAATTATAGTTACCCGTGGAGAAAATGAAAAGATCTTTTAGAAGACGGGAACAAGTTTATAAACATATGTTTAAAGCAAAGTACTGACATAAAATATGACCGGAAGTCAGTGATTGGTGGGGGAAAGATGTAGAGAAATTTTAAATGCGAGGTGGTTTGTCATAATAGGTTTTCAGTACATCGAGACGCATACTGTCTTTGTAGTTTTGATAAAGACAAAGATGAGACCACATGCTTTGAAATAGTGGATACAAACAGCAGAAAGAAAAGAGATAGTTTGAAAGCATTAGCACTATGTATGAAAATAACTTTACAACCTAGTAGTCCTCTATGTAAGTATGTACCAATTGTCTATGTAAGTATGTACCAATTGTCTATGTACGTATGTACCAATTGTCTATGTACGTATGTATCAATTGTCTATGTAAGTATGTACCAATTGTCTATGTAAGTATGTATCAATTGTCTAGTACCTGATTTCTTTACCACATTGCAATGTAGGATAGATGGCACTATGTCAGTCGGATGAGCCATAATAATTTCGTTTAATCTGAGTGAATCCCAGTGAAGGAGATAGAAATATTATATAACTTTCGAGTAATAAATACTGTAACATCGCTTACGTGTCGTATAATATTGTATTCTAGGTGGTCAACATCTTTATCCATTTTAACTTTGAAACCGCATTTTGATATTATAATAAAGAAATATATGTGATCAGATTTTTAATACTAAGTTTTTTCGTTATATTATTTATTATGTAAATATTCGAATTGAATGTTTGTAACGCATTTTAACTGTGCATTTTTTAAAAAGGCTTTTCCTTTCTTTGTCATAAGAAAGTCAATCAATCAATCAATAACATATCCCTCCGTTCACAATCTATGTGTTTATGCACGTAAATCTCCATGAAATGTGACATCGATTTTTTTTTAGGAAACATGACTTGTGTGCAAATATGTTGTCGGAAACTGTACCACAAACACAACAAGACGGAAAGGAAAATGATCAGATGATTTTTTTTCGAAAAGAGAAACACCATATGCTTAAGTGCAAAAATGCAGATGTATGGAAGCTATCTGCGTCAGTGTTGACAAAAAGCGAAGTAATTTAGAAAAAAAACTCGTTTGTCTTCATAGAAATTCGGTGCGACTGTTTTCCTGAATAAAAACATATATGTTGATTTTGATTTTGTATGTAGCAGCAGAGGGGACCAAACAACATCGGTTTAGAAGGTTCCATTTGCTAAACTAAAGTCTATCCTGAATTTGTAGTTAAATTCGATTATGCTTATGTGGTTCTCGTGCTTCATAACAATAATATTGAGAATTGTTGAGTACTGGTATATCAAATGTCCGATCAGATTTAAACATTTTATTATTAATATCAGTGATCTAAATCACGGTCGCCTATGATGACCACTTGCGACTGTATTTTTTCTGCTTCATCAGTAAATTCTGCTATTGGTTTATTATTTTGCTAACGCCCGCGGGCATAACTTCAGTGCTAGGTACTTTTACTGGTGGCTGCGGTGAACCTCTTTGAAGTCTACGTGCTTATCGTGCTAGTATATATTTGATAGCCGAGAACGCCTTACCGCCAACATTACAAAGGACACCAGGAGGCTTTCACGAACAACGTCAATAACTTTCGTTGATACTTGTTTTGCGACCGGTATTGCTTTAATGGGGCAATCCTCTTAACTAAACCCGCAACAACATCACCGAGTCCATCACCGTAAGTTGCTTTGTGAGTTTATCACTCTGACTATTACAGGTCCACGTTCAGCATTGTATATAATCATCTTATTTATTATTTATCTAATCACTGTAATAAACATCAACGGTTTCATCGATAAGAGGCTATTAACGCTAATGTTCATGATACCATTTGTAAATAATAGTTGACAGATATCAGCTGCTTCATTAATTATATCTGGGGAATTATTTCCATCTCGTCTTCCCCCGATGAGAATTTCTAGTCGTGATACATTAGAAAGAATGTTGTTAGGACAAGAAATAAGACCACTTCCTTTAGCCGAAATACCACTTCCAGTAGCACTGGTTTCAGGCACATCGTAAAATGTTTCCTTTTCCCAGAATATTGTGATTGTTTCTGTTGTGGAGGAATTCGTGAAAGAGATTATTGTTGTTCTACCTGCTGTTGTAATGGAGGAAGTTGGAATTATGAGCTGCGTTTTCGGTCACTCTGAACACTTATTTAACTTCCTTATGTTTTTCTCATGTATAACACAAATAGTGGACCACTATTTGAAACTCGATCTTTATCGTTTTTTAAGCCAAATATCCATCAGTAGCACACATTTTTACTTACAAGTTTATCATGTTCGGGTTTTAAGTATCTATATGACTAAAACCTGTAACCGCAAACCGCATTAATCGCTTCATTAGTAATTTCTTCAGATAATGTAATTTCTTCCAGTTCTTTTTCTTCTGGTTCTTTTTCTGCCAGTTCTTTTTCTTCGGGTATTTCTTTACCGGTAGAGGCAGCAGCGGCCGCTTGCGGTTAAGATTGTGCGGCAGCTATCTCTGCTGGAAAATCTCGTAAAATCGTTTTTGTTTGTTTACATCTTTCTGCTATTTATGTTTGCTCAGCAGTTTTTTTATACTGGAAGAAGATCATCCTTAATGGATGTTGTAACTTTTTTTAGTAACTTTTGCAACGCGTATAAATCATTGTCCTGAACTTTCTGCAAATTCCAGAAATGAGAAATCCCTAGTAAGAACCACTACCCACGGGAAGTTATTTGGCAAGCTTTTTCGCATACCAACATTGACCGAGTACAAGACCTCATGTAATGCATACATACATACATACATACATTCATACATACATACATACATACATACATACATACATACATACATACATACATACATACATACATACAACACGGGGATAGGGTTGGCGGATAATGGTGCGGGCTTCGGAAACAACAATAGCCATCAGAGAAGGCCATATATATATATATATATATATATATATATATATATATATATATATATATATATATATATATATATATATATATATATATATATATATATATATATCAATGTTTGTATGCGAAAAAGCTTGCCAAGTAACTTTCCGTGGGTAGTGGTTCTTACTAGGGATTTCTCTGGTTTTTCTACCAGTTATACAAGACATTATGTAATAGCTGTCGCGTGCTGAAGCACTAAATGTACATATATACTTTTTTCTCAAAAAAATGTATTCGGCTTTTTTCCTTCACAAATTATTTATTCCATCCGAAAATTATTCTTTTCTCTGAAGTTTATCGTTGTCGTTGTAGGACGTTGTCATTATATTTTTCTTAACTTTACAAGCCACTATCCACATTTTGGGCCTTACAAAATGTAAATTTCATTTTAGGTTTGTTCTGTTATAGTTAAGAATTTTAGTTCGTTTTGCAGTCATCTAAAGTAAGAGATATTTTAATGTTTGCCAAATACATTTGACAGACTCAAGCACAAGTATCTGATTTCTCACACTTGTACGAACAAAATACGACGCTGAGATGAAAACTTCCGCTTTGAACCATGAATCTCCTTAGGAGCCTCTTGGAATCGAATCCCTCTTTAAGAATAAAGGCAAAATGGTGGAGAGAAAAGGGGAAAATTAAGATACTATACATGGGTAGATGGTTCAGTGGATGAAGTGCTTAATAGCCCAGACGTTTTGGGTCATATCTGCGTGCGAAAGAGAAAATATTAGCTTGAACACGTGCTTTTAATTTATTTCGTTTGAGGATGCTGAAGGGTGATATTTTATGTTAAATATCTATATATGTTGTCGAAATTGTTGGAAACTCGTCATGCTGATGCTCATAATGTAGAAATAAATCCTCTTTTCGATGTCTAGGCGACATTTTCTTCGTGGAACTACATACGTTATGAATCATATTCGATTTTCTTTTACAACGGCTGTTACCCGTAAAAGCAGGTGATCAAATGAAAATGTAGATCAAGTCAACATAGACAATATTTATGTTTTATCTTTCCCTATGTACCTGAATATTTATATGGTCACCCACTCATGTAAAACAACTAAGTAAAAATAAATTGCGAGATTAAAAAATATACATTTCGCGGTACTCTTGCACTGATCCATATTATGGCAATTAAATCATTTTCATAGTTATTTCCCCATAATTTGCATAGTTACATACGAGAGGTCCATTTTGAATTGTATTTTGTCATTTGTTTTCTTTTATCATCATTGAACTAGGGTCCTCTGATAGCCGAGTGGTCTAAAGCGCTTACCTTTATCGATCACGGACATCGCACTCTTGTCCGCGTGTATTGGAATCTCGGCTCAACCAAATTGGGTATGTGAGAAAGCTTACCAACAGTTTCCAGTGGGACAATCATTTGTATCAGGGTTTGCCTGGGTAATTCCGCTCCAAATTATTTCTATTGTCCTTATTGTGCTGAGAAATGGCGATAACCCCCATAACAGTATAGACAACATTCTCCTAATTAATTTCAAACAATTTGCCTTAATCAAATTTTTAATCTCGTTGTGAAAACTCATAATTATACCGGTCTGTGAATATGGAGAAACAGTGGCATGATGATAACGAAACTAATTGATTGTTCAGAGTTGAATAACAGGGTGTCATTGTTGAGAGACATATGAAACACAATGTAATTTATTCAGTATTCATTTATTAATTATGTATTTCTTTCACGCGTGCGAAATAAGTTACAAGAACCCTGGAAGCTACTGGTAAGGTTTCTAACATGGCTATTTTGATCAAGCCGAGACTCAAACTGAGTTGAGATGTCTAGTGATCTGAAAGGCGAGCGCCTTAGACTACTCGGACACATGGGCCCCCTCTAATGACAACTCGACCACCTAGAGCACCTCTGATAACCTGACTTATGTAGATTAAACTCAAGGAATTCAAACAGGCTGAATATGTAATTTTTACCACTCAAGAAAACCTATGAAGATATGGAATATAGGCAAATGGACGAAAATTATCATAAATAAAATTTGAAATTATCAGTTAGATGAATATTGGTATGGATTTATTAACATTTGAGACTATTTTTCTTTTCTTAGTTCATGTTCTTGATTTATGCAGTATCTGTCGTGGTGCTGTAGTTTTCTCAGGTATAATTTAATATACCTTTCTGTGTTAAGTTTAGTTTCTGTTACGAATGTGGTTCGCCTTAGTTTAATAAAAGAACTATTATAGTTCTGAATAAGACCTATAATAATATATTGTAATATTACGCACCACATCAATAAATGCGTAGGATATAACTAGTGCCACGGATCTGATACATGATACGCATTTATTAATATTGCGAGCACTTATGGGTACGATTGAAATTGTACATGACACATTATCAGCTGGGATCCACACATCAACCTGTGTTTTTTATACCATCAAATGAAAGTAGTCTTCCTCATCTTGCCTTGAATACAGCAAAACAAATTCTAGTTACGAGATGTACTTCTAAGTATTTGATTTACAGCGTCTAAAACACTGGATGCGATCCAGTAGTTCAAGTTAATGTCCAAAATTGGATGCGATCCAGTAGTTCAAGTTAATGTCTAAAATTGGATGCGATCCAGTAATTTAAGTTAATGTCTAAAACTGGAGGAAGATAAAGACATGCCTTAGTTTTACAAAACCTGCTGCTATTGAAAATATTGCTAGAAGGTAACGAAGATAGACTGGAAATATAAAATCAGGTATCAAAATAAACTTGAAATGTGAAAACAAATATGAAATCAGACTGAAAATGTGAAAACAGATATGTTAATAGACTGGAAGTGTGGACAATTATGAAAATATACAAGAAATGTGAAAACAGATAAAATAGACTGGAAATGTGAAAAGATATCTTAAATAGACTGGAAATGTGACAATAGTAATGAAAATAAACTGGAAATGTGAAATCAAATACGAAAATAGAATGGAAATCTGAAAACATATATGAAATTAGTCTGGAAATGTAAAAACAAAAAGTACTATAACGAATACTGGGAACGAACATACGGCTGTAAAAAGAAGATCGATATTCCATGTATTTTTATATCGAAATTGGCTTAGCGGCACAAAACCTGTAGGAGTCAATGATGATGAATCAGACCATCGTCTTGCTACATTGCATGCTTCATTTGACTTTTCTGATTCAAACCAAAACAATAAATGGTTTTACAAGCCTATCGCTAGATACACGATTGACAACGAAAATTAGAAGAAAGAGTATAGTTTGTTTGATTGATTAGGATTTTTAACGTAGCTTTATCAATTTTTCAGTCATATCGCTACGATGTCTGCAGTGAGGCAGTTTATAGTGATGTCTAGCACTGGGGCATCATGCCGCAGACATGAAGCATGATGTCCCACCCAGTCACATCATCATGACGCCAGGATGACCAGTCATATCACTAACATCTTAATGCTGAGCGTCAAGCGAAACAGCTGTTAGGACCATTTTAAAAGTCGTTGGTGTGATTCGGCTGGGGATCGAACCCACGACCTCCCGCTTCCGCGGCGGACGCTCTAACCACAAGGCTACCGGAGTGGTTGAAAGATTATGGAATGTCTTCTTAGTATATATAGAAGGGTATCAGAAAAAATGAATAATACGACGTTTCTTTTCATTATTGACTTTACTGAACGATACACTCCTCAAAGTAGAGTTGTCATAACATTGCTTGTTAGGCGTACAAATATATCACTACGAACAACAAAAACAGTTCAGATTTTTCTTTATAGTTTCTGTGATTTGCTTAATTCGTTTGGCCTTTTGAAGCTTATGTATTTAGACATAGTCAAATCAATTCCAGTTTTAATGGCAAAACATCTACGAAGTATGTAATGTAACTTCTGTGTCAATTTTCACTATTTCAGTGGTTGACTGAACAGCTACTGTATGTTCTTAATAATCTTTTCTTTTAACTCTTGCTTTGTCTTCTTCCGTTGCGCGTAAGTAAAGCATTTCTTATGTTTGTGGGGAATACAGAGTTAGCATCGATAAATGATAAAGCAAACCGGTAACAAACGTAAATGATAGAAAACTTTCAAATATATCACTACTTAAAACCACGTCCGTTTTTAGTATAAACGGTGATTTGATTTTAAAATTACAATATTCATGCCAATCACATAACACATCTAACAGACATTTTCTTTTTATCCCAGGCTGTTAAGAACTCATTCTTATCACGATTAGAACTTCCTATGTTTACTCCGGGGAAAAAGGACGAACACGCTCCCTACCGGATCATTAGTAAAGATGGAAAGGTGCAGATTGGGCTCCAACAGATGTCCTTCTTCAAGAGACGACGTTACTGGAAGAATATTCTTACCACAGTGCTACAACTCAAATGGCGATGGATGTTTGTCATCTTTTCATTTGGTTTTTTGGTTACATGGACAGCTTTTGCTATCATATATTACATCATCGCCCTGGTTCATGGTGACATTGGGGATAATTATACGGGATCGAAGAGATGCATTGCACAGGTGGGGTCATTTACTGCAGCTTTTTTGTTCTCTTTCGAAACTCAGCACACCATTGGATATGGATTTCGCCATATCACAACAGAGTGTGGAATGGCTGTCTTGTTTGTCTTCCTCCAGTTTATACTGGGAATAGGCGTTCAGTGTGTCATCGCCGGACTAGTTGTGGCAAAACTTCAACTCGCTAGAAGATGTGGAAAGACGGTTCTGTTTAGCAGCAAGCTTTGTGTTGGAACTTACGATGGTGAAATATGCTTGATGGTTAGGGTTGGGAACATGCGTCAGTGCAACTTGGTATCTGTCAGGGGATATGGGGTTCTCATGGAACGTGCAACAATTGAGGGCAATGAAGGACAAGACATTCTGAGCGAAACTTCTTTGGAGTTCACCTCAGAGAATGGCGGTGATTACATTAATCTCTTTTGGCCGGCTGTGATGTACTGTGTGATTGCGAACAACCCCCAAAAATTTGTGGGCAGGTTGTTTGATGACGGGTCAGAACTTGTCATCACACTTGAAGGAATCATTGAGTCAACAGGACAAAATTTGCAAGTCCGAACCTCGTACAAGCCGCATGAAATAGAGCTCGGGAAGAAATTCTGTGACTTAGTTCCTAAGTATATTCACAACAATGATCAGAAATCGTACCATGTCATTGATCACAAGGACTTCCATCTGACGGAGAACGATCCAAATTGGACACAACTTTTTGAACAGTACTAAACTATAGCACTTTGTACATCATTTATTTTTGTTGTCTGGAAGCTTGTATTTTTCAGTATACCACATTGTGCTTTCTGTTATATTAATGAACGAAATCTTCAATTTCTATAATATCCTCTTAAACCTATAAGCCAATGCTTTCGATGTCATATGTCTGTCACTATGTCTCTATGATTCTGATGCTTTATTTATGTATTGCAAATTGTTGCATAATTTTAAAGAGCATTAAATCTGTCTTCTTCCATCATTTTTCTAAAGCACTTGAAGAATGATATATGAATTTTGTTTAGATGCAAATTTTTCTAATCTTTGAATTCGTTTTGAGAAATACTTATACCTCCAAGCTTAAAAAAGCAAATAAGACATTTACATTTGCTTCATATGTCTATCGTTATTGCAATTTTGTTTGACTTTTTTTTTACAATTAAAAATCTGTTCTCAAAACTGTTATACCCGCGATATTGACGAGACATTTTCGTTGTGATGTCATCAGACGTTGCTGCTTCAGGCATAAACGTTGAGTCTGTCCTAAAATAAAAACAAAACGGTCAGATGCTTTGTTGCAATGATATGTAATCTAATAATTATGTGCATAATATTTATGAATGACTTTAAGGACCGTTGTCGATACGGCTAACAGGTAAACCTAATCGAAGCAAGCCAGACAACAATAGTAACTTTACATTATGTTCGCAAATTTGACCTTGCTACTTCATTTTCTGTTTCGTTTAAAATATCAGAACAACGTGAAAGTTGACGCAAAAACACTGAAATATTCTAAGATCAAACTAATACGTGCTTATGTGTTTTCCTCTTGAAAACCTAGAACTCATCTATGCTGAAACAGAGCTCCCTAAATCGAGCGATATAGTCGTTATTGTGTTGTGTCATGGGCTTGTAGAGGGTGAATGTTTACCATACGAGAATACTCTCCCTTTCTCTCGCCAATAAGTAAAAGGGTGTTACTAGTGTCATTGCGTTGCAATATTTTAACGTTCTGACATAAAAGGATGTTGGAGGTGCAGTTCTTTATTTCCCCTTTATTAAATACCTTGTGGATATTTATTTATTTGGTGGTAAAGACGGATTAAGTGCTGGCATTACTAATGTCTGAACATATTTAGATAATATTACTGCCAAGACAGTGGGAAAAATCTAACAAAGAAAGTGCTCCTTTTTGAAGAAGAAATATATCTAGTAGATGAAAAGCTATCACTTTTTAAATTCATAAGAGAAGTCTCAATAGTAAAATTTCTAAGATGTAACATTACTTGGTATAATATATATATATATATATATATATATATATATATATATATATATATATATATATATATATATATATATATATATAATTTATATTCCACGTGTAATTCTATTTACCATTTTCCCAACCAAAGTAAATGCACAACTGACATTGTTTCAGCAGCAAATAGGCCAATCATATCGAAGGTTCGGCGATTTGAAAAACCTCATATTTTACCCAGATAACAGCTCCTTCCACACAACACACAGAATTCCAATTCATTTTCTCCTTCTGACTTCCCTCCTAACTCTTTTTCCTCATTGACTGCTCCTTCTCCAATTTCTTCTCCTAGACTCCTTTTCCGACTAGCCTTCGATTCGCAATCGAGCTCTCTGCTAGTCTATATTCCGTCTCCCTCCTTGCGACACTCGACTAAACTATACCGGAAGTCTGTTTCTAAAAGCTTCCTGTGAAAACACAAGGAGGTTAGCATATTTCCTTAGCCATCTCGTCTCACACTCACCAATAATCACTCATCAGATAAAGGCTATTACATTTTTCGGTCACGCCATTGTGCACAGCGAAATACCCATACGTATGGTAAACGACGTCAGTAATAAAAGCACGGTCTCAACTAAATATCATACAGACATCAATAAATTGCGTCACATCAGCATATATATATATATTCTCATTATACTGAATAATGTCACACCAATCAGACGCATTTCTGTACATTACCATCCTACAAAGTGTACACAAATATTCAAATATCCATGCTCTGATATATCCTTACATCCATATTAACTAACTGTACAAACTGCAACCATTTTACAAAGTTACAACTCAATTCAACAGTTGCTAAATCTAGAATATCAAATGAATAAATGCACTAGCTTCCTACGATGTAACCAAATAGCGAATTACAATATTAATTCTGACCACGAGCTAGCAGTCTGCATAATTCTTTACATAATTATAACACATTTCTCAGATACGCATATACATTAAGCACTACAAGGTAATTATACGTAATAACGATTCTAGTAACGAAGTATACATACTGCACATTTTTACAATTGAAATACCGTACTAATCTGCAATAATCGAGCAAAATACTTAGTAACCTTTGCGAAGCTATGTCTTTCTTAGAATTTTCTGAGGAGAGGAAAGTGAGACGAATGTTTAACTGGTCGAGAGAGGTAGATCCTCTGCGCACACACACATTTAGCCTGTCGCTGTGACGAACTAGCAAGACAGAAATGTGGTGAAAATATGACAGTTTTCTGAACATCTTTAAACTGGAAATGGCACGGTCTTAAACACTCCAGCCAACACGTCCGCCAAAAGTTAAAATCAACATCAACATTAAGCACTACAATATGTAATTCTACGTACTAACCATTCTAGTAATGAAGAATACATACTGCACATAACTACAATTGCAATACCGTAATATTATGTAATAACCTAGCAAATAACTAAGTAATCTTTGCGAAGCTTTGTCTTTCTTAGAATTTCCTGAAGTGAGGAGAGTGACACGAATGTGTAACTGATTGTGTCCGCCGGAGACAACGTTAATTGCGATATCCTTAACGCCAATTTAGTCAACATGATGCTCAACCGATTTCCTGAGGTGAGGAGTGTGACACGAATGTTTAACTGATTGTGTCCGCCGGAGACACCATTAGGTGCGATGGCCTTAACGCCAATGTAGTATGAAAACGGATAGACCGATAATTTGATTGAAATAGAAATCAGTTTATAATACAGAGATCTGACAGGCATTGATAACGAATTATAGTTCTAGAGGTCTTCGAAGTTCGCCTTGCACATAATTAGTAATTGATCAGAATAAGCCATGCATTTCGTGTTAAGGATAAAGTTTTTAACTTTCACGAATGTGAAAGCTGTACTTTGATTGGTAAATCGAAATATTAATACAACACTACTTCGTATCGATGTCCGTCAGATCTTCCTTTTTTTTTTTGATTTTCGGGTTCTAATTAGATCGTACAGAGACACACATGGACTTGTTTTCTTTTCTGCTTCTTGTTAACTTGAAAAGTATTCTTTCATTCTTGAAAGTGTGAGGTCATAGTAATGTAAATTATCGCCCCCAAAAAGAAAAAGATCTTTTAGGAGATATGTATATCAAAATGTGTTTAAGACATATTTTACTGAATGAATATATGACCGGAAATCAGTAATGAGTGGAGATATTCCTTACTGAAAAGAATAACTTGAAGAAAGTTGACACCATTGAAGTAGCTTGAATGTGTTTGCATTCATTCATGACTACCAGAAGAAGGAACAGAAGAGAACAATTTGTGGTATTGACAACATCTGATCTGAAAACATTTCTTCTGTGCCTCGATGCTTCAAAAAGCTTTGTAAATGCAAAGTCTGTCAAAATATGTTTTCAGTGCAATGATACGAATATCATCATAATATTAAACAAGACCCATGTGAGACCTCATTATTGAAATAGTGCATACAAATATGGTTCCCCTACCTGGCTAATGGTATAAAACATATTAAGAATGTACAGAGGAGATTTATAGTGTCCAAAGTACATAATTTACTGAGAAATTTGTCTGGATCTCAATAGTTTGAAACAAAACGATGCATTACAAAACATACTGAATACGAAAATGAAGAAACTGATCAAAACGAGAACTTTGAACTTTCAGATACGTCCTCACTGACAAGCTATTCAAAATGTCTTCTCGACTGGAACTCAGGAAGTAGTTCGTAGGTCAAAGAGTTATTGATGCTTGGAATCCTTTACTGAACGTTTAGTAGGTGCATTAGCAACGAACTCGACTTCTTCTGGCATGATGTGAAAGGCAATACTGGGTTTGCATACGCCCTTTTGAGACTTTATGACAAAGACATGTTTATCACTTTTAAATCAAAACCATTCAAGGCTTAGTAGACATATTGGTATGCCTCCTGGCTAGAATTAAAGGCTATTGCAGCAGTTGTTACGTTTTTGGAACGGTTTTCTTTTGTGACTTAGAATATTTGGTCTACAGTATTTATGGGTGTTTTGCAATTGCAAACCTACTTTCTTACAACTAATACAATGAGTTAGCATATAGCACCGTTGACTATAGATAAATCGAACGCCGAGATATTATTGGGTTTGTAATGCAAATGGGCAAGAGAGGTTGGCGATGTGTCTTATGACTCTAATAGTAGAGGAAGCATTGGGAACATCAGTATATTAAGAAAATACCGTGTTTTCAACGTTCTTTTGGATATGAGTCTCATTTGTCAGTTTCCACTGCAAGTAGAAAGGGAGGAGATACGAGTTTGGTAGCATTAGTACTTTGTATGAAGACAACTTCACAGACCTAGAAGTCCTTTATGTCCTTTACGTTACAAATGTAGGGTAGCTGGGAGGGTGCCAGTCGGATGGGCCTAAATATTTAGTTTCGCTTAAACGGAGCGAACGATAAAGGAATAGTCGATAGCTTTAGTGTAATAGATGCTTACGTGTCATATAATATTCTATGCTAGGTGGTCATCGTTTTGGTCATATTTGAATTTGAAACCGGATTTTATATTATAATAAAGAAACAGACGTGATTAGTTTTTTAATGCTTAGCTTTTTTGTTGTTGATTTATTTATTCTATAAATATTCGAATTACATATTTTTAAAACATTTTGACTGCATTTTTAAAGGGGTATTTCCCTCCTTTTTGCATAAGAAACCCAATCAGTGAATCAATATGTTCATCTGTTCTTCTTTACCTCTATTCATCCCTCTTTTCATCATATATATGTTTATCCATATGCATCAACTCATCAAGAAATGTGACATCGATTTCTAGTGGATATGACCTGAATGAAAAATTGTCGGATAAATACCACAAATACATCAAGACGAAAAGAAAATTCAGATTAGTGTTTGTTCTCAAAAACAGACGTCCTAAATACTTAAATTCAAATGCATGAAAACTATATGCGTCACTGTTGACAACAAGTGAAGTAATTTTCAAAACTCATTCGTCTTAACAGAAATTTAGTGCGACAAGTAAAGGTTTTCCTCAATAAAAATTTTATTTTGATTTTGATGTTGTGAGTATATATATATATATATATATATATATATATATATATATATATATATATATATATATATATATATATATATATATATATATATATATACATATATCTGGCGAAACATAATTTAAGGAACACCTCCATGTAATAGGCCCCTGCTCGTACAGAACAGTAATCGATCTTGAATCTAAATACTGCATACAAAGAATACATGTCTAAAAAAGATACATGTCTATAAAAGACACATGTCTATAAAAGATACATGTCTATAAAAGACACATATCTATAAAAGATACATGTCTATAAAAGATACATGTCTATGAAAGATACATGTCTATAAAGACACATGTCTATAAAAGACATGTCTATAAAGATACATGTCTATAAAAGATACATGTCTATAAAAGATATAAGTCTATAAAAGACATGTCTATAAAGATACATATCTATAAAAGATACATGTCTATAAAAGATACATGTCTATAAAAGACTCGTGTCTATAAAAGACACATGTCTATAAAAGATACATGTCTATAAAAGATATATGTCTATAAAAGATACATGTCTATGAAAGATACATGTCTATAAAAGATACATGTCTATAAAAGACACATGTCTATAAAAGATACATGCCTATGAAAGATACATGTCTATAAAAACACATGTCTATAAAAGACACATGTCTATAAAGATACATGTCTATAAAAGATACATGTCTATAAAAGATATATGTCTATAAAAGACACATGTCTATAAAAGACATGTCTATAAAGATACATGTCTATAAAAGATATGTGTCTATAAAAGACTCGTGTCTATAAAAGACACATGTCTATAAAGATACATGTCTATAAAAGATACATGTCTATAAAAGACACATGTCTCTAAAAGACTCATGTCTATAAAAGACATATTCATTAAAGAAAGAATTACTTGCATTTGTATCTCATTGAATCAATAAATAACTGATAAACCGATTGATCGAACATTTTATCCGTCAGCTATCAATCAAACAACATATTCATCATATCGCATATCGATCTATCAATGAATCAATTTTCCAATAACCAATCAGTGAATTAAATTAATTCTTCAGACCATCTGTTCATTTATCTTTCTGTCAGTATGTCTGTTTTGTCCACTTCTCTGATGTTCACATCACAATTTTAGTCTGCAGTCAGTCTGGTGTATTTTGTTACCATATATTTTCACTGTAAAAAAGAGGGACATTGAATGATAAACTGTCCTTCTGCAGTACATGTACCTTTTCTTTCTCTTCGTCAGAAACATACAGACGGAATCATACTGGTCAAATCATATGGGTGGCATTTTAGATAATTTTCATAATTGATAGTTATTGTTGTTAACAAAGTTATCGTTACAGTGATAATTTACATATTTTTGTTTCTTTTTGATCTGCAGCAATTTGCCATCATCCATCATTTTGGTGGACTTTAATCGTGCTTACGTTGTGTTAAAAGCAAAGGCTTTGCAGTGGCGTCGCTATGGGGGTGCGGGGGGTGCGGACCGCACCGGGTGACACCATCTCAGAGGGGTGACACCAAAAGGAAAATTTTAAATAAAGTAAGTTTAATGTAAAAATAACTAAACCTTAACGTTGTTGCAGTTTTTAAATACTTTTACCTTCTGACCTTCAATTAATTTGTTTCTGTTCTTGTCATTTTTATACTGTGGACTTATTTTAAGAAGAAGAAATCCATAGTGGAAGTCTGGAGGGGTGACACCATGAGTTTACCGCACTGGGTGACACCAACCCTAGCGACGCCGCTGAGGCTTTGTATTCGCCGACAACGAATGACACAAGAATTACGTGTATTTCAATCAAGCACGTTTATGTCTGCCATGAGTAGATCAGAGGCATAGGGTATAGTGTCCATAATAAGGGAATACATTATATATATATATATATATATATATATATATATATATATATATATATATATATATATATATATATATATATATATAGAGAGAGAGAGAGAGAGAGAGAGAGAGAGAGAGAGAGAGAGAGAGAGACAGACAGACAGAGTCAGAGAGAGACAGTACTTTATTCAGGATAATTATTGATTTCTCTTTAAGATTATCGCTGTCATTGTACTTTCAAGCTCTACAAAGTGAACATGGGAGAAAGCTTGCCAATAGCTTCCCATGGGACGGTGGTTCTTACTGGGGTTTGCCTGGGTTCTGCCTCTCCCAATTATTTATATAGCCAATATTGCGCTGAGAAATGGCGATATCCCAAGAACAGCAAAGACAACATTCTTCTGATTAATTTCACACAAGTTGCCTTAATCAAATTATGAAACTCGTTGTGAAAACTCAGATATTGATACCGGTCTGTGAATATCGAGAAACAAAGGCACAATAATCACGAAACTAATTGAATGTTCGGAGTTGAATAACTAGCTGTCATTGTTGAGAGACACGTAAACCGCAGTGTAATATATTCAGTATCTTTTTTTTTAAAAGAATTATTTACTTCTTGCGAAATCGGTTACATATTACGTGACTTCTTCGGTACTTTTGCCAATTGCTTCATCCAGTTGCGGAATATCACTTTTGTGTCAAATTACTCTGCTGTTCATTCTTTGTCTTGTATTTTTGTTTTGTTTGCATGTTAAATTGTATTTTTTTGTAGAGTTGACACCATGTTTCAAACACATGATAGGCCTTACGAAGCGGGCAGTAGATTTACGTGGAGGAAGAACCCTGGCAAGGTTTCTAACAAAGCTACTTTCGTCGAGCCGAGACTCGAACTGAGCCGGACAGAGGTGAGATGTGTAAGTGATCTGTAAAGGCGAGCGCCTTAAACAATCGGCCACCAGGGGCATCTCTAATGACCACTCGACCACCTAGAGCACCTCTGATGACCACTCGACCACCTAGAGAACCACTATTGATCAGACTTAAGTCGAGTACACTGAATGAATTAGAAGAAGCTGAGTATGTAGTTTCTACCACTCATTGTAGACATATGAAGATATGGAATATAAACGAATAGACGAATTAATGATCATATCTACCATTTTAAATTACCAATCAAATGAATATTTTTGTGGATTTATTAACACTTGAGACTATTTCTGACAGAGTTAATGTTCTTAGAGTAATTCTTTTCTTAGTTCGTGTTCTTGATTTATGCAGTCCCTGTCGCGGCTCTCTATTTTTCTCACGTGACCTTTCAGTATAAGTTTCTATTTTAAGTTAAATTTATAAAAATGGGTAAAATCATTAATTATGGAGTACTTGGTGCAAAACAGACAACAGGTAAACATTACAACTCATAAAACATTAATTTTAAGAACTGCAGATGTAGTATGATTCTTCTTATATATGTTTTTTGAATTTTATAAAACGTTTGAATGCATAACATAGAATGAAAAAGGAAAGGAAATAATATAACCAGATGAATAATGTGAATAATTAACATTTATCATCATCAAGATCATGTTGATGCCATTACAACCGAACGCACGACTTTTTGGATAAGATTATTATTGGATAAATGCGACCATAGATTTAGCCGTTGGAAAGAGCATATACATTGCAGATAAATATGTCGTGGACATTTGGCTTCCATGTCGTAGCTTCATGAAGGAAACAAAAATTGCAAACAAAAATATCTCAGTCCTATATCATATGAACGACATCATAGGAAAAATATGCAACAACGGAAACGTACTTGCGTAGTATTGAAAGGATGCTCTACGTATGCGCAAAATGCTCGGACGAATGAGCAGAATTATCACTGTGCAATCGTCGAGTTTGAACATCTACATTACTTTCAAACATATAAAAACGAGCTGGAAGAAGAATTAAATGACGACCAACACAAGAAAAATAAATGAGACCATGATGTGGACTTTTGGGGAATTTTAATGTTCGCAAGAAACTGAAATTCACATCATTAATGGTTCCTTTTAGAACACTAATGATGTGATATTAAATTAAAGTGTTATCGTTTAGTTGTTTTCCTGCAATAGTTCAGACTTATGAACCTTCCGACAAAAGAACCTTTGGAACATTTAGCAGTTATCTTTATGAATGGTGCCAACGTCATTTACATGAACGTAAGGCACCTACAGTATACAGATTCCTTATTTACTATTTGTTTTACTCAACGAAACCAACAATTAATCATTTCTCAGGTTCCGCAATGGATGACGTACAACGAAGCATACCTACGACGTCAGAATTTGGAAAATCAAGGATACCAACTTATATAAATGCGGGAACTATGATCTAATCTTCAAAACTGATCCCCAATTCCGAAGCATCGTTGATGAGTACAAGGTAGTAGATGTGGAATCATTAGAAGCCCTGAAACAGTTTCTTTGGAGAACGGACCAATGCAAAACCCTTGCTGTTGAAGAAAAGAAGAATAAATACAGAGTGTTCCTTATATCCTTTGGTGTTTAAATGTTACATTTCCTATCAGTCGTTCTGAAATGTTGGCAGAACACATTTTCGTAGAGTTAATCAAATATCAAGTATTACAACGGGCGATCCTGTTTTGCCACATCTTTGCCAAGGAAAACTAATGTTTTCTTTATGCTGTACGTGTACTGAAAAAGGTACTAAAGCAATGTATCCACAAAGACAAGAACACACTTTAACGATAATGTGAGTGAGTGCTGAACTGGCTCATGCTCTCCTTTCATGGAAACCATCTGCTCATAGTTGACGAAGTTTGAAATTGTTCTACCACAGAACAATACCAACAGCATAGTTATAGTGAAAGACTACGTCAACGAATTCTGAAACTGAAGCAAGATGCTTGCGGCTATCATGTGGCATGTCTAACTTCAGAAGGCAATAGAAACTCAAATAACTGTTTCTTCAGCAGAGGCTTTAGAATGGCAGTTTTGAAAAATGATGGGAATTCCCCGGATGAGAGAGAGAGAGAGAGAGAGAGAGAGAGAGAGAGAGAGAGAGAGAGAGAGAGAGAGAGAGAGAGAGAGAGAGAGAGAGAGTTAGTGAAGGCAATATTGGATGTAGTGGTTCTAGCAAAACCGTATTTGTCAAACATGTAATCGAATACAAATCACTTCTATTCGATTGATGATGGAGTAAAGCAACGTAAATTGTTCAAGTGAATAATCGATTTTAAATTTACGAGTGATCCAAAATTCTTGCATAATATCTACTGCCTGGAAATAGGATTTTCCCATATCAATTTCCGTGGAGTAGACTTTTCGTACATAACGTTCTTTGTACATTTTTGTCCAGTTACTGTCTCTAAATACTTTGACCTATAACCAGTATGTCACTATCTAACTTCGTCTGTCCTGAAAATGGACAGTATGTAGTTAAATCAAAAAGAAACGTTAGCTATCTGGGATTTTTATTGGTAAATGTTTCTTTATATCATAAGATGTTCTTCAATAACGATGGGCTATGCAATCGCAAGATACGAAATTTCTAGACACAAAATTATTCTAATTAACGTAATTTTAGAATGGTACACTGATACGAAAAAAAAAAACGAAGTTCATTAACATTTGTTGTTTTTTAAATATGCGGTGTAGTGTATATATTCGATTCCTCTATTTACTTTAATATACACAAGAATGTACTAGGTCTTCTTTATTTCTAAAGCGTTCTAAATATAAAGAAATGCAACCACTTGTAACAAAAGACGAATAAATCTGAAATAAAAATAAATTCATTACTATTTTTAATTTTGCAATCGCGCCTCCTACTATTACTATCCCACTACACACGAGACATCTGCCCGTGTGTCTATCAACCTAACAACATTATGAATCATATCGATGAATAATGAAAATAGAAACTCTTTTGACATAAATCAAATTTAACGGTAGTTGGATACCGTCGAGATTTCAGTCCACACCTTTGACTAATTGAAGGAAACCCGTTGTTAATAATAATAATAATAATAATAATAATAATAATAATAATAATAATAATGATAATCACTAGGTCTAACATATCTTAGATTTGTGATCAATGAGAAAAGTTTGCTTTCTTGAAGAAATGGACCTTCCAGGAGACAGATTTTTCTGCTTCGATACAAATTTGCATGTTTTCGCCAGAAAGTTATAGTTCAAGCATCGAAAACCCGTTTAGTTGATTGGGCCTCCAGACATTGCTAGTAACTGATTCAGAGTTTCCCAGTGATCCTAAAATTGAGAGATATCAATAAAATGACAAAGAGAACTTCATAGGTCTTGAATCTAGAGTAAAACATTTCGTCACTCATTAAAATTGATTTCATAGACTAATATTTTTTACACCACGTTAGCTTCGAAATAATGTTATTTGCTACTCACCTGGTCAGAAAAATATGGTGTTTTTTCTGCGCCTGCGCGTTATTCTCTTTTCACAAGAAACAACATACTGCCTTTCGTACGATTAGTGACCGATAACAATTATACTAACTTTAAGTGAAGAACAAAAACCCACCAAGGATTGTTTCGGAGTAAAATTATATTTTGATGTATGCTTTGTAAATATCATAAGGTGTGGTTGTCATTAAGACTCAATTCAGTGTAAGTTGATGACACTGGGTCAGGATCATTCATGTCTTCTTTCCAAATGCTAGCCTAACCTTCGGATAATAGTTCTCTGATCTAATTCGGCAAATCATGTTTGATTGGCCTAAGATCTCTCTCTCTCTCTCTCTCTCTCTCTCTCTCTCTCTCTCTCTCTCTCTCTCTCTCTCTATATATATATATATATATATATATATATATATATATATATATATATATATATATATATATATATATATATATATATATATATATATAACTTCACCCTAAACTGTCGGGAGGGGGACAGTGCCTGATAATTATATGAGTCAACATCCACTCGGAATTGACCAAAGCGTTGCCAACATTATAATTGCAAGTTTAAATCTATTATCTTGAGAACTAAAACCTTGGGAATTACAAGGAGCTTCAGTACAGGTCAGTGACTATTTGCTCGATTGTTGTAATATATTACTGCAAAGTAAGTGTCCTTTAATTATAGCAGTATGTATACTTTAGTACGTAGAATTACTATTTGTAAGGTGATTCATTCGTAGTGAATGATATACATGCATATTTTGAGATATGAACCATGTTTTATGTAAATTAATATTGTAATTCGCTATTGGGTTAATTCCTAGTAACCTGTTGCATTTATTCATTTGATATTCTAGATTTGCAAATGTTGAATTGAATAATAAACTTTCAAAAATTGTTGCAGTGTGCAATATTAGTTAATAGGGATTTGCCTACTTGTGTATACTTTGTAGGAGTATCATGTGTAAGGATATATCAGCGCATTGATATGTGCATAGCTGTGTACACTTTATAGAAGTGTAAGGTACAGAAATGCGTCTGATTATATGATATTATTCTGTATAATAAGATTGAGAATATATATATATATATATATATATATATATATATATATATATATATATATATATATATATTCTCAATCTTATTATACAGAACAATCAGACGCATTTCTGTATATATATATATATATATATATATATATATATATATACCGTATACACATTTCAAGGAGAATGTGTATTTTTCGAATGTTTAGACTGAGTTTAGATATCACGGGGAATATGCTATGTTAATGTTCTTATGTATTAATACAGAAAGTTTTTTGAGACCAGAAGGAATAATCCCAGTGCAGTTGGTCTATGTTTCTGGGAGACAAAAGAGTAGGAAGAACAGAGACAGAAGTTAGAAGGTCTGGAGGGAAATGTATTACCAGTCCAGAAAGATCATACAGATGAGTAGGAACATAGGACAGGAGGAAAATCTATCACAACTAAGTCAGATGAAATAGGCAGTCACTTGGTCGAGTGAAGCCGAGTGATAGGGTTTTTAATTTTAATTTTATTTGAGAGATGACTGTTATTGCATTATATTGAATTGTTGTTCGTTAAATTTCACATTTTGTGTATTCCTTAATTTAACTGTCGGCACCGCTGACTGGGGGCTCGGAGCTTTGCATCTCTCTATCATTACTTCAATTTCTGACAAAAACAAGTAAGGGTGGGTCGTCTGTAATAATTTACCCCACCCCAACCTATATAAAGGGAAACTTTTACAATGTCAAAAAAGTAAACTCAAAGAAGGGAGAGACGAAAAGACACTTATTAATATTGCTATCAAGAAAAAGAACATTCGTCCACGAAATGTCTAACTAGAGTGACAGAAGAGTACTATCTCAGAAGAAGAGCGAACAGAAAAAGGGACCATTTCTGAAAAGTTTTTAAAAAGCAAAATACGCAGAAGCAACAACTGAATAACTAATGCCGGTGAATAATTTCAAACCCGTAACACAGTGAAACGGGGTTTTGTGGTGTTTTTGAAATTTCCTTGTAATTTCAGTTAAAAGGGAATGTATAACGAAAAAGAAAAATATGTAAGTGCATTGGTTTGTTATGTAGGGATAATATGTTTAACACACACACACACACACACACACACACACACACACGTTCGCAGACACACTTCACATACCTGCTATCGATTTCTCTTTCTCTCTCTCACACACATACAAAATAATAATAATAATAATAATAATAATAATAATAATAATAATAATAATAATAATAATAATAAAGGCAATTATTATTTCGTTCTCTCGTTTCATCACACGCATACAGGTACATACACATTAGATGATGTCGCCTGGTAGTCCATATAAAACAAACAGCAACACAACATGAACTTCAGCACATTCCATTTTCACTGTTATAGGTATAATGACCTTGAGGGTAAAAAAGGTCGATCGATATTTTTATAATTGATGTTGTTGCTGGATTTTAATATTTAAAAAAAAAACTTTGTATCAAAAGTGATGGATATTGTATAGTCTATCACTGGATGCTGGATACTATAATAACGTTGATTTAATATTTGATTGATGGATAGTTAGTTGATTACTAGCTTTTGCAAGAGGAGAATTGATAATTGAATATTACACTATTGGGTGTTGGATGGTAGATAACTGGTTTGTGGATAGTAGATTAGTGATTGCTGAATAATATATAGTTATAGATAGTAAAATGAAAGATATTGAAATTTGACTTTATTTATTGTCATATTCTGTAAATGAACAAATAAAATGAACATTTAATCGCACACAGACAAATGAACCAACGGGAAGAACAAAAATCCCATTTACCTTTTTCAGTCATTGTTACGGGAGTTAAATCCAGACCAATACTATACAGTGTCGTCTTTATATCAGATATGAAATATTTTGGCAAATATGTTGCTGGAATAAAGTCTAACAAAAGCTCGTTCCAACACAATACAAACAATACAAGCAGAAAAAGAAACGTGATATTTGCAGGTAAATTTAACCTGGTTATAAAGAAATTAATAAAATCAAGTCAATTTTACTTCAGCAGATGGAATAATGGGACTTTTTCTGCCGCAAAGAAATGTTGTCAAGTCAATTTTTGATGTCAAATTGACCAAAAACGTTCTATAAATACCATTGGAATTTCCACTCAATAAGATCTTTTATTATATTCCAAGATAAAGACTTTGTATTCTGCCCAGCCTATCAGATCGGTCAAATATGTGTGGCAAACTATTCTATTAAAATTAAGTTTATCATGCAACAATCGAAAGAAAAACGGCACCGGTACAATATTTCCTCGTGTGATAACAAATATATGATACGGCGAAGGACTCGAATAGATCATGACAGCTAAAAATCGGGCTCTTAAAGCACCTTGTATTTCTCAACCAATCCCACCCACATCTTCCAGCATTTTAAAAAACAAATTAAGATGTGGGACCTGCAAGTTGGCACGTAACCCAGTAGTAATGTAGGTAGTAACGTCAAGAATAATAAAATGTAAAACTGTATATATAAAAAAAATTAAAATATACAAATTAAAGTGTTCCTTTGCTGTATCAAACATCTGTTTCGTATGCAAGGCACATATGTATTGAATCCGACACTTGGATAATACTTAATTTCCATAAATACCTAAATATGGCTGACAATTTGCACGGACTTAAGATTGTTTGCAAAACTGAGCAATCGTTATTCTTTCTGTCTTTCCTATCTTTTCTTTTTTACTTTTTGTTTGAGGTATGCTTGCTCCCATAAGATGGCTGTTGAATAAGGGAAAGAACTGATATAACGTTCAAGTTTTAACGAAATACGATTTATTTCCCCTTCCACGGTTTGGTCCGCATGTTTTTTTTTTTTTTTTTTTTTTTAATCGTTTAAGGCCATTTTTCAGCACAATATAGGCTATACATGGCGGCCAGTATTAAAGGTGGAGGAAGAACCCGGAAAACCCCGGAAAGAACCACCGACACACGAGAAGCTACTGGCAAGCTTTCTCACAGTTAAATGCCTTCCTTAAATAATCCTTTACATCGCATCGCATTTGATTAAATTCCACCGTGGCAGCCGCATTAACTAAGGCGATAGCGAGTGGGACTCGTAATTCAAGAGACAAGGGTTTGATATCCGTCAAGGCCAGACGGGACGGCTGCCTCAGTATGTCCGTGGGAAAGCATCGGGACCTTATTTCCTCGGCATCATACAGACAGTAATGTGCTCAAAGTGCGACTAGAAAACCAACCAACCAACCAACCAACCAACCAACCAACCAACTAACGACCAACCAACCACACTAGGGTATTCAGTTGGGGAAAAAGATCTATGAAAGTAAGCCAAAAAGAAAAATTGAACGAGGTACCTTGTTTGATAAAATCAGTGGCTAAGTTTCACCGATTATGTATCAGAGGTGACAAGTTAATGGAACGCACTCTATCTCGAAAACACTGGACGGAAGACGTAAACTAAGCATCACTTTCTTATTTCAAGAATCACACAAACCGGAATCGCAGTAGCTGTAATTTTCTTGATATTGGTCTGTAATTTTTCCATTAGGCGTTCAATATTGTTAAATAAAGGGACAATTGACACAGAACAATTCGGAAATGGAGGAATTCGATAGATGTGGTCATTGTAACAGTATATATCGGTCTACGTATCCTCAACAATGATTAAAGATCCTTAACATGCTAAAATAAATCCGTACATTTGTCCGGTCTGAGAACTGTAGTCGTAAACGGAATAAAATGAGGACGAGAGTCAGTTGTGACCTTTGTAATTATTGGTTAAACATAAATTTCTAATTATGTATATGACCATTCGAATGATATTGATAAGATGACCAAGTGATCGCCTTGCCGGCCCATCCTATGTCATTTAACAATAACCAAGTGATCGCCTTGCCGGCTGGTCCTAGTGTCATTTAACAGTCTAATATGCTGAGAAATTACTATCACACCAAGAAGAACTCATCAGCGCAAAATGACCCGTGGACACACGTCCCATTGGGGATTGACAAAATGGACGTTATACATTTGTGTGCTATTTTCACAGATTATCTATCTGCTTCATGGAAGACACGTTTTGTATTTGATAGAAAGGGATGAGAATGGATAGAGCAGCATCATGAATGAGACATCCCGATATTCGACACATTTGTTAACAAAAATGAGCTCGTCATTCGATAAAGAAGGGTAAACGTTTTGGTTGTATGTTCTGGTTTATGACGAAGAAACAACTGAAGCCTATATTATGGTGACAGAGAAAATATCATAATGAAAATTATAAATTGTGAGAAAGATCTGGAGAAACTTTGAGGGAAAAATTTGAAATATTGGGATTTATCTTGAAATGTAAAAACTTTTTCATATTTATGTTCTTTCTGTGACTTTCATAGTGGAAATTTAAAAGTTTCTTTGTCTTAAAATTTCTAATTTTTCCTCGACATTTGGAGACTTTTCTTCGTGTTTTGAGTTTATATGTTTATATTATTATCCCCCCTCCCTTCTCCCCCCCCCCCCAGCACAATAGTTTTAACCATCTGTTGATCACGTGTTGGAAACTAAAGGAAATTTTACTATTGGCGCTGGTCACATGACAGAAGCAAATATGTTGTCAATGTTAGTGACAAAACTGTATTGATCTAGGGAAGTTTGTTAGCCCAGACAGCCATGTATAATACACCATGAATGAATGTAAACAAGAGCGATATTTACAAACTGGAGAAGAAGAGTAACTGTTTCACGGTACAGTAAGACATCTCTGATCTAGATTCATGGGAAGACATTTCTTATGGCTAATCGGCCAGCCATATCGAATTTCGGGGGAAACTAAGAACTATGATTGGAAATCTCTGGATTAAATCAGTTTGACAATCGTACTACTGAATATAGTAAATGTGATTTTACTAGCTGAGGTTTATCAATTAGAAGAAAAAAAAATTGTTTTATCACAGTGAACCGTCTAGGCTACCAACACTGTGGTACGGTATAAGGTTATAGGTTTGTGATGATGGTTCAACTTCGATCGCGCACTAGTTGTCTGTAATGGTGTCAGAAACAGTAGAATACTAAATGGAAAGAGGATGGAGCGGTTGCCCCGAGCGCATAAAGGTGATAGGGCGGAAAAACCCTATTGGGCATTTTTCGTCGCCTCCTGCGCCATTAGCCCTGGTAAGGATATAAAGCTGTGTTCGTTGCATACAAGTCATTCAGCTTCACAAGACTGCATCCATTACCGGGAAATTTTATTTTAATTTTAATAGAGGGTCGATAAGTAGCAACCACTGTTCGAATGGAGACTTTTGTATGACTGTATCATTTTGATACGGGTATGCTTGTATGTATTTTGCGTGATATGGATTTTTAACGTAGCTTTTTAAAAAAAACATTTAGTCTGCAGTTTGGCAGTTTATATTGATGTTTAGCACTAGGGCATCATGTCACGCAGTCAAAATATCCTGTCACAAGGCCGACCAATTCTAAAACTAACTTCTTAATGCCGAAAGCCCAGCGAGGCAGCTGTTAGTAACACTTTTTTAATATGACTCGGCCTGGGTTCGAACCCATGACCACCGCATCAGGCAAAATGCACAGTAAGGTCAGAGAGGTTAGGATCAGGCAAAATGCACAGTAAGGCAAGAGAGTTTAGGATCAGGCAACACGCACAGTATGGACAGAGAGGTTGGTGTCAGGCAAAATGCATAGTAAGGCCAAAGAGGTTGGGATCAGGCAACATGCACAGTATGGACAGAGATGTTGGTGTCAGGCAAATTACACAGTAAGGCCAGATATGTTGGTGTCAGGCAAAATGCACAGTAAGGCCAGATATGTTGGTGTCAGGCAAAATGCACAGTAAGGCCAGATAAGTTGGTGTCAGGCAAAATCCACAGTTAGGACAGAGAGGTTGGTGTCAGGTAAACTGCACAGTAAGACCAGAGAGTTTGGGATCAGGCAAATTGCACATTATGGCCAGAAAGGTTGGTGTCAGGAACAATGCACAGTAAGGCAAGAGAGGTTGAAATCATGCAACATGCACAGTAAGGCCAGAGAGATTGGTGTCAGGCAAAATGCACAATAAAGCCAGAGAGAATGAGATCAGGCAAAATTCACAGTAAGGCCAGATAGGTTGGTGTCATAGCTTAAACACGTATGTATGTCTATCAATACCTTAAAATAAATGTATGCATTATATTACTTTGGAGCTGCAGGTCTAAAATATGTGGTGATACTTTTCCTTCTTCTTGATGAAGTGTATAATTTATAGGCGGATCGTTGAGAACTGTTTTGTATAGGCGCACAAATTTCAATACCTCACTTCCTTTTAATTCTACTGGTGAATCATTAATTACAATGTTTTGTTTTATTCTTTATGACAACTAATGAATATAATACTATTAAAAATAAAGATTAAATCATTAGATTAAAACAAATATAACTCCAATCAGCTGAAATTTAATAGCTAACTCTAACAAGAAAATACGATTTCCTGTGATGCCTATTTAACTGATTATAAATAATAATTAAAGCTTTAGGTTTGATTTCCATAAAAGATAATGCAGTTATGATAATGGTTATGCAAATTTCATTGTCCATCACGTAGGACCATGTTCTCATTAAAAATAAAGGTACATTGAAAATGAAAGCACTTTTAATTCAAATTAGTTATTACGAGTATTTTTTGTATTTCTCACAATAAATGGAATCGATTTCGAAATCGTAATGGCACGTGCAGTAGATTTACTGATAAAATAGTTGTGAAAGAAAATAATTGTGTCTGACAACTCCGTTGAATGGCATAAATCCACATGTTAAAAATATTGGTTTAAGTCACAGGAGGCTAAAACACAGTCATAATTTACAAATCATGCCATTAGAAATGCGGTACATCTGTTTCCGTTGGACAGAATCATATATAACACGGCACCTCTATCGTACATTCTGCATAAGAATACTACAAACAGCTATGCATATCGTACTTTGCAATAACAAAATGAAAAAAGGAAGGTCCATAAAAAATGTTGAAACTATCAAATAGAGCAACCATTAAAATATGCCAGTAATTATACGCCTGAGGTTATGAAAGAAGATTTAGAATGTGTGGACCTTCAGGTTGTCATGTTTCAAAGTTTGTCGGTCGTCATGTTGACCATGCTTTGTTATAATCCCGTGTGAGATTTGAAAGCAAAACGTTTCATTTTTGCGAACTGCTTTGACGAAGACGTTTGTTAAAAAGAAGCTGAATGACTTCAATAATCACATAATCAAGAAAAATTACGTCATCGTTTGAGAATTACGTTGAGAGCAAACAAAATCTCCAAGAAAAGCAAAAGCAGTTTTAAAATTGTGAAAGGAAACAAAGTCAATGAAACCAAATAGATGCAAAGGCTTATAATAATTATTTTGTAATCATAATGCATCTTTTTAGTTATAAATGCTATATACGTAGGTCAGCCGACAAACTTATATAAAATGAGGATTGTAATCTCACCATTAAATAAATGCATTATAAAATTTGATATTTCTTTTACAGCTTAGTCACGGTAAAATTCAGATATAAAGATACAATTGATCTAATTCTCGGATTAATTTTTATAACTTATATAATAAGAAGCTCTAAACAACACGAGTGTGCATTAGGAATCTCGAACTAGTTATTTCCAAATATAAACGTTCAGTTAAGCAGTTTCCTTTTTAACCGACAAGAGAAATTTTGTGATACCATTTTCCTTGAAATGAAATTGTACTTCTTACAAGTTTGTTTGCTTTAGATGAAGGAATATTAATCATTTTCATTATGGGAATATATCCCAGTAGTAAAATAAAAACTGGTTCCTCCCCATCCACCTACGTTATCAGAAGAATTTTTTTTTGTTAGTTATGTCTTGTAAAATAGTTTAAATCCTATCCTTCCGTCTTGACTCATCAACTATCTTAGCTCTTAGTAACCTATTCTGATTAATCAATACAAACTGTCACAATGAAGCAATTTCAGGTCATTAAAAAATTTATGTTACTGCAAATGTACTTTGATTCAAAATTTAGAACAATCCAGAATATGTTCTTGCACGGATTGATCATTTACACGATGTCGAAAACAGAACGTTGATAATAGGCGGAAGGAGACAATGCATAGACAAAATAAAATATATTGAACTTACGGCACTATGTTATATATACAAAGACACACATAAAATCAATCTATTGAATTTACAACCCTTTTCGAGCTGGTAGCAGTATCGATGCAACTGAAAAGTTGCTTCTGATCATGCTATTGTTTATTTGTTTCTGTCCTTCATTAGTATTGTGCAGATTGTGTGTGTGTGTGTGTGTGTGTGTGTGTGTGTGTGTGTGTGTGTGTGTGTGTGAAAAGTTTAAAGGTAGCTTTAAAAAAAGTTTCAGTCATATCGCTAAGAAATCTACAGTGTGGCAGTTTATAGGGATGTCAAGCACTGGGGCATCATGCTGTAGACATATAATGTCATGTCTCAACCAATCACATTATCCTGACACCAAGCCGGCCAGTCTTAACACTAACCTCATAATGCTGAGCGCTTAGCTAGTCTTTAGTATAACTCGGCTGAGGTTCGAACCAGCGACCTCCCGCATCCGAAGCTGACGCTCTAACCACTTGGCTGTATACTTTTTATGATGATGAAAAATGTGTGTATGACCCAGTCATTTATTTACAATTCTTGTAAACATGTATATTTAACAACGGCCTGTTATCTGTATCGTTATTGACAGAGGCTTTGCCACCATATTACAGTGTTTACTAAGCACAGTATCCGTGCGCTTTCCGCGAGAAACACTACATTTGTGCTCTTCGTCCAACACTTAGCCTTAAAACATAAATCGATGTCACTTGGGACATTATTTCACAAGACAGTGATTTTAGATCAGTAAATATTACAAACCTCTCTAACTGTGACAATAAGTGTTTGACCCTAAAATGCAAAAATGTAGTTTCCTGTCAAATATATTAATTTTACACAAAACCGAAAATTGGCATGAATCAAACAGCATAACAATTTAGTGGCTCGGTTCACAAGCTCTGAAAGAAAGTCACTTACTGTATTTTGCAACACTGACTTGCATATAATTTTGTGGTATAGTGGCTGTCGATAAAAACGACTCTTCCAACACGCACGCACGCACGCACACACACACACACACACACACACACACACACACACACACACATACATACGTATATATTATCACAAGAAATTATGATATCCAATGAGCTATGTGGGCATTATAGAATCCAGTTTACATGACGTGCTACCATAACAAGTAGATTAGAATATAATCCACACAGTGTGTACTCGCTTATAAGAAGAGTCCAACTGTGAACCGCACAGAGGCAGATATGTCGTCTAATAATGCACCGGCAGATCTGGGTCGGTGTGGTTTGGTAGGACTAATCATTTTAACAAAGAACATAGACCCTGGCCTGCCGGTGCATTTTGCAAGGCAGAGAGAATCTTTATTATTTGAAGTTTGATTCATCTTACCAGCTAGTAGAGAGGGTACTTTGTATTTTATTTTGCATTCATGCTGCAAACATTTTAGATGTCGCATGCTGGTGTCCTCTTTATTTGCCATCAGTGGAGCATAAACAGAAATCATTTCGAACGAGACTTATGTGATCAAAAACGAACAAAATGTTCAGAATAATAGTAACACACATTAAGCCAAAAACAAGATTAAAAAATCAACTGACCTCTTGTTTAGGCACCTGCTTGAAAGCATATAAAATAAGAAGCAATGATACGGTATTTGTTCTTAATGGAGGATGGGTAAACCTGATCATATGCAAGGTAGGAGAAAAAACGTATAGGGCAAAGTATTAGGAAACATCGGGACAATCCCATAAGTCTTAAATATAAGAAAGGGACTAGGGGACTCGGAAGTGGTAAATGTAAATGTTTAATTTTTTCTCATGTCTACTGCATTTATTTACACAAAATTTTGATGCCTGAAATGATAATGTAAGCGAAGATTAGAGTAATGATAAAACGTCAACTGAAGCTCATGCTGTTTTCTCAGTGTAGTATATATTTGGAACTTCATGACCTGTCCGTTTCCACCTTACGTTAAAAAAAGTTAGTAGAGTCCATCCGATTAACAGATAGCGGTATGCATGTATGCCGTTATTTAAGCACGATAGCATTGTCATAGTGAACATATGCACTGCAAGACCTGTTTCTCAAGTGGACCAGACGACTTATGAATATTTCACTGGAATGTTAAAAGGACAAGACATTCTGTTCATCCTTCATATTTTTGATTTTTTTTCTTCTTCCGATCTGAAATGTAAATAACAGACGAATCGAAAATTATTTTTAAAATAAAAACAAAAAATCCCGCGTTTCCTCTTCCTCAATAGTTTTAAACAAAACTATTGGTTTAGTACGCTTTCAGCTATTTGGCATATTAGAGAATAAATAATTATTACTTGCTTAAATTGAGAAAATGCTGATAACATTTTAACTTGATAATATTTGGATTTTGTAGGATGTATGATAGTGTAACTGACTTCAATGCAGCTAGTATTTGCACAATGGAAAGAAAAGTCAGCCGAAATAAACTCCCACGTACAAGATGGCGTTGTTATCTACAGAAATAATAACAAAACAGTAATTTTATTTTAGTATGGAAGACGCTGACTTTCTCTAGTTCACGTAGAAGAATAACGGTTGATTTACTTGGAACATGTGACTTGGAATCAAAAGAGGACGGGTGAAAGAGATCAAGATAAGTTTGCATTTAAATACCATTCAAAGGTGGCTATAAAATGCGGGGAATTATCTATCATTAAGTGTGGTTATATGTGGAATCTGTTATTGAGTGTGGCAATATGATGCATATAATCATCTGTTTTTGAAAGTGACCGTATGAAATGAAATATCATCTGTTACTGAGTGTGGCAATATGATGTATAAATCATCTTCTATTGAGGGTGGCCTAACGAGATGTACAATCATCTGTTTTTCGAAAGGGGCCGTATGAAATGTAGAATCATCTGTTACTGAGTGTGCCAATATGATGTACAAATCATCTGCTATTGAGGGTGGCCTAACGAGATGTACAATCTTTTTGAAGTTTCTGGTGTAGATATTGAGACGAACCAGATAGAATTGAGTTACAATAGTCCAGTCTTGAAAGTACTAATAAACACACGTGTCTTAGTGGCATCAACTGAAAGATATTTGTGAATGGAGCTGATGCGTCTCAGCTCAAGATATATAGCCTTGTATATGTTCATGACATGTTGGTGCAATGTGAGATGAGAGTACTGTCCAGAGTAACAATTGGGTTTCGTACTGACTGTGTGAATTTAAATGCTGGTGTTGCTGATATTTATTATTTGAGGTAAAGGATGTGAATGAGAAAGTCTTTGTGTTGTGATCAGAATGGCCTCAGCTTTATCATCATTCATCTCCATCTTTTTACGTGTCTAACATAAGTTCATTTTAAAAATGAACCTCTGTTCTCCTTGGATGGTAGCATCAACTTCAGATGGGTCGCTAGATTTGTATATTTGGATGTCATTAGCGTACAGTTAGTGAGACACTGGATGATTATCTATGACGCTTTAGAGCAGCTGAGTGTACAGAATGAAGTGAAAAGGTCCAAGAACAGATCCCTGTGGAACATCACAATATAGATAAACTGGGCTGTAGTGTACTCCATTTGCAGATACAATTTGTGTCCTGTTGACTAAGTAGGACTTGGACTACAGTACGGCTGTATTGTGAATGCCACATACATGCTAGAGACGGTGAAGTAATATATCATGGTCTATTTTGTCAAATTCTGCAGACATATTAAAGAGGGTGAGGACTGTAACCATTTCGCTATCCAAAGCAGATAGAATGTCATTAACTACTTTCAGAAAACTAGTTTCAGTACTGTGGCAAGAGCGATATGCAGACTGTACATTGCTTAAAAGACTGTTTGAATTTAGGTGAGATACAAATTGCGTTAGAAAAACTTTATCTAAGATTTGTGATATGAACGGGATAATATAAACTGTGTGATGGTTCATTAAATCGTTATGGTCGAGCGTTGGTTTCGTCAGCAGAGGTTTTACAATGGCAGTTTTCATAAATGATGGAAATTCCCCGGATGAGAGAGGTATTAATAACATCAGTTAGTGAAGGCAATATTGGCTCTAAGAACTCATGCAGCAGTGATGTTGGAATTGGATCAAGTTCCCATGACTTTGATGCACTCTTCATAACGATTGTCCATACTAAATCCATAGAGACAGGTTCAGATGCTGCTAATGATTGTTGCTGAAATTCTGTATTGCAACTTTATGGTGACGAGTCAATTGAAGTTGTGTTGTGAAGCCTATCTCTAATGGTCTGCACCTTGTCACGGAAGAAGTTAGCAAACTGTTTGAATTTAAATGAGATATAAGTTGGGTTAGAACAACTTTTTCTAAGATTTTTTTATGTGAACGGGCGATTAGAAACTTGGCGGTAGTTCTTTAAATCGTTATGGCCAATTGTTTGTTTCTTCAGCAGAAGCTTTACGATGGCAGTTTTGAAAAACTGATGGGAATTCCCTGGATCAGAGAGATATTAATAACATCATTTAGGTAAGGCAATAATGGATCTAAGCACTTAAGCAGCAGTGATGATGGAATTGGTTCAAGTTCACAAGACTTTTGGTGCACTCTTTATCAACATTTTCCGTACTAAATCATTAGAGACCGGTTCAAATGTTCCTAAGGGTTGTCGCTGAAATTCTGTATCGTAACTGGATAGTGACAATGAGTCAATTAAAATTGTGTTGTCAGTTGCATCTCTTATGGTTTGTACTTTGTCACGGGAAGACATTTGCAAATAGATCCGGAAGGTCTATTGGAGAGAAAGAAGCTGGAAGTGGTGTACATTTATTCCTTGACATTAGTTTGTTAGTAAACTCAAAATGGTCTTTGCAGCTGGAACTCTCCGTCATCTTAGACTTTTGACATGATACTTGGGTTTTGGTGGCTGGGTTTATTTTTCAAGGAATTAACGCATGCAGTTATAGGTTATAATCAAGTTGTTATGTTTGATTGAATGTAATGCATTAATTTGGTTCTACTTATCATACGGATGTTTCTCTTGGTAACAAACAAAGGTGAAAGGTTAGAGACTGATACGTCTAGATGACATATAATGCGGTGGTGATCGGATGCAAGTTCGTAGGATACAAGGGTGTTCTCGTTTCCAAAACGAGGCGATTAAGTAAGAAACACATAAAAACTGAACAGCAAATGCAAGATAAACACAATCATGTAAACGAAGATAGACAAAAAGCACATAAAAAGCACATATATCATGAAAAACAGCTATATATATATATATATATATATATATATATATATATATATATATATATATATATATATATATATATATATATATCAGCTTGAAATTGGAGCATTATCTTCGAATATATCAAAATGGAAAAACCATATATATATATATATATATATATATATATATATATATATAATCTGGCATATATATAACAGCTTGAAACTGGTGTACTATCTTCGAAGAAAGAAAAATACCCAAAACTAATGCCAGCATTTCAAACGTATTGCTATTTGTAAGTACTTGTTTTACATGAACGCTCTTCTTGAAATACCTCACAAAAAGGCAATACAGCCGCTTGATGTCAGTGTAAAGACACTGGTTCGCTAATTTATTTTCTGTGTATGACATTAAATTGACATTTTTGGTTGAGACCACCCTTTTTTCGAGTGCAGTGTAAATACTCTTTTCCAACCGAGACCTTCGCATTGTTCTTACTACCCCGTGAGACTTATTTAAAACCTTAAGAACGGAAGACCCCCTTGAAATAAAACCCATTTTATGTTGACTTTCACCTAGGCATACCGCTGTTGATCTTTTAAATAGGAGTAAGAAGAGTTTGTTGACCTACTGAAGTAGCCGATTTTTCAAGGAATTTATCAGCATTAATTGATTTATCTGTGTTGTAGTATGCTGCGTAAAAGCATACTTGAATTTAACATAGTAACCATCACTAGCTCCGTAGAGAAAAGTATCCAACAGGATTATTTTAATATTTGCTTGGAGAAAATGTATGTACGTATGTATGTATGTATGTATGTATGTATGTATGTATGTATGTATGTATGTATGTATGTATGCATGCATGCATGCATGCATGCATGTATGTATGTATGTATGTATGCATGTCTGTGTGTGTGCGTGCGTGCGTGTATTTTGTGTTTAAAGCAAGTCACTATTATTAACGCGCAAATTGTTAAAAAGTAACACACTATCCTAACATGATATGGATAAATTTTATTTTCTTGCAAAATAGTGAACATAATTTAACAGGATCTGGATCGAATCCGAATGATAGCGCCGCTAGACCGATCACGTATCAACATCTTCCAGTATCTTGACCAATGGCCACACCAGACATCTATTTGTCAATGTTGGTATTAACATGTATTTGGACACAGTCATAGAGGTCCATATATTTTAAATGTTTAAGCAATATATCTTTCTGCTCATATACATAACATGAGAGTTGTTCTTGAACTATACCACGAAACCTTTTACGAGTTCTCCATGTCGACGAGAAGGACAATACTCTGTTGATTTATATCTGAATTATGACACTATCGGGCCATTATTAGTCAAGAGGCCCTTATATTCAGTGTAAAGAGATCGTGCTTTACGAAGGGTCTTGCAGGCTCATTCTAACCTTTAACCAAAGACAATGGTTTCTAAACAAAATCTTACTTAATGTATTTAGTCGTGTTCATCTTTTACTATTTTATCTTAATCTTTTTGCATAAATTTTCTTCACCACAATATTTGTTTTTTTTATGACCCCGTGAGTTGTAAACACAGTCCTGAAATATGGAACTTGTGATATAAAAAAAATATTAATTTGCAATAAATTTGTCATGAAACGCCGTCAAGAGTTTTGGAGATGGACACAAGACTGACGACGATATTCTGGAAATATGTAGCATGAACCTTCTTCCTAAAACATCTTGCATGCTGTAAGAAGATGACATGCATCCATGGCGTGGTTTTTGTTTATAATCCGCTCTAGATTACGCTGTAAAATACAAAATGCAGAAGAGTATCAGCGGGTTTATATATTTAAAGATTTTCATTCGCAGTTGCAAGGACAAAATATCTGGATATATTGTGAAAATTGTCTCAGTATGAAAAACGTTGTTGCAAAATCAGATGCAACATTGTGAAACCGGATAGGAATTTGGATCCAGTCAAGACAGTTAACACAGTTACGCGAAAACGATTTATTTGTAACGCAAACTCATATGCACAAAGTTCGACAAATTATATAACAAAATGATATCGTTCGTAAAAGGATCTATGAAAGCATGTAATTTCAACATTACAAATGGTCTCGTATATCAGCGGATAAGATTCATGTATCGAACTTCTTCACATACATGACTGATATATTGATATATAAACAGATATTTTATAGGTATGGATCTTATCGACATATATGATTGATATGAAGAACGCATATCTGACCTTCCGGAGGAAGAGCGCTTTTATCAGTCCAAAATCCAAACCATTCGCTTTGCAAGTTCCGATGCTGAGTCTGAATTACTTTTTGTCTGCCTCTCTATCTATCTATCTATCTATCTATCTATCTATCTATCTATCTATCTATCTATCTATCTATCTATCTATCTATCTATCTATCCATCCATCCATCCATCCATCCATCCATCCATCCATCCATCCATCCATCCATCCATCTATAAACTTTTGGAAACACTTAGGATGTGTTTAAAATTTCCAGTGAGACTTGCAGAGATAAAATTGGTACTTGCAACTGCCTTGCTTGACGCTCAGGGTTGTTGTTAGGACTGGTCGGCATGATGTCAAGAACATGTCTGCCGCATGGTGACCCAGTGCTAGATATCACTAAAAGGTACTACACTGCAGACATCGTACTGATATGACTAAAAATAAAATAAAGTTACGTTAAAACACACACACACACACACACACACACACACACACACACACACACACCAATGCAGAGCCAGGCACATATACCTGGACGACCGGACATTTTGTATCGAAAAATAATGCATATAAAAGTCTCTTGACAGTCGGATTCAACATACATTTGATAATTTGATTTGTTTTCCATTATGTATGAAACATCTTCATCATTCTGCACCCTTTACAACAGCCACTTCCCGTTCTTCTAGAAAGAAAGTCATCTTCGATGCACTCACAATTTTCGTTTAACAATGAAATCAACTCCTAATTAAGGATAAGACAGAAATGCTTTAATTAATTACTTTATGAGCACCGGATGTTATTGTATGTTCTTTGCATATCAGCAGAAGTGTTCTCCTTCTTCGATATTTTTACGTCTGTCATTCACCTAAGTTACGTTACACGCATATATCTGGCATAATGGACCTTTAAAGGCAGATTTTAAGATATGTTATTTTGTCTTTCGATTGGCATTAAGTTTTGACAGGTTCATAAAAAAAAAACGCTATGACAAATATTTAGAAGGTTTCAAAGACCCTTCGTATATTGGAAGGCAATATTTGTTCTGCTACCGTAGAAACTGACAGTTCTTAATTGTTCATAGGAAAGGTTTGACCATCAAACACACAATGCACACCACAAAAAAATTTCCTTGAACATTTGAGTATTCTACACAAAATATTCCTAAAACAATCACAAAGCAAAATAGGCACCCCAAAACAACGACTATGCTAATTATTGAATATTTCACATCATTTTGCTCAGATCTTAACAAATAAACAGTATTATTTGCAGAGCAAATGATGAATTTAATTGTGTTAGGATCAGACAGAAGGAAACACAATCAGCAAATATCTTTTGTCTACCATGTGTGAATTCTAGACAAAGATCTGATGAGAATTTACATCAGGCAATAAATTACACCATACATCTGATAACTGTTTGAAATAGTTATATGGATAATATTCAAAGGTTTAGAAATCGTCCCTTGATATGACATCAAAACAACACAAAGGTACGATACGACCAGATTTAAGCAGCTTACCGGCTGCAAGCGTTGCATACCGAGGATGCGTTTGGTGACCACGGGATGGCTGGGTTCATTCGCGTGAAATACCATTTTTTAGTCCATCGTATCATTGAATCTGTTGTCAAGATGACAACGTGGACCATATGAACTAAGAAAGAGCTTGTCATAATTCAGGCGGTCTATAATTGCAGAAAAATGCACATAATTAAAATTTCACAACAGTTCTTAGCTTTAATTTTCTGATCAGTCGGAGAGAATTTGCATATCTTGATAAGAAAAAGTTTTTCCTTTCTTATCCTATAGTATTTAACCATATACGGCTTGTTACGTGTCTTAAGAATAAGTAGCAGAAAAGAGTGAAAAGCATAAAGCATGGTACAATTCAACACATTTTTTATTTTCCTAGAACATAAAAAGGAACTAACGGTATTACGAATCCTATTAACATTTTGGTGGAAGCAGTACGGATTCCAGTAATTATGTATAAATAATTTGGAATTGTTCAATAAGATGGAATAGTATGGAAACTGTGGATTCAGTGAACATTTGTGTGATATTAACAGTGACTGGTTATAACGTGTTTATAACGTTCAGCTGTTGATTGCTAAGTGCAAAGTGTATGTCGCTCTAACTAGCGTACACTAATAAGCACATAAATTTATAGAAAAGAAACGCAAATCCAGTGGTCGTGAATACAGTGATATAAATTACAGTACATACATAGAGTTGTACAGTATGTCGTGTGCTGGTGAGGTCAAAGTTTAGGTAGCAATGGTTGCTTCAGGACGACCACAAAGAAGCGCGGCAGTACAAAATGTGCTGGAATTTACAGATACTGATATTCCAAAGTATGAAGAGGAATTTAAAAATGAGCACATGCATCCATCCAAGGGAACAAATAAAAATTCTAGCGAAAGACGAATGAATGAGAACTGGAGTTAAGACAGAAGGAGTTTGAATGGTAAATAGAAAAAGAAACATTAAGATTAGATATGGAACCTTTGGAAATTGAAAAAGAAAGAGTTATACATCAAGAAAACGTGACGGAAAACATCTTCAATGCCATTTAAGGTGAAGCTTCAGGCATATGACCATGAACGAGCAGAATATATAATCAATTGCAAAGCATGTTAACTGGTCTGACGAGTTGAAAGTGGTACATCTCAGAACTTGTTGGACAGGTGAGGCCAGATATTTTGTAACTTAATATTGTGGTGATTACCTCGAACTCGAGAAAGAGCAGGTTTATTGCTTTGGAAAGAGACCACATGAACATTTCTCTGCGTTTGTGAGCATGAAGAAGGAAAGCACCGAGACGTTTAGTGGTATGATGCCTTGGACTGACAAGCTCGTAAAGCGTTTCTTGAATGATCGTGACCCAATTATTTGTCTTCGTGAGGAATATTTCTTGAAAACCTTGCCACCAGATCAGATACAATGGATTAGGAGGCTCTAGTCCAGTTGTTGAGGCTGCAAAAGATCATATTCCCACCAATGTACCACAGCAATGGCAGAAGAAAACAATTTCGTCCGATTATAAATGTAAATAGTAACAAGAAGAATGTTCAAAACTTACAGCAATAAGCGAAATTAACATATACAAGTGACCAGTCTAAATATAAGAATAGACAGTATTATCGATGCAAGCGATGGGGACATATTGCAAGGTATTGTCCAACAGATTAGATGAAACATCGGGGCAACTTGTTTTGCTAAGCCAACAATTGGTAAAAGATTTTTTTCATAAACTAGATGTGAATATTGGCGAGAGATCATGTTTGTGAAGGACACTGGGTCCGATATGAACTTGATAAGAGAAGATCTTGTTGACGAGAGTTGCAAGCTGGAGGGTCACAAAATTAAATTATACACAACAGTCGCTCAGCCATTTACCGCACAGGTGGCTGTGGTAAAAATCAACACTCCACATTATCAGGTAGCAACGCAGGAGGGGGTCGGCTTCAATTTAGTCGCTTAAGATCTATTGGAAGAAAGGGTCATCTGTTATTACGAGGCCGAATATCGATTACTGATCAGCGTAATGACAATGAAGTTAACTAACTTTCAGCAATTAATGCTGACATGTTGTCGAAACTACAGATTGCACTGCAAAGTATCAGAGAGAAGTCATTTGCTACTCGTAAAGAGCCTGAGGAGGGGCCAGTGGTATTCTTCTGGGAGAACGATATGTTGAGGCTGAAATCGCAATCTGGTGATGATTCGCGTGGAGGGGAGCAAATTATTTTATCAGCAAGAATACGATAAATGGTTATGGAACTGGTACACGATCGATCCATTGCAGGTAACATGGGTTTAGAAAAGACAAAAGAGAGGCTTCTAAAATAGTTATTTTGGCCTGGAATGTTTTGAGATGTAAAACTATATTGTACATCGTGTCATGAATGTCAGATTACTGCAAAACGGGATGCATATGGGAAGGCATAAATGGCTTGCCCACCGGTGATAACAGAACCGTTCCTAATAATTGTAATGGATCTTGTAGGAAGTCTGGACACAAATACATTCTAACAGTGGTTGATGATGCAACGAGATATGCCGAAGCTTTTCGTTTAAAGATATGAGAGGCAACGAGTGTAGCTTGAGCAATGATTGAGTTGTTCAGCTGTGTTGGTTTTCCAAGGGTCAATACTTCATACATTTACAATAATATATAAAAATATGGAGGACGTCTTCCACATTCTCCTCGTGGCAGAAAGGAATATGTATGTGTCGGAAGGTTTAGAAATCTAGGGTTGAACCTAGCATGTATCTTCAACTGCATGCAAATAATCACGCAAAGAAATTCAGCAGCATAAGCTAATTCAGGGGTTATGAAAATGTTAGAATGCTTCAGTCACAGGAAATGTTTCTAACGTATTTTGAATAATACTCACTGAATGTAGAAACATGTCTCCTCGAATTTTCGATTCTTTCTTTGCTTTTGTTCAGATAAATGTAGGGCTGAAATATAAGCAAATGAATTTATAATTTATACTCAGGATTGGATTTATTTACAAATTTAATAACACTTTTCGTTACTCATAAGAATTCCACAATTTATGCATAGAATAATTTTAGCTTTATCAAAATTAACACACATTCCACTGTTTTCACAAAATGTCTCAACAATATTAATTTGCCTTTGTAATGAATCGACTGTATCAACACAGTTTGCAAAGTCATCAGCAGACAACAGTGCACAAAACAGTTTGCCATCATGAAAATACAACAGTGAACAACATAGTTTGAAAAGTCATCAGCAGACCACAGTGTACAACAAAGTTTGCAATCATCAGCAGACAACAGTGCACAAAACAGTTTGCAATGTCATCATAATACGAAATGCGCAATAATGTTAGATATTTCCATTGTAATAAAGATAATATTATGACAATTTTATTCAGAGGTCTGATACTAAATAATTTATAAATAGACTGAACAGAAGCGGGCTTAGTACGCAGCCCTGTCCAGTGCCAGAAAAATGTGTATTGCCAATTCACCTGCACACATGAACGTTGATTTGTATACATAGAGTCTAGATAGATTACTAAGTTTTCCACTGATACCTTTCTTGTCTAAGTAAGGTAATATAATTTTACATGACCAGTCGAGTTTGAAGCTTTGGACAAGTCTACAAAAAGACAATAAAAACCATCTTTGTTTTACTCGAATATTTCTAAACCATATCTCATCTATCTCTGAGTAGGCTTTGAGAAATCCCGCTGCGCTTTTTAAGACTTGTTATTAGATTCGCACTACTAAAGGAGGCGTTCTTATATATATATATATATATATATATATATATATATATATATATATATATATATATATATATATATATATATATATATATATATATATATATATATATATATATATATATATATATATATATATATATATATATATATATATATATATATATATATAATTAAATCAGCTATTATTCCATCCGGGCCAACAGCCTTTCCTACTTTTAGGGTTCGCATGCTTTTGAGATGCAGAGAATGGATTTGAACAAATGTCATCTGACGTTTCAGTAATAAAGAAAGCTGATTAATGTCTGACTCATTACGATACAGAAGTAATCTTAGGTGATTTTACCACTGATGACGTGAGCCTGTGCCGTTACTGCATACTTTATGCGCACGTGCATCAGCTTCCAAACGTCTAATATTAATTTTGTGAAGTCATTGTTCTTATTTTGTACCAATGACAATCCCAATGCTGTATATTGGCACTGGTAGTCATTTGTCTTAGCTGATCGCACGCGACAACGTTTTAGTTATTTTTCTGTAGTCTTTGCATTTATAGCATACGTTATATTCGATTTATCAAGTGGAGTTTTTGGATATAGTTGGCAGTTTGGAAAGACACCCCAAAAACATCAATGTGATGTTCACTTCAGTGACAACTCTACAATTATACGTTTTATGTGTAAATCAGGGACGTTCAGAAAGTGAAATGCAGACGTGGGGAACTGAAAGAGCAGAAAAAAACTAGTAATAGATTAGACAAGAAAATAGGCGGTATTTTCACGCAGAAGGAGATACATACATAATTTAGTACTGTATAAAGTTTCATATTTAGTGCCACTTGATTTAAGTATCAGGTGTGTTTAATTCATTGTCTTTGATCCTGACAGATATTTCTGTACCTGTATTAATAGGGAACATTGTAATAAGCACTAAGCATACAATCTATTTCTGAAATGATATGGGATATAACTTAATATTCACTGTGTAATAGATATACAGCTATAACTGAAGACCGGTTTTAAAATCTTGATAAAATCTTTATAAAATCTTGATGGATGATTAATGCTAATTGCAGAAAAAATGAATCATGATTTATATACACAGTGTCTAATACAACGTGCCATAAAATTAAACCTTTGAAATTAGATGTATCATAAAAATTAAAAGTTGGAACTTAAGTGCTTTAAAAACGTGAATTATGGGAATTAAAAAGAAAATGTTCGAGGAAGACATAAGTAATATAAATATCAAACGTTTCATCCTCGATTTGGTGTAATAACAAGGTATTAAAGATATACATGAAACGTTTAGCTGGTCCAATCATGAATTCGTAATTAGTAAACGATAACATGAGCATCATTATATATGTAAAATGACTTCGTTTAAGGTCTTCTTTCCTTTTGCTGTTGCGGTTGGTTTGTTTTTTATGGAACTTTGAAAATATGACATAACATGTAACATCTCATTAAAAATGTTTGATTTTGACAGTAGGATACCTTTCTTGACAAAACGAGAATTTTGCTAACATCGTTCCTCATTGGGAGACTACTGTTGCGGTCACCTGATTGTGTTCATATATATGTTATGCTATGGATAGTGGAAATATTACAGTCCCTCACCCTCCTTGATTTGCTTGCAACATCTGAAACAATAGACCATGATATAATACTTCACCATCTCCAGCATGTATTTGGCATTCAAAATACAGCCTTGCAGTGGTTCAAGTCCTACTTAGTTAACATGACACAAATTGTATCTGCAAATGGAATAAACTCAAGCCCAGTTGATATATGTTGTGGTGTTCTCCAGGGGTCTGGTCTTGGACCTGTTCGCTTCATTCTATACACTCACTCGCTCTCAAGTATCATAGATCATCACCCAGTGCCTCACCAATTGTACGCTGATGACACTCACATATACAAGTTTAACCACCCAACTGCAGTTGATGCTACCATCCAAGGAGTAGAGAGGTACATTTCTGATGTGAAATCATGGATGACATGTAACAAGTTGCAGATGAATGATGATAAAATTGAAACCATTCTGATCACAACACAATGACTGCCTTCTTCACATCCTTTACCTCAAACAATAAATATCAGCAACACCAACATTAACTTCACAAAGTCCGTACGAAACATATGTGTTACTCTAGACAGTACTCTCACATTGCACCAACATGTCATGAACATATGCAGGGCTGAATATCTTACGTTGAGACGCATCAGCTCCATTCGCAAATATATTTCAGTTGATGACACTAAAACACATATGTGTTCATGAGTGCTTTCAAGACTGGACTAATGTAACTCAATTCTGCCTGGTTCGTCTCAATATCTACTCCTAATCGTCCAAAAGCTCAAAACACAGCTGCTCGGATCATCGTTAGATACACGAATACACGATCAGATCACACCTCCAAGCTGCTCTGTACCCTACACTGGCTATCCATTCGATCCATAATCAAACACAAAATTTGTTCTTTGTGCTACGTTTCACTGACGGACTCCAGACCAACATAACTATCCGGCCTTACCCATGTGTACACACCAGCAAGATGATTACGCTATTCTTCTGACAATCATATGCTCAATTTTCCCACTATGAAAACGACGTCATATGGACAACGTTCATTCGCATACAAGGGTATAGCAACGTGGAATGAATTACTCATTGAAATTAGACATAATGACTCAGTAATCCCTTTCAAGAGTGATCTTATAACACACCGTTTTCGACTGCAAGAACAAATTTAAAGACCTAATAGTGTTTCCTACCTTAGATATTTTCAGCATTGTTTATGCTTTCCAATTTCATTGCTTTTTTATTTTTTATTTTTAGTCATATCATTATAGATGTTAGAGCTTCTAAAGATTATGCGCTATAGAAAGTCATTATTATTATTATTTTTATTATTATTATTATTATTACTATTATTATTATTATTATTATTATTATTATTATTATTATTATTATTATTATTAGACGTTGACAGTATTGTAGTTGTCGATGCCAAAGATCACGCAGTTGGTGACTTAAGCGCTCGAGATAGAGTCGATGTTGGTCAAGTTTGTCAAAACTCTATTTCGAGCAGACCTGGCGTATATGCAAAAGCTTACCTTGGCAAAAGTCACCAACACGTGGAGAGTGGCCACGAACTCTTGTCAGCGAACTTCCCAGACACGTTTTTATTGCGTTTCAGTTGGCGGAATGACGTGTCGATCAAACCGGAAACAAACACACCTTTGTGAACATCCGGTTGTCACGGATTCACGTCAGAATCAACAATCGAACAATATCGTGGGCGCGAACTCAAATGTAATGTCGTCATCGCTATTTGAAATTACACATGTGCGAACATGATGAAAATTAGCAGGACGTCGATACAGGAACGCAGATATCGTTGAAAGAATTCGCGTAGTATGTATGTGTACATCTCATACGAAATGATCAGAATAAAGACATCTTAATAACTGTATTACCTTTTAATGCATTTCTAATGGGACTTGGAGATCTGGTTTCATCCTTGTCCATGGTAAAATAGCCAGAGGTTTGTAGTTTGAAGAGCAATAAAATATATTCCATTTTTAAAAACCACTTGCACCATTGCTAAAACAACTAAATAAAATAAACAATAGTCGTGCATTTCATTTTCTCCTCAATATTCATGAGTAAGACAGAAATTTGAGGGGTCTGAGAAGACATTGTTCTTTATTCGAAATGTGTACAAAACCTAATCTACCGTGCTGAGTACTGTTTTACTCAAAATTGAGTAGAGATTTTTTTCGTATTGTAGTGATTTATTTACATGTTATTGAAGGTGGTCTTAACATGTAAGATAGAGTCAATACTATCTAAGTACCATATTTTAAAGGGGCCATGCTATAATGACACCATACTATATACGGAATAAACTATGTAAGGACCATACAATATAGGGAATACATTATATAAAGAATATACTATGTAAGGACCACACCATATGGGGACAATGCTATATACGGAATATATTGCGTAAGGACCATACAATATAGAGAACAAACTCTATATGGAATATACTATGTAAGGACCATACTATATTTGGACCATACTATATAGGGAATGTACTATGTTAGGATCATACTATATTTATACCATACTATATAGGGAATGTACTATGTTAGGATCATACTATATTTGGACTATACTATATAGGGACCATACTATATATGGAATATACTATGCAAAGTCAATACTATGTAAAGACTATAGTACATGTATATACGGATAGTACTATATAGGAACCATACTATACCGGGACCATATTCAATATTGATCATGCTATATAGGCACAATACCACAAAGAAACCTTATTATATAACGGATACATAGGGACCATTCAATACAGAGACAATACTATAAAGAACATATTTTTTTCGATATGAGAGTCAAACTTAACTGACCGTCATGCTGACAGTAAAACAAAAGTTATCATAAAATATCTGGTTGTTAAGAAAACAAAGGATTACAATTGTAGTGCAGTTTTAATATTCCCCAATGTTTACTTTTCAAATTAACAACAGACTCCTTCATTATACTTCTTCATATTATAAAAACAAAAATTGCTGTCAAGCCGTACCCGCCATAATATTGGTGCTTATGAAGCAATCCATATTTATGTGATATAAAACAAGCACAGAATATTAATGCGCTTATAACGCAGCGTTAATATTTATAAATGTGATTAGAATAATGGAAAATGTATTATTAACGATTGGGCTGATCTCGCGTGAGTCTAGTAGCACCCTCTTGCGTTGATTACTAGGAGTGGTGAAACATGTTAATTGGAGTACACGAATAAAAGTAAGACTTTGTTACTGCCACAACCAAGTACATGTAGCATGTTAATGAGAACTGCCAAGAGGGTTTGAAATTAGATGACTTTTTGCGTGGTTATATGAAGTGTTAAAAGTATTCCACTGGATTTGTATTATATGATTTCATGACCTGAAAGATCTTGAACAAAATACAAGCTTAAAAACTCGAAACAAAGTAAAAAATACGGTTGTCGCATAGCTGTATGCTTATTAGTTAGCCGGTAATTTGTTCTGAGCCGTTGTCGGTCTTATCTTGCACACGTTGCGGAAATTTATGCAGTCCTCGCCGATCTTGTTATAAATAGGCATAATTCATTGGGTGTGGATGACCTGCAGATTTCGTTGCGCTTTTATTTATTAGAAAAGATCTCAACGTGTTTACAACTATATGTTGTTTATATGTTAACCCTAATACAGACTGAATCTCAGAACGTCTTCCCTAAACAACTTAATATTTGATCTTCGACCACGATAGGTATCGATCGGCAAAATGATAGTAAATAAATCACTATTTCACCCTGAAGCCATTTCAACTGTTTTCTTTTAATCCTTCTTATGACTGTAATTTAAATTGACCAATCACAATTTTTTTTCTGAGTCTTTGTTATTATTCCCATCACTGTAAGAATTTTGTATCTGATGTAAATATCATGCAACGATTGACCGGCCAATTTTACGTATCTCCAAAGCCGAGACATTCCGCTCTCGTTGAATCTCCATTTCGTTTTCAGTAAAAGTTGAATACCGCACGATTGATAAATGTCATGTGGCAAATATTTTACGTTGTATTCGCTTTAGAATTGCCTAATTCACTTTCTTCGTCTAACAGACGACATTTTGAAATAATTGACTTCATTCCTTTCTTGAATAGAAGAAAAAGAAAACAGAACAAAGACTACTGATAACCATTACGTCACAGACTACAAGAGAAAATGGGTGTAAATTCTCTGGAAGATTCTAAATCAGTAAAATGATCCGTTTGTCGGCACGCGCAGTTTGTCTATTGCTGACAGAACTGCAAATTATAACGGTCTAAAGTGACAGGACAATTATGAATTACATAAATATTTCGTGCTAGAATATTGATGTTTGTCTTGCTACGATGAAACACGAACTGGTGCTTGTATACAAAGCTTGATTAGCGTGTATGTACCGTCTGTATTCGTTTATAAGTCATGTCAAATTACAAACAACAACGATTTTGATCTGCCGTATCATGTTGTGCCTGCACATGAGCAGCTATGTTGCTTGTTCTACTGACAACTCCTAACAAACTGCACAGACCCAGATCTGGTGAAGCAAAGATCATGCCATACAGTATTCATGAGACTGCGATAGCATGGATTGAACACGTAAAATTACACTTCCTTAAGTTTTAAAATGGCGAATTCTCCAGATAATTTATGTATTTTAGGTATACGTGTTTAGTAATTTTAAAAGAAATAAATATTGGATATTTTCTTGAAACGAGTGAATAATGTAATGAATCAATTTCATCACGCATCAAGCAAAACTTATCTTTTGTGCTTTAACGTTTTGGAAAGCAAGGTGTATATGTACTGCATAACAAACTACACTTGGCAATTTCTTAATGGGTCCCGCGCGATGTTTTCGGTTTAACGTCTATGTTCTGCTGTGTTTCGTGACATTCACACAAAAAATATAATCAGTTCCCCTTTCAAATTCAAAGTAAAGTAGCAGCTTAAGAAAAACAAATTCTTGGATTTTGACTCCAGTTGAATTCATCGGTAGGTGGACACCATTTAAGAATGTATTAAAATACGCAGGTTCTTGATTCGCTTGGTAGGAGACCCCTTGTTGCTAACATTATTACTACTACTAACAGTGTCTTTGAAATGTGATTTAGTAATGCTAGTGAACCCAACATGAATGCTTAGTTCAACTATGTTCAGGTGTGCAAGCAGCATAATTGAAACAGTGACGTTACATAAGGTGTCAACAACACGGTGTTCCCACGATTATTTCAGTCTAAATCTCTGATGCTGTATATCTGGCCTGAAGGTTTATTTCCTCCATAAAGACACGAAAGTGCAAACGGACATGGCAACATAATCCAAATTAAGATCTGTGACGATATTAAGTGATCGATTAGACCGTTTTCAAAGTTTATTGATGAACATTTAAAAATAAGAAGCTAATCAAGAATCCTAGCAATATGGTGAACGCTCGGAAGAACAATGCTCGTAATTTCATTGAAACAGTAGACAGATTTCATATGAAGCTTCTGATTAACAAAAAGAATGAAAAGAATGCTGAAAATTGGGAAGCCCAATCCAGACGGTAAAAATCTAATTTTCCATAGTCTACCGGAGATATAAGTAGAACGGCGAGAGTTAAAAATGCAATTAGAGATTACATAAGTCAGAATTAAGATTTAGATAAGTAAAATCGATATAGAGCGAGCTTTCCGCCTTCTGGGAACAGGAGGGCTGCGATAAAAAAGTATTGCTTTTTAACGATGAAGACGCAGTCCTGATTCTGTATTCACATTTCTATTTGTGCATGATTGTGGAATACCGGTGCATGATCACTCTCTTTTGTAGCATATGTGACCTTTATCCTGACTCGTGGGTTATTTTGACCGTCTATTGCAAGCACTGTGCTTTCCATTATCCTAGAACATTCTTTCACAATAATCAAGAGAAACATTAAATGCAACACCTTTACTTACAAAAGAGGGCAGTTTTTGACCTTAGAATTTCTGCAAACGTGTGGTTTCGAACTGATCGAATTACATACATATACGGTTTCTTAAGTACAAACTATAATAGAAGAAGTCGATATTGTTAATATTAACTATTTTTTTTTTAATTTTCATTATTATTTATGAGGTTTAAATAATTTTAGATAATGGACAAAACCTAGTGCCTAACGCAGATTTCACATTTTCGGGTGGACTCTTTCTATCTTCCAAATATGCATATGAATTATTGCATTAATCATAAATGACTCTCAGGGGTATGACCTAGCCATTGATAAGAGATGACAAAGACACAAGGGATTTGGCTGTAGATCATCATGACAGTAGGTGTAACACCCAAACATAGATAGGAGATGATAATGTCACTAAGAGTATGACTGTGGCAAAGATAAGAGATGATCCTAACAATAGGATTATGGATGGGTCAAATGTAAGTGATGATTATGAGTGTAGGGATATGACCCAGACATAGATAATGGATGATCGTGACACTATGGTTATGGTATAGACATAGATAAGAGATGATCATGACACTAGGGATATGGCCCAGGCATATATAAGAGATGATCATGACACTAGGGTTATGGTATAGACACAGATAAGAGATGATCATGACACTAGGGATGTGGCCCAGACAGATGATCATGACACTAGCGGTATCGCATAGTCCCAATAAGAGATGATCATGATACAGTGATATGGCCCATACATATATAAGAGATGATCATGACACTAGGGGTATGGCTAAGCCAAACATAAGGGATGATCATGACATTCGGGGAATGACCCAGACTTATATAAGATAGTATAAGGACACTAGGGGTATCGCATAGACACAATAAGAGATGATCATGATACAGGGATATGGCCCAGACATATATAAGGGATGATCATGACACTAGTGGAATGACCCAGACATATATAAGATATTATCATGACACTAGGGGTATGACAGAGGTCTAGATAGACGAGATCACGATAAATATACACAATGTTATACCAAGTCCAAGTTTCTACTTTAGAATATTTCAGATCTGACAATGGTATGTATTATGTGGTCACAATGACGTTGACTGCAGGGCCTTTATCATCTATTAGAACGAGTCTGATCTCTTTAGTTTATTTGAAACTATGGCCAAGTTTAAGGTTGGTATAATTGCCAAGAATCTTTAATCAGTGCGAAAGAGAAAATTAAACAACCGCAATATGCATTTTAGGAGCTCGTTCTGTTTATGTAAAAGAAAAAGAATAATAAGTTGTTACATTATTAAAGCAAATGTGGAAAGACAAAAGGGATGGAGAACTATACATATATCCATTATAAGTTAACTGCAACCTCATATTATTTTCTTTTCGACCAACCGTTATTGTAATATAATTTTATTCATTTGAAACTGGCATTAGAATGGAATCAAGTCACACACACTTAATATGACATTTAGGTTTTGCTAATCCTGAAAATATGAATAATCATCCCAATGAAACTTTTACTTTCAGACATTGATCTATGCACCACACCAAAGTCCAGTGTTTTATGTCACCAAAAGCATTACATTAGTACCCCTTTTTAAAGAGAAAGATGTAGATCGAAATGTTCACAATTTGAAAAAATAGCAGAGAATTTAGAACGATCAAGAGATCACGGGACTTTGTACTTTCAGAGCGTACTTATTGGCAAAGGTCGTGAAAGTTATACTTCAGTCAGTAGAAGCAAGTGCTGATTATGGTTTGTTCAAGTTAAGGAATGCATCTCAAAGTGTCACGAGCTGATAAATGAGGCATTGCTACAGAGGTTTCCGAAAAGCAAAAACAAAATAGGCAAACTAAAAAAAACAATTAGTTGGCAGTTAGTGTGCGTTTAAATGGTCGATAAAAGTTATGGCATTCTTAGACAATTGATATTAATCGAAGACTAATAATTGCGTAAATAGTGACATCAAGACTTACATTGATGAAAACTATATAGACACTTTGTAAAACCCTGCTTATAGAAATGGCGACTATTCCTTGACTCATAAAGTTTCATTTATCAATAAGTGTATCATATAGATAGGAAGAAAACATTTATTCTCAAACAAGTAATTACAAATTTCAATCTGGAACAACTTATAATAATCAAACATCTAATACGACTGATCCGATATCGTTATCACTTCCGTTTGTACACTTACTGTAATAAAATACGACACGTAATTTCTCTTGGTATAAGTTAAAAATAAGCAACATAATAAAGACAAAGCTGTTCCAAAAATGCTTCTTTCTCAGAGGTTAAGGTCATGCATATATATTGGACACTATGCATGTGTTGGTTCAAACAAACTCCGTCTGATGTTATGTTAGACAATTATGAACCATTCATGCCGAAAGGTTTCTCTACCATTTATTGGTGATTCGACCAATCCTATCTCTTTTTAAATATTAAGGGATACCGGAACTTATCAAACTCTCGTATTATTAGATAATTTGCCTTCATCAGAGAAATTATTCTGAATGTTTTAGTGTTCAGGGAGTATTATTATTATTATTATTATTATTATTATTATTATTATTATTATTATTATTGAGTTTTTCCAAAGTCCATTCCATAATATTAATTTGTCATCATACTCAGCCTTAGGACCAGTGACCGTCGGCGATGCATTTCTTTGCCCATTGAGGGTGTTCATTTCATATCCGGAAATAAGACTGAACTTAATCCATATGTAACTTACAATACTTGTTTGGATTAAAACGGTGATCCGATTGAAAATGAAATCCATGACTTATACACTGCTTGTGCAGTTACTAGAACCATGTCAAAAAGAGCTCTTGGGTATTAAGAAGATCAGAAAATTATTCCTTTGGTTGCACGTGTACTGTCAGGCATTCGTTGAGATCACATGTGCTCCTATTATTGATCAATCAATTTATATATTGATCATTGTGATTCTTTTTTAACCGCTAATTCTCTTATTTATAATTCGGGTGACAAATTACAAATACATACCGATGAAAAAGATACCGAGCTCTTATGTTTGCTTCAGAGGCCTATTAGTGAAGCTGGTTCTTAGATGTACCAACTTACCGTTTTTAATAATGGGGTTATTATGCGACAATGTAGACTGCCCTATGCACTTATCGATAACGAATGGCCAGTGAGCTATCATATTGTTGTTCCAAAGACCTCTAGATAAGAAAATTGTTAGTTTAGCCCTTTAAATGCCTTTGGCTGGTCATTTAGCAACAGATCACACGATCTTACATAATTTTTCTTGACCGAAAGATAAAAGCTATGTCTCCACAGGCTGTAGATCTTGTCGGACATAAATGGTAGGAAAACCCAACTAAAAGATACCTAAAGCTATGTTACAAACTATTGCTGCGTTTGACGAACCGTTTAATATAATAATGGTTGAATGAATGTGTAGGTCCCTTGCCTAACACCAAGTCAGGCAACCGATACTTGTGGACTCTAAAATGTGGTGTCATTCAGAGTTTCCATGGGAAATTTATTACGGAATATTAAGAATAAAACTATTGTCAAATTGTGTAAACGTTTCCAATTTCATGTCAAAGTTGTTCCAACAAGTTATGTCATCATCATCATAGGCGACTTAGTCTCGGGAGATCATGTGGACAGCGCCTTTGAGGTGTCTTCTGTCTCTGGGCTGTTGGCATCGTCTGTTGTGGCTGTGCAGGCCTATGATTGAGTGACAGTCCCCCTTGCAGTTTGTGCAGACATACTGGGAAGCCTGAGTTACTGTGATTGCTGCCACCTGGCCCTTTCTTACACGTTTCTCTACCGCCAACTGGGCTCTCCTCGTCTCAGCGACTGATATACCCTTACTTACTGTCAGTCTCCAGGTGCCTCGGTCCTTGGCCAGCACTTCCCCCTTGCACACATCCTTGAAACGGAGTGAGGGGCGGTCGACTCTTCTTGTGTCAGTAGCCAGCTGTCCATATAGGATGTCTTTGGCAGGTTATGTATGAATTAACTAATTAGGTATCCAGCAGTTTAATTTATGTGTAAATCAGACTGAAAGGCATGGGGCGTTGGAAAGATTTCGATAGACTCTATAGAATACAATGACGTCGTATTGCTTTCATACCAAACAAGATTGGAACGAAAGTTTTCATTTCTTGCTGCTTGCTGTTTGGGACTAAACTCTATAGTTCGTATGGCTTAGTGAGCTGACTCAGCACTTTTTATCTTCTTTATATGTTGGCGAATTTTGGCACCTGATATGTCCATTGTTTCAGCCTACAAGCCTGGATTTGTTGATATTGTTAAGGCCTTCAACCCTCAACAACGTATACTTTCGTACGATGCAGTATACGTTATATCGCTACCAAGACTTAACAATGTTGTTGGCATATTTTCTCTGTTACGGATGTGCGTAATGTTACATCCGGTTGTGCAAGGTGAGCGTAATTTAAAAAGGTGATAGAGCGTTGAGATTTTGAAATGGAAAATATGTTGACTGATGCCCACAAGACTGCTCATACTATGCAGGTATATTTTTCCTAATATTCAATTAACACGCTTGTTACAATATATGTAATTGATTTTTTGCCCACATCGTGTGTGACATGTTTAAACCTATAATAATTCAACTTATGTTGCATTACTATAGACTGACACTGCAAACATGATAACGATACGACTCAATTTTTTTAAAGCACCGTTAAAAATGCAAATCAAACCCATACATGGTCATCTTGAAAATTGTACAGATACTCTTAGAGGATACATGGTAATATGGTTACATGTCATTTACTAAAATACTTATAATTTTCTGTTTAGTTGGTCCTTAGATCTTTTAAAACATTTAATATTTACACTATATTATTTAATTTTAAAATCATTCTATTACTACTCTTTCACAATGGATGTATATGTATATAGCGTGTTTTAACCAAAGATGACCGAAAATCAAAATGGCGCTGTATTTGATGAAAATCTTATAACCACTGGACCAATATTTTGAATTGACAGTACTATCTACATCGTGTTTCCTCTCAAGACCTTTTAGATTGCATGAATGAAATGAAAAATGGTATATAGCATCCAATAGTGATACAATTGCATCCATTTTTGTCAAATTAGTTGATCTGGCATTTTCACTGAATGACGTCTTATCATGTCCTAATGATTCAGAATGAAATTTACATCTCAGACATTAGACATCTGCTTGGACAGTCATCTTCAGAATCATTTAGCTACTTCCCCTGAAATGCAATAACTCGTACTTTGTTTATCATCTGCTGCTGTCAGCATCCAAAAAGCTGCGCCACATCTTTATAGATGAGCAACTGCATGCGTTGGAAGCAGAATGGAATGCAGGATTGACAAGTGTAAAGGATGGCGGAAGAATCGAGAATCTGGCCAACTCCCTGAAACTTACGGTGCAACAAATCAGGGTTGTTTAAAAGAATTTCCTCTTTCTTGCAACGTTTTGATATCCAACAACATAATTAATTGCATTTCTTAATAATTTAAAAGCAAATACAGTTGTTTTTTTTATATTAGTCAATGAATTTCATAAGTCAGAATTGCAGGATGTGTATATACACCCCCATATTACATGGGTAATAAAATTTATATCTATTTAGCATTACTTTTCCAATTACCCATGAGAGTACCATTTTTAAAACCAAATTTCCCTTCTTATAATGGCGTAGTATTAAATCATGATTATTCATCATCGGATGCATATGAACTAATGCCAAATTACCTTAGTCGCCAGATTGTCTAATATTATTAAATCTTTGAAAGATTAACGTGGATTCCCATTATCTACAGAATGTCGTAGTTTCAAAAAGGGTTTCCTAATGTTAATTTCCGTGGTCCCCAGAGTGTCTTTGTGATCTCTCTAGAGTGTAGCACTATACTACTAGCGATATTATCATGGAATATACTCATCTTTTGCATTATTGTATGCGGATGATTTAGTGTTATTTGCTGAATCTGCAGTTCAGCTACACAGATTGCTTAGTGCGTTATGGAGCATTACAATATTAACACTCAGTTTATAGGAAAATACCATTGTATTTTGAATCATGAAAACTAGCGTTTTAGTTTCCTGGGTTTCGGTGCAACATTCCACCATTTAATTTCTTTTCTATGTAATCTCTTCGCAAAACTAGTGGCATATTACAGGAGCAGCACAAACAGCAAATGCAATGTATGGTTTGAAAAACCTAATTAAATCGCTTTGATAAATTGTTCTACTTTATGAAATATCTTAATCGCTAAATAGAATCAATTCCAACGCTTTGATTTCACAGATGTAATCAAATTAAAGCTGTGCATACTTCTTTATGTAAATATGCTCTAGGAATCACTGAACAAACACCAAATATGTTTAAAATCGTGAACTTAAATATTTAAAAGTAATCAATCTATACAGCGAATTGTCATTTCCAATATAGATACTGAAGAGAATTATTACGGTGTTGCTGAATGCACAATGTACAGCAACTTGAGAAAATATTTAATTCAATTGGTAAACCTAGCATAATATTAATCTCCAAAAATATTAATGATTGCAAATTATATTACTTTTAAGCAAAAATAATGCAATATTTATAATATCATGCATAACTATTTACTATTCCTGTCGAAATCATTAATATCAGAGTATGTGTATACCAGATTGAATGTATTAATGTAATTTGGGTCAGTGGCTATTGTTACGATAATAATGGTTATTATCGATTCAATTCGTAACAAATTAGAGACGGCACGCACATAGTTCGTATTGAGATACAGATATATATCATTTATTTTAAAAAATTCCTCAGTTGAACTAACGTTTTAATTGCGATTTTGTAAAGAACATTAGTAAAACAGGAAGTACAAGGGAGTCTACAAAATTTATTATCGGTAGGAAAGCGGTGTCGTGGAAGCGGGGCTAAGTCAGTGAAGTTTAGCGTGCTTCGAATATTAGCGTCATACTTCTGACTACATAAAGAACAATATGTACATAATTTACGTTGATTATCCACAAGTTGGTTAAAATTCCATAAAGCTACAAACTGTGTGTCACGGTTTTGCGTGGTGTTTCAGAAACTTTCAGCTTTCCTTACTCAGGTTACCAATTATTTCATAAACAAATTCTGAGTGATGTCGCTATTTAGTACGTTGTACTTTTGTTTGTCTCTTCTGAAGGCTGTATTGGAATGTTTATTACTTCGACGTTTTATTCGGATTCCGAAATTTAACCTCATGCAGACAGAACGCGAGTCATTGAATAACACATAGAAGATAAATAGTACGCCTAGCAGAAAAGATGTTTTTGAGAAGAGAATTTTATCTAATTTTAGACATGTATTTTGTTTGTATCATTACTATATTTCCGACCTGTATTATATTTCATAAACTAATTTGATTGTTTGTAAGGCAGGGAAAAAAAAAGAAATTCAAATCATAAAATTAATTATTTTTGCAGTTTTGGTTGTCCTTTTAAAAAAAAATTGTCACAACTACAAAAATATGTTATATAGAGAATAAAAACCAATCCATGTGATCTCTCAAAATGTATTACTAATAAAATATAGAAAGGCAAACGTTAACTGAATAATATTAACGATATAGATCTATTTTTCAGTTATCTAATTTTCATATTATAATGTATTTTATATATATATATACCAAGCGTGTAGAAATCCTCTTTCTATACATGATTACCTGTGACTGAAAGAAAAGTCCAGTTTAATGAATAAAATTCCAGATATATATATATATATATATATATATATATATATATATATATATATATATATATATATATATATATATATATATATATATATATATATATATATATATATATATATATCTTATATACTCTGTATTAATAATACACCAGAAGATGTATAAAGTTTTCATTCACAAGAGGCTTGCCCGAGTTTTCTTTCTATCATTTTTTATACATTGATTGGAATATTATTGATACATCGTACATACTATATATATATATATATATATATATATATATATATATATATATATATATATATATATATATATATCACATAAAAATTCATATTTGCACTTTAAATAGGGTTAGATATGTTCCTGGCAAATGTGTGTAATCATGTATAGAAAGAGGATTTCTACACGCTTGGTATATATATATATATATATATATATATATATATATATATATATATATATATATATATAGAGAGAGAGAGAGAGAGAGAGAGAGAGAGAGAGAGAGAGAGAGAGAGAGAGAGAGAGAGAGAGAGAGAGAGAGAGAGAGATTTTGTCGTAAAAAACCCCATGTTGAGTTATGGATAGGAAGTGTTACGTTAATTCTTGAATTTATCATATTGTTTGAATAATGATTGTGTTCTAAGAATTTAATGTATTACATTAGTTAATGATTTACAAGAATACATGTGAATTCACCGAAACTTGATGTCATAGATAATTTAGCGACAGTGTATAATTCAAAATTATTATCACTGATAGAAATATCTGATTCTTTGAACCAGGAATAACGGACAGTCTCAACTATTACCATAACGAGAGACTTAGGTTGTTTCAACTTTCTTTTGGAAGGAAGAAAATAGCTTTTGGGGAAAGAAAGTGAAGTACGGGAATAAAGAATTGTGAAGGGGAAATCGCCGTGTATGCAAGATACAGTACACAAGTCTGAATTCAGGCGGAACATCCACGAGGCCTAATTATATAGAGAGAGGAACGGACTTCTAGAACAACATTGGATTGAGCAGTGAACGTGGTTCGAGGATAATAGGTTATGAAAATCGAACAAAGCAGTGACTTCGATTGTACCACTCGATCCTATGATGATGTTTTAACTATCAGTAATAAAACGGCTAATTTGTTTAATTATATTTCAAATCTATTTGTAATTCGGTGAAAGTTTATTTCTAAACCGTGTGTATTCCTAATGAAAGGAGATTTCATTGTCTATGTATTTGATTAGATTGTTTATTTATCTTTACGGGGGCTCGGAGTTGTTTTGTTCAATATACCCGCTCAGGTTACCATATACATTCTATTACTCGAACCGGGCAATTATACCGTGGGTGGTCATTCTCTTAGATAACGAGTATCAGAGGGGAGTGGGTTATAGTGTTATTATTATATGTTGTGCAATACCCCTTGACAAAGTGAGACGTAACACTTGCCCTTTGACAAGTGGGACTTATACAATACTATACCAGTAACGGTCATGACCCGCGAGAATCTGACACAAGAAAAACGTTGTTTAATCAATCTCTAATTCGCATTATGTTTTTTTTATTTGTCTTCTTTACGTTTCGAAGAACTCTAGGCAGTGGTATTGATGTTAATCCAACAATTAAATTCCCTGATATTGTCCAACGAACTCTAACGTATGCTGTGAATCAAAGATTGTAAAGACAATGGTGACAATGTCGCCTTTCGTATCACACGCTAATGAAATGTCAGCAAGATATGTTACACAATATTAGGATAGCAGAGTCGTATGGATTACTACGTGTCACCCTTGTATACTTGAAATATGCAACAGTGTGCATGTCCCAATATGAATTGCTTTTTGCACGTCTCTAAAATATATTGATTTATAAATTATATAAAATTGCAATCCGACATTACAGAGACATATCAATCAGCAGCTTCACACATTAAAAAAAGTATTATCACGTTTTACATTATTTAACAGAGTTTAAAATAGGGCCCATTTAATTCAGCTTAGAACGAACTGTTCCAATGCAGCTTTCTTCCCCTAAAGAGTTGGCATCGTCTGGAAACTCTTCATTGCAAGAGTTTATTCATAAATTATACTTTTATTGTATCCAGCAGTACAATACTTGCGGGAATGTATAGGTTGTGGACACGCATATTGGAAGATGCAAGAAGGAACCTGACGACTCAACATAAACGAGATCTCGTAGCGCACTTTCTACTTGCAGAACCAGTGCCGGCACGAGATTAACAAAACCAGAAAATAACATTGCAGAACTCATTCCTGCAAGTATAAGACTCACACGGACACTAATAATATAGAGAAGTCATTTCAAGGCACATCCAATTTTTTTAGGTAAATTTAATATCAGACAAATTAGACGTGAGAAGGTATTCTCTTTATCATCGGTCAAGACATACACATTTTTGGTATTATGCATTCTCAAAATCATGCTTTATCTAATACCCAATCATCGCCCATAGGGACCTATATGACCCTTTTAGCAGCGGAAAGAAGTTTACTAACATTGTTTGATGTAGTGCGCAATATTGGATTAATTGGTAGAACGTTGGACTCGTAATCCAGCTGTCGCGGTTTCGATACCGTCGGGAGTCTCGGTAAACTCTAGGAAAGGGCATTAGCTAGTCATTTCCACGACATGATTAGGCCAACAATGTATTAAAAGCGCATTTAAAACTAATAAGTACAAAACAATCGTTTAATATAGTTCGTAATAACTGCTAACAACAAAAAACTGATGGGAGCAGATAATAACGAGGAAACCAGGTTCCGTCACAATAATAAATATTTCAACGTAATTAGAAAGTGATCAAAGACGGGATACAAAATGAGAAGGAAAAAAATAGAATAAAACATTCTTTAAGGTTTTCGATGAGTGATGGTGGCCGCAAAAATTAATGAGTAGGATTTTTTGTGTGCGTTGTATAACATCCAATATGCTCAGTTATGTCGGTATAGAAAAGAGACCCCGAAACATTTACGTGAGAAGGATGTATCAGACTTGGTAACCTTGAACAGAAAAGAAACCATTTGAAAACTAATTTATTTGTTTGAGCGCTTAGAGCAACTGTGTGACAGACTAATAGCATGCCTTTCCTAATTGTGTGAACAAATAAATGTACAAAAATGTTATCTGATATCGTTGCGATTGAAGGTGTGAAAACAGTTTTTGCCACGTTTTCGTCTATTATGCTTGCAGAAAATTAAGAAGACCGCTAGATACGTTGAGGAAATAATAATTCAGATTATTGTAGTTCTGACTAAAGATAAATGTTAAACATTATCGTTATTTACTCAATAATATCTTTGAAGCGTTTGAAAGAGAACACCGGTCAGGGGATTCTGAACAAAATGGGATCAATTGGGAACAGATTCATTTATAAATGTTCTAAATAACCACGTGACATACCGATCACGTTTCTGGAACGTATCAAAAGACAAATGTCTTATTTTGCTAGTTACAATTGCAGTGGCTTCCGTACATGGAATCCTAATAAATATAATATGTATTTCATTCAGGATGAATCAGACGCACCTTTTGAGGTAATTGGAATAGATAACTTTATGTGATCTAGGCATCGATGAAATGAGGTCCTCTTTGTCATTTTTTAAATCATTGGCTCAACTGTTCGCTGGTTAATACATGCATATCCTGGGAAACCCGCCCTCATTTTTTTAGTTATTTGTTTTCCAACTCCTAAACCAATTGTATCCTTCATAAAGTTTCTTTTTGAAAAATCATAGGTCACTACCCTTATATATCTCTATTTTTTTTCTCAAAAATCAATACGAATATGATAAGGTTTTCTTCTCCTCAAACGTTCTAGTTCTCATCTATGCGCTAAATAGTTTCACTGCAAAGCTATGCCACGAACCCCAACAATTTTAAGAAATAAACTAGATCATTGAATGTCAAATTACATACATAAAAAATGACAGCAAACGGACCTACCGTCATTTAGCAGATACAATCTAAAGTCATTTGCTTTTTATATAGGTTTCATCATAATTCTTTGTCTGTTGTCTGTATTTTTTGATTTTGCATTTGTTTTAAAATTACTTATATTCCGCCAGCAACTTTCACTGATTGTTCATGATTGTTGCAATGCCTAATAATTTGGAAGAATTTTGCAAATGAATTACTTCCACTTGTTTGCTGAACTATTGAGTTAAGTGGTAACTTTATATTTGGATTGCACTTCTAAAACTTTTGTATAATATATTTGCCCATTTAGTTATTTGCCACTGTGCTGTCCATAATAGTAAATAAGGTTTAATTACATTATGGTGTGTTTACTATATTTTAAAACTATGTTTTATAAATTGTTTGTACGAATCCACAAAATTTGCATTGAATTGTTAAACTATTTATTGAATAGTTTATCTCCACATTTGATAAATTTTCTATAAAGCATTTTCTGTCTCAAGTTTTTATTTATTATTATCAATACAAAGCATCTTCAATAGGATTATCAATGTTGTTAAACATCATCAGAAATGCAAAAACATTATTGATAAAAGGAATCCTCAATGCAAATATGATTATCTAACCCTCCAAATCATTGTCAGATGCACTAATCTTTGATTAGCAAATTTGCTCCAGTCGAAACATTAAATGAATTTTGGGGACGATAGAAGGTTACAAAAGAACAAATGCAATTAAATAATCTACTGGAATAATATATTTTCTGATAGGAAACGAATTTCAAACTTGCCGGTAGTTTCTAGCTCGATAACTTTTCCGATCATTATTTTAAAATAAAATAAATCATCAAACCCCAATTATATTCGCAAATAGAAAACCAGAATGTATGTTAAAAGGAATGCAAAACTAAACTTTGAATCCCACAACGATAAAATTAATGATTAATTAGATGAAAAATCTTAAATATGTTAAGTGTCATATTAAATATTTTTCAATAAAAAAGGTAATAGTTTTAAAATCCAATAATATTAATTATGTTTTTATATTTTTATTGATGACAGCTTTATATATTTTTAAACAGTTACCAATAGCTGACATATATTCTGTATTTTACAAAAGGACCCCATTGTTGTTTTAGCTTTTTTAGAATCGAATTAAAATAATACGGAATGATATGGTTTATATTTAAATCTCCTGTGCCGTCCGACTTTATGAAATTTAGCCATCTTTGCAGTTATATTAAACAAACAAAAACTTAATTCGATAATCTTGAAATGAATTATCGTTTGTTCAATATAAACTGTTATTTGTTGTTACTTAAATGGACACATTCTTTAAAGAGGAAGGACATTCTTTAATTCTTTAAAGAGGAAGGACATTCTTTAAAGAGGAAGGACAAGCTGTAACAGAACTATATTTTTCAAGTCCAATTGATAAAAGGGATGTAAATTTACAGAGGGTAAATTTTGTTGTTGGTTTTTACAATATTTCAAATGATCAAAGATATTGAATGACTATAAACTATTTTATACATTAGATTAACAATCAGAATAAAACTAAACATCTTCTTTAATTAAAAGATGGGTTATGCACCTTGAAACGTATATGAACAAAGTAAAAAATAGAATGGCAGTTAATATATATATATATATATATATATATATATATATATATATATATATATATATATATATATATATATATATATATATAACAAAGAAATGATATATAATTAATTAAAAAGTATAGCCCTACAGTAGGTATAATTGAACTATAATTACACTTCTAGCGTCACCATGCTACGTTAGGAAAACTAAACATTATAACTTTAATGATATTTTGCCAGCCTTCAAATAACTTACGAGCGTTTATTTATTGCGATATAAATGGGAGCAAGTGCTTACTTGCGGTATACTTATCTCTAAACCTGAAGAATTTGTTCGCTTCTGGTGCTAATCTCACCAAAAATTGCAACCGAAAAATAATATGTTAACATGCGGAGAATATATTATTTATCTCAAGCAGGGAAAGCACAACAAGCTGTTCAACATCATAATGCATCAATACATCAGCGAATTACACATACTGAAAGTAATATAAACAGTAACAACAATGACACGTGGCATTACCTATATCCTGATTGTTCCTGAAAGTTAGGTTCTTGTTTTGTTCATTTTTTTAAAATCATTTGATGTAAAACTTCAAGCATATACAAGTAATGCAAACAACGTAAAATGTAGATTAAAAAGACATAATCATTTCTTACGGTACAGATAATACGTGTAAGCTACGTGTATTCTCATTATGTTCATAGTAAGTAGAAATATAATATACCATGATATAATAAATAAAGCCAGGAAAAAAATAAGACCAGGATATACGAAGACAAAAAAATGCACTTCTAATACCGAAGCCGCCCAGTTTTCTTTTATCATAAAAGATTGAATCACACTGGATTTCCAGACAATACGATTACACTGACAAACATATCTAAAGTGAGAAAAGATGAAAACATGGGTTATTAGTTTGGGAATATTTTTTGTCAGTACGATTTAATTACTTGTGATCTTATGGCTTGTTATGTTAACAAAAAGGATAGACATGTAATTATTATCTGTTATTTTTATACCACAAAATATATAAATATTGACATAAGATTTTATACGACCTTAACAAATGTTATATTTCATTCACCAAAGTCTATTTAAAAGAAGTAAGCGAAACTAAGAATATACGCCTTTCTGTAGTATAACAGTTTATGACTTCATAACCTTCCACCTTTTCACAAGGTCTTCATCAGAGGAAAGACTTCTGGACTGGCTTTATAACTTAATATGCGACAGAAAGGTATCTATTCTTGTTTCATTGAATGACATTCGCTGCATCAGGAAACAATATTCATTCTAGAGATTTTAAGTGGCCCGGATACTGTACAAAAGTACAGATAACAACTCCAAAAGATGTAAATTCAGCTCGAAAGAGCGAAACCAGCAAGTTAAGTAAAATTCAACAAACAGGATATTTCCCTATAATGCAAAGCAAAAATTGAAAAGACAATTATATTATTGCGAGTTAGATCCCCAAAAATGCTGGATGTTCTATCACAATCAGCTATAGTGATTTGCGGACTACTCCTTAGGTATTACGATACACTCTAATCACTTTTAATTTGAACCCGGATTATTTAATGGACAGACGAGCGTTAATTGGTGTACCCTATCTGCTTTTTGTCTGTAAATGCTAGCGTTATCTCCACGCCGCTAGAAAGCGCCTGGTTTTAGCGAAGTCAGGGAAACTGTTGTGGTTTGCAAACAACCCATTAGGTACACAAGAAGTGCATGCAAGCTGTATGCACTAATGTGTTATAATACTTATAATACATCCAAGGTGTACTTAATAGGCATTTCTGTTAAAAATGTGTCATTGAAGAGTCCTGAACACACTCTTTCGGCCTTTTGCATCACACTCGTCAGAGCTACCCCTACGTCACTGGGAGCACTTGATTTGCTTCTTAAAATGTAACATAAAATTAACATCGTAACCGTTAATTTATAAACCGATTAAAGGCATACAACCTAAGATTTTCGACTTTTTTGTTCTTGCAAATGCATGCTATTGTGAAAAGTATAGTATAAATAATAAGTAATTACAGGTCATTCAGTTTAAAAAAATGTACAACTGTAAGTTTAATCAATGACAATATAACGATTTTCTGTACGGATTGCTAATTAATTATGCAGAAACGGAATTTACCGATATTCTCCGAAGTCGCAGTGTCAAGTGACGCGCGTCAACAAATATGGAAGTCGAGGTAAGCATGTGATTCTCTTTTGATGTAATTATTGCCTTGTTCTTCGTATTTCTTCGTCTGTCCTTCTCCTTAGTTCTTTATAGTCGCCCACAATGTATGTATTGCTTATAGATTTCTCATTATATATGATAAATTACAAGAAGTAGGCAAAAAAGTCAATATGATGGAAAATCCTGACAATAAGGGATTCCTTTAAGGGGCCATTCTTGAAAGTGTTTACTTCTCGTGTTTGTGTGATTCTGTTACGCTGTAAGATAAACCAACTAAAAATATGATAATTTGTATCATTGTAATCAGAACCGCTATTACCACCTCACGTTCACGTATCCGATAGTCGATGTGATTTGCGCATTTGTGTGTATATTTACACGTTTGCTTCATTGCATAACACAAAAATTAATATTTTCCCACATAATATTTAATGGATTTATTTTATTTGGAATTTTTTTTACTGACAATTTTTAATAAATTTCTGCAGGACTTCGACCTGGTTGTTTTAGATGAAGTCGTGCTCCTTGTTGCACAGAGGTATATACAAGATGTCCTGGCAGCAGAAGAAGATAATGATTATAACCAAGGGAAAAGGCATACTGCTAATAGGCAGTTTATATTATGGACTTAACGGATACCTAAGTACTGGCAACAGACATGTCATTCCAAGCTGTTGTGTATGGGGTATAATAGATAAATAATTTTGGCCATTACCATGGCTTTACTCAAGGAAGACTTGGATGATCTATCCAAATATATGATGTGTGAATACTATAATTTATGTTGATTTTAAGTTGTGTAAAACATTTCTTTTGTAGTATGCAATTTTTATTTTGCATGAACAAGTTTTGTTAAACATTTTTTAAGCTACCTACCCACTAAAGAATGATTATATGTATGGCTATGTTTTGAAAGCAACTGTGAGGAGACTATTTATTAAAAACATAGGATGAATTAAAGTTGACTAGCATTGTCTTGGGATGCAAAGAATATAAAAAACAAAAGTACACTGGTGAACATGATTTTAATCGTGCATATACAGTAACACATTAAGTTAAATGATAAATAATGCAAATTCATATTGAGTTGAGAAAGCAAAACTTGTTGCAGTGTTTCATGAATACAGATTGGCTTGTAAACATCAACAGAACCACAAACACTAGGATACTGTTCTATCCAGACACTGCTCATTAATTACAATTACATGTAAAACAAAATGGCTCTGGAAACAGAATAAGGTTTTTAAGACTAAAATACTAGTTCATCTAAAGCAACCTTGAATGTTTATATCACATATGTGCATCATCAGCCATCTTATTACAACTAAATCAAATATTCGACACCATTTAAAAGCATCAAATTTTCAGTTTTATAAAATGTGTTCATTTACCATAGAAATAATTATACCCTTTATATGAATACCCAGATGAATGTACACAACTGCATACACTGTAAAACTGTTATATATTATGAAATATAAGTACAAATGTGCATATACAAACATAACTTTAATTCAAGAGTACTTTCAGGCACAAAAAACTGAAGGATATCATCTAATAATAATTATGACATATATAGAGGTTTCCATGTTATTTAGGTTGGGTGGGGTGCACCCAATATTATAAATTATTACAAAAGACACCCCCCACCCGGCATGTTTTTGTGAGGAATTGAAGTAGTGATAGACAGATGCAATGCTCAGAGCCACCAGTCATTGGTGCCGACAGTTAAATTAATGAATACACAAAATGTGAAAGTAAAAAAAAAACAACAATTTAATATCATTAAATAACAGTCGATCTCTCAAATGAAATTCAAATTAAAACCCTATCACTCGTCTTTAACTCGACCAAGTTATGGCCTATTTTGTCATCTGACTTAGTGTAATAGAATTTCCTCTTGTCCTGTGTTCCTTCTCATCCGTATGATTTTTCTCTGGACTGGTGGTCCAATTCCATTCAGTCCATCTAACTTCTGCCTCCGTTCTTCCTTTTTCTTTGTCTCTCAGAGACTTGTATACGAGAAACTAGTGTATCATTACTATGAAAGATTGATTACAGACATCCTATTCCAAAATACTAGACAATTCTATAGAAATTACATTGATGTTTTAGTATCCTGTGCATGGTTTCTATGCTTTTGACACAAGTGATTACCATTTACTCAATGCCAAACTTAGTAAAGCACCTAAACAAACTACTGCAGTGAAACAAATATTGAAATTAAGCCCACCCCTAAGTATGTTTCCTATTGCATTTCTTTTAAAATTAGGGTAGCTAGGTACACACACACACACACACACATGTATATATATATATATATATATATATATATATATATATATATATATATATATATATATATATATATATATATATATATATATATATATATATATATACTGAATAGTATATCTAATGTACTAAGTACAATGAAAAACTGGCTCAGATATACATATCAAATTCAGGAATGCAGGGGTCAGGTTACCAGGCGAGGAGACTTTGACCTCTTGATTTTTTAGACGTAAAATGACTGATTGTACTTTATACCTTCCTTGATGTACCCATTACGTTTTGGCAGTGTTGTAATCCAAGGCAAAATGTATTTATGCAGTGTTGATACCAATCAGCCTACGCAGACAAACAAACTCTTACACATTCACAGGGGTGTTTTAATTGCTAACTGACCTTTAACCCTGTTTGCAGCAATATATCACTGCTGAGTTCATGAAATTGGGCCTACTGTACAGTGATGAAAATATACCAAATTCTGTTTCAAAATTGTAACAGTGTGTGTGATTTGGATTTTTAACATACCTTGAACAATTTTTCAGTCATATTGCTATGATGTTTGCAGTGTGGCAGTTTATAGTGATGTCTAGCACTGAGGCATCATGTCGCAGACATGTAGCATGACATCCCACCCAGTTACATTATCCTGACAGTAGGACCAATCAGCCTACGCAGACAAACAAACTCTTACACATTCACAGGGGTGTTTTAATTGCTAACTGACCTTTAACCCTGTTTGCAGCAATATATCACTGCTGAGTTCATGAAATTGGGCCTACTGTACAGTGATGAAAATATACCAAATTCTGTTTCAAAATTGTAACAGTGTGTGTGATTTGGATTTTTAACATACCTTGAACAATTTTTCAGTCATATTGCTATGATGTTTGCAGTGTGGCAGTTTATAGTGATGTCTAGCACTGAGGCATCATGTCGCAGACATGTAGCATGACATCCCACCCAGTTACATTATCCTGACAGTAGGACGACCAGTCCATACACTAACCTCTTAATGCTGAAGCACCAAATGAGGCAGCTATTAATACCATTTTTATGTCTTTGGTATGACCGTGCCAGGGATCAAGACCTCCACAACCTCTTGCTCGGTCAACGCTAGAAATCTTTCTGACTGCAATTTTACACAAAACATTTAGAAAATAAAGTTTTTAAAAGGTACTTTATTATGCAATAATACCGACTTGCAATTACATGATTTTAATCTTGTTACTCCTATAAGATTAAATGAATTACAATGAATAGTTTCTGCTGTGCTTTTTTTTAATACATCATATGGCCAAAATACACTGCATTTACCTCAATCTAAACATACATATAAGACAAGTATAAATGCAATAGGTATGAAAAGTTTGAAAAGGTGTAACATCTTGTGGTTTAAAATGCATGTTTTTTTTAAAGCTTTAAGAACATAATCAAAAGTGGTCTGAAGATAAACTGAATCTTGGAAATCAAACAGATGCTGGACTTTGGCTCATAGTAGACACTTCAAGAAAGACTTAGTCAAAGTCTATATGGGTCCATGGTAATAATCATTTGTTATCATACAATCACTAGAATAGTCTCTCCATAACAATTTGATATCAATAGGTGTTACCTGACTAAAAGGCCTAAATCATTTTAACTTAAAATGAGATTTCTGCTTTGTAACAATCTCTTCTGTAGGTGGTGGTGGTATTGGAACAAGTACATCAGATATTCACCTACGATCATTTATGTCCAAAACAACTAGCTGGTTCATTCGAACTCTATCATCTAACCTCATTTTCAATAGTTTTATAATTATTTCCGGAATATACAGGTACTGTTGATCAGCTTTCTTTGGGTTTGCAGACAATCTCTCACTCTTTTTTTGTTGAATGACCTTTGGTATCTGCCAAGAAAATGCAAACATTTCACTGACAATGTCATTTTATATTTTTTTTAATTCTCAAAAGTCCAAATAAAAACTGCATACAATTACATGTAACAAATCATTTTGCTACAGATGAAAATGTCAATATAGCAAACCTGTATCTAACCCATATATCATAAAAATGTTTTATTTACAGAATTTTCTAATTACATTAGACTAATTCTAACCAAAACTGGTTTATGAAATTTATTTTAAAAAATTTCTTCAGTGAAAGATTAAATTGTACCACAAACAGATAATTTATCAAATTTCATGTAAAGCATTAATATTTTAACAAAAAAATAATTATTATGTTAACAAACAAGAATAAAGTTTATTACCTTATGGTTCCATCTGTGTTTATAATCACATCTCTGTCAATATGATTGTTATGATCAAGAGTTGCCAACAGATTCCTAGCTCTGAAAGCTGGTGGCTTATATGAATGTTCTTTGGAGGCATACAATACAATCAAACTTCTGGAAATTCTCCAGTTCTGCTGTACTTCTGAAACAAAGTAAAATGACTAAATAAATAAATTGATTCAGATGCAGAGAACTATTTCAAATTTATAAATCCCAATAAATCTGTTTTGATGAAAATGCCAATGTACAGTAGCATTATACAGGCAGAGAATAATCAACTCATTCCACCCCTACAAATTTTTTTCCTTGTCACCTAAAATGGGGTTAGGAAACGCATTTGTGGGCTAATTTTGAATACATCGAAATACATCTGCTTCCAAGAATTTTTTGCTGTGATATATACCTAGGTGTGCTAGAAACATCATTCGGCATCTGCATAAGGGTAAAAGTTGGAGTTTTTTTCTTCTTCTAACCCATAATTTTCCTCCTGGCCACCTTTTACTTCCAATCCCCAATTTATCCTACTTCTGCAAATGTTTATCCGTCTGTGTATAGCTCAGACCGATGTGAATTAGATTGCAAGCAGAAAAGTAAAAAATCCAGAAACAAAATCTGATTTCAACATTGGGCATGTGCACAAAAATCGGGTAAAGCTTGACCCTTCCCTCCCTGTACACATGCATCCTTTTTTTTTTTTTTACATACACCCCATCTGCGTACATGCGATTGCCCTCCCCATTCTGTAGAACAGCCTATATTTATTCCACACAGAAAAGATCAAGTATTAATAATATTATGTATTTAATATAACAGATAGTCCACCAATGTTGAATGCCTGACTGCATCAAAGAAATAAGCTGTGTAACTTTAAAAAGTGTGTCGATTGTCCACTAAAACTCAAACACCAACTGAACCCAGTCAAGCAGGTTACATATTAGACAAATTACTATCGAGGTATATGTGTACATACATTATCAGCAGACCACCCACCCCCATACACAAGCATATGCATTTGGGTAAACCCCCCTTACCCTCTCCATGTGTACTAAACGGACAAACCATAACTATGGCCTTTGTGTGGCTTGTATTTATAATACAATGTATTCATATTCTTATATGATAACCAGTATATCTTCATTTTTTCAATTATGCATCAATACTATATTTAAGATATATTTTAATTACACATTTTTAACTTGTATGTTCATACACTGCAAAGAAAGCTTTTGTGGGAGCAACTTTCTGGTTTACCATCCACAAATACCAATGCAATATTATACATGTATATATATGGTTGATTTTTAGTATACTTAACACAAATATTCTCCTTTTTTGTATGTATCACAATTATTTTTGTTAGTATTCTTTCTCAAATGGGTTGATAAAACATTTAGACTTTTCCATCATAACACTTTCCTTCTCCTTAAGTTTTTCAACTTTAGACAAGACTGAATCCCTTAAAATAAAATTTTGAAATGTGTAAATACTAATGTTGAACTTGCAAATCTTTAGTTTTGTATCAAAAGAAAGCATTATCATTTATCTTGGTTACTATAATGGAATGATAATGCTTCAAGATAATAATAATAATAATAATAATAATAATAATAATAATAATAATAATAATTTATTTAAAGGGGTTACTCTTTTAGTCAAAGACTATTCTCTCTTGAGGCTCTTTAACTAAAATACAAACAGCATGACGAGGAACATATCAATACAAAAAAATGACATGTGCCAACAATTTACAACAAAATATTATTCTAAATAAAACAAACCATATTTTAACAAAATGTACAATCTTAACCAACTGCAAAATATTAAACTAGTATAGAATGATACATTTCCAGGTGTATCTACCAAAATATTTGTAAACAAGTAGATATACATAAAATTTAATAAAATGTAGTAATACTTACACAGATGCCATATCTGATTCTTTATGTGATTATATCAGACACAGCAGGAATTTGTATCCTATGAATTGTTGGCCCAGGTGTAGAAGTTGTGGCCATGTCTTATTTGACATTCCTCTGTTTCTGATGTTTTCCTTGCACTGGCATTAAATTCATAACTAATATAGCAAGGGAAAATAAACGTTTCATTATACACAAAATTTATATATATATTTTACAAATAATAGTGAATGAATGAATGTTAAATTAAAGTGAACCGACCACGATGGGTTATTATTCACTGTTTTATCTTTCAAAAGAAAGTTATTTAATTTTTCCCGTGGGATAAGGAATGGTGCCACATCCCTACGGGCGTTTATGCACACATAGTGTGCTATTTAATTTGGTCATGCATAAAATATATTTATCTGTATTGCATTACTTTTATTTACAGCCATCGCCATTTACATTATAAATAATTTGTATTTTTGAAAAAAACAGTATTGACTGCTTGCCTCTAAATAAAGTCTTATGGTTGCGTGCGAAAATGAAGATGATCATTAAAGCCCCTTTGGTAGCATCAAAAACAGCTGCAATCTGTCATGTACATGCGGATTTCAGCGATATTGTTGCAGGGCTGTGACATTTTATTTCAAGCTAAATGGAATAATGCCAGTTTATATAAAATATGTTATTTTAAGAGTTTTTATAAAGAGTTAACAATACAGAAATAAAACAGCGGTATAAAAACTTGACTGTTCATTTCAAAATTGAGACTCACCAGTATCCAGCAAGAATTTGGCGACCTCTGGATCAGTTTCCAGTCTCAAAGTGGACTTCTTTTTATTCTATCGTTCATGCTGGTCACCAATACATATGCGTGTGCTGCCATAAATTGCCCAACGAGCGTTTTTTCCCCCTCCTTTCAGAATCTAAGTTTTGGTTTTCGATCTACTTGCGGACACGCCTTCATTCTTGTAAACATGTGTTTGCGCATGGCTAAATTTCTTAATCATCGTGAGAGGTCAACACAGAGGTTACATGAATATAGGCGTGGCAAATAGCGAATTTTTGTCTGGCAGACAATAATTAAAAATCGCGTATTTTATCACAAAATTACCGATACTAACCTGATTTTGGCCTCAGTAGCAGCCTGAATCGTCATTTTTCAACTAAATAAGTAATCACGAACTGAAAAAAGAACAAAATAATTTCATTCGTTTTTACTTAGGTTGTATGCCTTTAATTAATGTAATGTTGTTTATTAAATACCTCGATAAATCTGATTAAATTATTATATAATTAAATAAGATACCATAAAATTAGAAAAAAAAGTTTTTCTCAAATCTGTAGGATAATGTTGTTTGTTCGTATTGATACAAATTCTGTTAGTATCATCAAGAATCCCCAAGTAGAGTTCAGCGATAATACTTTCCTTATATATTTATAATTCTCTTTCTATCTGTATATGTGTACACACACACACACACACACACACACACACACACACACATGTTTCGCAAAAATTAGCAGAGAATTTAATTATCAGAGTCATTAATGAAAATATGAGATGACATTACGGTATTATGAAGTAAATCAAAAGTAATCCTGATAAAGTTATAAGAAAGTCGAAATGTGTGAAATGTTCCGTATACATTTCTAATCCGGAAATGTACTGGTCCACCAAGAATCATGACGTTGCGTTGTCAAAATAGCGTTGTCTTTTGATAAACGGTTCTTCCAATAAAACTGTTATTCCAATGAAATGTAACAAATTGAAAATGGAAATAAAATTAATGAACGCTGCGGTCATTTGTGACTTACTTGATAACTAACTAACAAAGACTGGTATGTTTTGGCGTATACACCTGTAACGGTTCACTGACGCTGCAAGAGATTTCAATGAGGCGAGGTAACGGTTCCTCACGTGCACTTGAAAAGGTGCTCTGGAACAAGTGTCAGATAAAGATTTACTAAACCCCTTGAACTCCAGGTAGACAGCTGACAGGGGTAATTACCTTTTAATATCGCTTCCGATCATTCTTGCCATGTCGCTGATGGAGAAAATTGCTTATCGGTTTCCATCTTAAATAATTAGAGGTATCTTTCCTTAGCTTTTAAATGGACTAAGTAATTTGACCTCACGAGTGGTTGAAAATGGACTCTGGAACGTGTCTAAAGATTAAAATTGGCATGCCTCTTTATAATCCCAACAAAAAGAGATGTTTTCACAATTAAAACAAAAATATTATTCCAGTACGAAGACTGAATATTGAAGTCTGAAGATAATAAACATAAGACTGAAGACTCAAGATCGAATTCTGAAAACTGAATACTTACAATATGACGTCAAGAACTGACAAGAAATTCTATTGATTTTATGTTATTAATGGCTCAACTGAATTTTAGGGATGAAGAATTTGTGAAGGACGTTAAAATCAGATTTTAAAATCAAAAGGCGTCATTATGAATGATATGACATCGTTATGTTGTATGAAAATTTTTCCAGAATGGTCTGACAATTCATCTATTTTTGTTCTTCTTCGTATCAGTTTTTAAATTTACATTACACATGAAAATAATAATAATAATTACTCCATATAGCTAGTGTGGTATTTTCAATAGGATTGTTTATGCAGTAGTCCTTTACACTAGAATGGCCTGTAATGTGTTCGAAAGGATAATTATGGCGTAAACAGCATGACTGAGTTTATTATTATATCAGAAAACAAAAATCTAAATTGATCTTAAACGAATAAATAGTATGAGATAGTGAACAAACCCGTGGAACAAGTACTAGCGAACTTATCAGTGATAATTCATTTCTTTTCTTCAAAAAGTTGTTTCTTTCTTTGCGTATATCATGTATTCGTTATTGCTCTTTTGCTTACTGATTCAGTCATATTGTCAGTAGAATGCGCTCGTTTGCGTACTGATTCAGTCATATTGTCAGTAGAATGCGCTCTTTTGCGTACTGATTCAGTTATAATGTCAGTAGAATGCACTCTTTTGCGTACTGATTCAGTCATATTGTCAGTAGAATGCGCTGAGCGGTGTTAAGATCAGTGAAAGAGACGAATACCCAATATCAACATAACGAATTCGTTTACAAGAGAAAAGCTTCTAAAATTTAAGCAGATCTACTTTATTATGAGAAATGTCTGACACATAGCTATGGAAGGAGATTCGTAAACTGAACACATTTACTATATGACAGTATCGTGGTATGTGGGATTTGACTGACATAATGCAAAACTATGACAGACCCTTTCTCTTCTATCAAATAAATATATTCGATGAAGCACAGATAAATAAAATAAAGAGGAACCAATACGATTTATTGGATAATTCTACAGTTGAAACGTTTAAGTTGTCTTTTCAGACACGCGCGAAGTACAATTTAAATTTTCTTCCGTGATAGTCTCATAGAACTATAAGGTACACAACGGGTAACGCTGTATGCGTAATTGTAAATCGGACGACATGACCCAAAGCAATATTTACGTTGAAATACACAATAGTACTAACAAGCTTAAACTTAGAACAAATTCTATTGATTTAATGTCATTAAGTACAGCAAGATAATTGTAATAATATCTAGATTTAATGTCATTAAGTACAGCAAGAGAATTGTAATAATATCTAGATTTAATGTCATTAAGTACAGCAAGATAAATGTAATAATATCTAGATTTAATGTCATTAAGTACAGCAAGAGAATTGTAATAATAACTAGATTTAATGTCATTAAGTACAGCAAGAGAATTGTAATAATATCTAGATTTAATGTCATTAAGTACAGCAAGAGAATTGTAATAATATCTAGATTTAATGTCATTAAGTACAGCAAGAGAATTGTAATAATATCGAGATATTTCAACAGTTAAGAGAAACTCAAACTCAAATTTACAACATGTAAGATTTAATTTGTACAACAACTATATCCAAATTGATTCTTACAAATCCAAAATACGATACATAAAAAATATTGAATGCTCCTCAAAATATTAACCATTGTGTACCGATAAGTGGACTGTATTATGCATGGAAAGGAGAAAACATTTATAACAGTTAAGAGAAATACATGATGTGTGAGGTAACCAGTAGATATCTCACACATATTTTGACAGAAATGTCATGAATGTGCATACGGCAAATAGTCGTGCATCGACACCATTTTGACAGAAAACCCAAATGAATTCTGAAATAAACTGAAAAGTATGGAGGTAAAAGGAAACAAATACGGTACATCAATGAATTGTTTTAAGAAGAATCCATAAACAAAAATTCATCCGATGTATTTGAAACCTGAAAATTATATTTGGTTAATTTGACAATGCTAACAAAAAACTGATGAATTGTACGATGTATTTATTCATGGTGTCCAAATCATAAATATATTATAGAACACAAGTTCAATGGCTATCTTCGCATGTGAAATCTTCCACTAAACAAAAACATTGAATATTCTGAGATACAGATGATAGTCATGCGTTTCAAATGCGGTCGAGTAACAAGCTATCACTTAATTGTTATCTAACATACTAAAGGCAATGTGTGAAATATTTCAATCTGTGTTAACTGGGTAAATTTCTTTCATATGGAGATAAGAAATCATTCGTCCATTCCATATAGATGCCTCTGAGCATCGTATTCCATTGAACTTTAAAGGGGAATAACGGGTTATATCGTTTGCGCCAAACACATATAGCGCATTCGAAACAGCCAGATACTTGGGGGTGGGGATGGGTGGAAGATGGCAATATTTCTATCAGATAAACAAAGCGATTTTCAGAAATATTCGTTGCTGCCTTAATCATGTTTTATCTTTGATTTCTATTATTGTGAGTGGAAAACGTAGATTTTTTTTATGTTTAATGATGTACGTACTTTCATTGGTCTTATTAACCGAGACAATTTACTGCATAATATTCAATAACCGCTCCGGTGGCCTAGTGGTTAGATCGTCCGCCGCGAAAGCGGGAAGTAGTGGGTTCGTTCCCCGGTCGAGTCATACCATAAACTTACAAAAATGGTACTAACATCTGCCTCGCTTGGCGCTCAGCATTAAGAGGTTAGTGTTAGGACTGGTTGGCCTGGTGTAAGGATAATGTGACTGGGTGGGACATCATGCTACATGTCTGCGGCATGATGCCCCAATGCCAGACATCACAATAAACTGCCTCACTGCAGACATCGTGGCGATATGACTGAAAAATTGTTAAAGCTACGTTAAAAATCCTAATCAAACAAACAAAGCATAATATGCTAATATATGGCTGTCACAGAATTAGAAAATAAAAACAACTTTTGTTTTGCCTGAGAAATATTTAATTATTTGTGTTGTGCACGCTTATAGCGCTGTCTGGAATGAACAGGTGTTTTTTTTCAGACGAGCGACGGAACAAACAAATGTCTCGCGCCACCGTAAACTACTTGCGGCTGCAAACATCATTATCAATATATGCACGGGTATTTTACCGTGAATAGTGCTTACTGTCCTTTGAATTAAGCAGGATTAAGGTATAATCAAGGCAGTGATCAATTGGATCTAGTGAAGAGAGCACGTATTTTCACGCGGTATTTCAATATGCCATAGGGGTGAGTGTTAAACTTATTTCATTTGATATGTGAAGTTAATTGAGTTTGTATTGCAATATCGTGTAATGATTCATTTAATACAACACATATTTGAAATGTTGTGAACTGTGAATTTCAAGTTGTTTTTATAGAGTTTAATGTATGAGTATTTTCCAGAAATCATTATTATTACTAGTTTGGTTTTATTGTAGCTTACAAGGTTACAAGATTACAAGATTACGAGGTGGTTATAAAATTGCGAGGTGGTAACAAGGTGGTTACAACGTTACGTGGTTACGACGTTACGTGGTTACGAGGTTATGTAACGAACTATCTAGATGTCTATATGTATGTACGTATGTCTGTACATGTGGTGAAGCCACGACTGTAGACGTAGCTAATACAAGAGTGCTGTATGCTGTCTGTACGTGTATACGTATTGTTACGTGCTTAGGCTCGAATAAGCAGCAACACAGAAAGAGTGAAAACTAACATGCTTGTATAACTTTAACAATGATTTTATTAAGTACAATTATTTTCATAAAATAAATAAACTTACAGTTTTAGAGAATCAAATCCAACATTAATCCAATATAGAATTCACAAAAAAAATTCACTAATGGAATTATAAGAGTCCTGATAGATAAATGTTCTAATAGTTCCAGGTTCGAATCTTGACGATGTAATCCAAAATGGCTGACAATGTCACGTGATGCAGTTCTTGTTTAATTTATCATCCACATGAATTATGAGCACATGTTTTCTCCTCCAAATAAATAATAAATCCTCTTTCTTCAATGAATTGACACAAAGTCCAGAATAATTATAACACTCAAACATGAAATACACAACTTAACTTTAAAATAAGCCCAAATTCTACTAAAGTTAGCCTCTAAAACACAGATATATATATATATATATATATATATATATATATATATATATATATATATATATATATATATATATATATATATATATATATATATATATGTAATTCCCTCGTAAACAAGAGGAATCATGTGATTCTGGAAGGTCACAGAAAGAAGCTACCTTCTCCAAGTCACGTAATAATGGAATGATCTAGAAGGAAATCATTCACTTCCCACCCTCAAGAACTAAAAATAAAAGTTATCCTTGAAATTGACCAATAGTTTTAGAGGGTTGTTGACAATGTCTAAAGCAAGGTCAGGAATTAGATCCACTGTAAGCCAAGGTCAAAACTTGTTTACAATAAAAGGATAGTCAGCCTGTTTACAACTAAGAGTCTAGGTCAAACTGAATTTTCTAGAAAAAAACTCTCAATTAATGAATATTAAACCCTAAATGACAAATTTGGATTTAACAATTAAAAAATTAAATAATTTAAATCCAATAGCCGTAACAGTATGACTGACAGTACATGTAGTGAATCCATGAAGGGGTGAGCGGCCGATACAAAAGAACGGGTCAATCCAAGGAACGTGGTGAAACTGTGCGGTTTATCGGTGGATGAATCGTGCAACTGTACAAGGGTCAAGAAGCATATGTTTATTCCAATTGTTGTTTAAATTGGTATATTTGTTGAATCTTAGATGAATTCCAGGAGATTTGTGAATCTTACTGACAGTGCAGAACATTTTTAACGTATTTGAAAACTTGAGATTGTTTGAATACCAAGCTCGTCTATACGTGAAACTATATGATTATTTTAGTGTGTACTATTATTTGAAATTGAGGATTCCTTAAGCTGTATATCATATATATATATATATATATATATATATATATATATATATATATATATATATATATATATATATATATATATATATATATATATATATGTGTATATTAATGGTTTATTATCAAAGTGTGATAGTATAGAGTGATTGAATCAAGTGCATACTGAGAGTGTGTGAGAATCATTGTATTTTTACATCATACATTTTTTCTTTACTCATTAAGTTAATACATTTTCATCTTTCACGCATTGTGTTTGAATTATTCATTTGATCCAATACCCATTCGGTTACAATTCTGTTACAATGGCATCGATGGAAACTATATAAATATATCCATGTTATTTGCAAGAGCAATATGGATTGCACTCGAGTTATTGGTTATATATCAGGATGGTTAAATAGTGGCGTCGTACAAGGTGACAATTGGTCTCCAGCTTTATTTGTGTAATGTATCTACAATCATGCTCTAGACGTGAACAACATAGGTTATGGTATTCGATATGGAAGTGATAAAGTGTGAATGATAAAGTGAGTATGTTTTTGAATGAGGGTGACATTTTGCTACTTTCTGATAACGACACTCATATGTAACTAATGTTACACATGATATGTGAATGGCGACGTAATAAGAAATTATGATGTCATTTCCGTAGATACGACACTCGTGGGGTGACTGTGTTTGAAGTGGGTAATCGTAACTTTGACTATACTACTAAATACAAGTACCTAGTGGTTGATTTTAATTCATTTGTTTAACATATGTATTTGCAAAACCCGGTGGCAAAATATAAAACAACGATTTGTTCAGACGAAGACATTGGAAATATAACGTTTCCAATATTGTTGCATGGCTGCTTTGTTGCTTAATTGGTCTACATTGAAGCAATATGGGGTTTACAAGCATTCGGTTGTATTTACATTACCCACTTTAGGGCAATACGGCATTTAGTTGGTGTCCAAACACATATATACCTTGATTTCTTTGGTAAGAATCCGGAATGACTGCGGATATAGATCATCCACGTGTGTCTGCTACACACGAGTGCATATAACACCAACTCAGTTGCATCATATATTTGGAGATGTGTGCTTAGTCGTGACGGAAAATGGGCAGGTGCGTGCAGGCAAGGTACATCAAAATGGTCAAATGATATGACCGATAATATTCTAGATATAGATTAAACAACTGATACTTTAAACATTTAATGCAGAAATATCTACGATATACAAGTGTTCTTGATACTTTACCTGTTTCCGGCTTAAACGGACATATTAGTCCATTGTACCAGATACGTCTTACCCGGTACACAGTTTATGTATTCATTCCAACAATGAGAAGGTTTTAAAGATTTAGATCGTATCTCACTATAATAAACTTGTAACCAATAGTGCGTAGCGTATATCAATATAAAAAGTGTGTGTCTGTGTGTCTGTATGTGTATGTGTGTGATTTTGATTTAAACATTAGATTTAAATAAGTTTTAGTCATATAGCCACGATGTCTGAATTGTGACAGTATATAGTTATGTTTATCTCTTGGGCATCATACCGAAGACATGTAGCATCATATCCCACCCAGGCACATTATCCTGACACCTGGCCTACCAGTCCTACACCAATGCTGATCGCCTAGCGAAGCAGCTGCAAGTATCATTTTTTTTTATAAGTCTTTCGTATAACTCGCCCCGGGTTCGAACCCTCGACCTGCTGCATCCGAGGCGGACACTCTAATCACTAAGACACCTGAGAGATGTCACTATAATCAGCATTTACCCAACTGTTCATAGAGTATGTCATTATAATAAGCATGTAACCAGTTGTGTATAGCGTATGTCACTTACAATAAGTATAAAACTGAATGTGCATAGCGTATGTCACTGTAATCACCATGTAGACATTTGTTCATAGCGTATGTCACTATAATCACCATGTAACCACCTCTTCATAGCGTATGTCACTATAATCACCATGTACCAGCTGTTCATAGCGTATGTCACTATAATCACCATGTACCAGCTGTTCATAGCGTATGTCACTATAATCACCTTGTAGACAATTGTTCATAGCGTATGTCACTATAATCACCATGTAGACAATTGTTCATAGCGTATGTCACTATAATCGCCATGTACCCAACTCTTCATAGCGTATGTCACTATAATCACCATGTACCCAACTGTGTATAGCGTATGTCACTATAATCACCTTGTAGACAATTGTTCATAGCGTATGTCACTATAATCACCATGTAGACAACTGTTCATAGCGTATGTCACTATAATCACCATGTACCCAACTGTTCATAACATATGTCACTATAATCACCATGTACCAGCTGTTCATAGCGTATGTCACTATAATCACCATGTACCCAACTCTTCATAGTGTATGTCACTATAATCACCATGTACCAACTGTGTATAGCGTATGTCACTATAATCACCATGTACCCAGCTGTTCATAGCGTATGTCACTATAATCGCCATGTACCCAGCTGTTCATAGCGTATGTCACTATAATCACCATGTAGACAATTGTTCATAGCGTATGTCACTATAATCACCATGTACCCAACTCTTCATAGCGTATGTCACTATAATCACCATGTACCAACTGTGTATAGCGTATGTCACTATAATCACCATGTACCCAGCTGTTCATAGCGTATGTCACTATAATCACCATGTACCCAACTCTTCATAGCGTATGTCACTATAATCACCATGTACCAAACTGTGTATAGCGTATGTCACTATAATCACCATGTACCCAACTCTTCATAGCGTATGTCACTATAATCACCATGTACCCAACTGTGTATAGCGTATGTCACTATAATCACCATGTACCCAGCTGTTCATAGCGTATGTCACTATAATCGCCATGTACCCAACTGTTCATAGCGTATGTCATTATAACAAGCATGATGCTAATACAAAAATAATGCAGGGGCCTTTCCGAAAATCAGCGTTCAAAATTTAATGTTTAGAAAAGGTCAAAGATTAACGCGTCATTTATATTGTTTTAAAACTTATAGTGAATTGTTTCAGTTTGTGATTTAGCAGATAGTGTAAAGTCAGTAACTATGTCCTTCCGAATACCAACATAGTCTTGAGCAAATTAATGAAGATAAAAACATAATTAGCCTTCACACACATCGGCATGACTATTATTTAGTTAGAATTCATTCATTCGGGCAACGTAATGAACTTATCATCCTTTGCTGTCATTTACATTTAGGAAAAATAATTTGTCTAAGTTTGAGACAAAACGGAACTATTCTTTGTAAAGGTGATGAAGTACACAACTCAAAATTTTTAAACAGTAGTATGAAAAGTAACCATGCGCATTTTGTTATATTTCACGGAAACTCTTGATTCGTCCAGTGCCTACTTTACTACAAATTGACAACAAATACAGACCAGAACGTTATAATCAAATGGTTAATGCTTCGCTTCGTGGTTTTTTTAGTTATGAAATATTCCCATGTGCAATCTTAGTAGGAGTGATGCAGTTCAATAGAAAAAGGTACATTAAGTGTAATTCAATAAGAAAAGGTACTCGTAAAGTGTAATTCAATAGAAAAAGGTACATCAAGTGTAATTCAATAAGAAAAGGTACTCGTAAAGTGCAATTCAATAGAAAAAGGTACTCATCAAGTGTAATTCAAAAGAAAAGGACACACATCAAATAGTATTTCAATGCAAAAGGACACTTTAAACAAGTTTATTCCACATGACAAAGGTGTTGGCGTAGTTTACTGAATTTCTCTGCTAAAGTACTAAATAATGCAAATTTCTCATTTGATCAAACGATGTAGGTTTACACTATATACGGATGGAAACGTTCTAAAATGTTAGTCGACTTGAAAATACGCAAACATTTAACTTTCGTTTATAATGTCTAGCTAGACACATTAACGCTTGTAACAACCGTATTTAACTAGAAGTGTTCGCGACGCAATGTTACATGCAAGGTGATTTATTATTAGGGTTTATCAATAATTGTACTAAAACGCAAACTCTACGTCAATAGTTTCGTGGTAAATCAGAGGCGATTTAGAAGAAAAAAATCATCTGCGTCTCTGCAGTGGATACAATTTCAAAATAATCTCGGAGTGAACGATTTCGTGATACATACAGGGTCTTACAATTTCCAAAATGCTTCGAAATTCAGTTTCATCCACTGCAAAGTTCGCTCCCATCCACCTGAATAATCATTATCCACCATTGGGAACATAACTTGCAGTTCAAATTATGCAAATACAATTAAACGTATCAGCCAATTTACTACTTCGCACATATTTTCCGATAGCTGGCATCATGTCAGTTTTGATTAAATATTTATGACAAAGCTTACTGTAACATGCCTAGATCAGGGAAAATTGTGCGCCTTGGATTGTCTTTAAGTATTTTAGTGAGTCCTTAAATCTTTGGTTGGGTGTTTTTCATCATTAAAAATAGGGATTGCAGAATGAATCAAGAAAAATGAAACGTATATAAATGCTTAATTATATTCCTGCTTATTTTATGTCATCCATGTTTCTGGAAACACGATATCTGTTTCGCAGAAGTATAACTGTATCACTGATGTTAATTGGTACTAAAGTTTGATTTCCTCAACATAATACTTTTTTTTCTTCTTCACGCAGTCAAAAACTAGGTCACACGTGGTTAAGTTGCAATAGAAACGCTTTATAGGAAAACTAAATTATCTGATTCCAGAATGATAACTATTACAAAGAGCTTTAAACTCCAATGCCGAGTGAACCTTGTTTACACGAATGCGGACAATGCCGAGTGAACCTTGTTTACACGAATGCGGACAATGCCGAGTGAACCTTGTTTACACGAATACGGACAATGCCGAGCGAACCTTGTTTACACGAATACGGACAATGCCGAGTGAACCTTGTTTACACGAATGCGGACAATGCCGAGTGAACCTTGTTTACACGAATACGGACAATGCCGAGTGAACCTTGTTTACACGAATACGGACAATGCCGAGTGAACCTTGTTTACACGAATACGGACAATGCCGAGTGAACCTTGTTTACACGAATACGGAACTTCGCGTACAGCTGAAGGTTCCAGTATTGAACAACTATCGGTCCTTTTCTCATAGGCATGGAATGAAATTTGCACTTTAATTGAAAGTATTCTACAGTTCGCTCACTAGATCCCTCTGATATTCCTTCAGTCAATCCATCTGAATAACTCTAGACTGAAACGCTAACGGATGCTTACTGTGTGCGTCAGGAAACTTGTCCGGATACTTGAAGTGAAATTAAAGAGTTCGGCCATTTGGTGAATCAGCCAATACGGCGGTAATCTGCAATAGATATAGGAAGTTCAAGCTAGCAGTTGGTAGACTCTGAATCATGGCTCTGTCATAATTCAGCTTAGGGTGTTAAGGTGGATTAGTCAGGTCATAATCATATTGTGCGTAGCCTTTGTCCTTGATTGTAGATTGTAAGGGTCATTTGTAAACAACATATTACATAGTTAAATTTTGTCCATGATTGTAGTTTATGTTTGAAGATAACGATCCTTTGTAAGAAAGAGTTATACTTAGATTTGATTTCAGGACAATGTTTTTTCCCTTGGAACAATCCATGGTCTACCTAATATGTGTTAGGTTATAAGCTAAAATGTAAGTAAATAGACCTGACATTGTTTCCGTTCAGTGCATTTTGTAATGTCATAAGGCCGGTGACACTCCGTTCATAAAGAAGAAGAGGTGAACAAATTTGTTTCTTCATATTTTAATTTCAGTAATTTAGCTGTTATCATTAATAATTCGAAAGGTTTATTTATTTAAAATTATTCCATGGAATTACAAAGTCTACATTGAATTTGGAGCTGAAACGAGTTTTACAAATTAATAACAAGCAGTTGTCTTATAACAAAATCGCCGGTCTGGAAAAAAAGCCCAGCCATATTCCTTTCGGATGTAATTTTCGATTCGTCTCAATACATTGGCATTAGCTTCGGCACTAAGCCCTTTAAGCTCAGCGCTGCTCAGCTGGACTACAGCGTCGGCATGGAACAAGGTCGTCACGTTTGTGACCGACATCCCAGCTACTTTGTCATAAACGGCTTTCATGCCAGGTATTGGTTTCTCCAGTTGTGTCATTATGACGCGTCTAAGATTCAGGCCATCAAGGTTGTTATGCTCTTCAACAAACAAAAAGCCTTTATGAACGTTATTAATTACATTTTTCGTAGACCATGAAGATAGTCTATTTTTGCTCTTTCTCAGCTGCCACACACTTGTTCAGCTTTTAGTGCAGTTAAAAGCAAAATCGCAAGACTTACAGACTCCTCGAATGTAATAAAAACTCACGGCAAACATTCTCTTCATCAGTAAATATCTAATTAATAACCTCGTTTTTTTCCTTCTTGAAACTAATGACATACGCCTGTGTTTCTTAACACTAGGTTCCCAACATTGAACCTATTAACAAACGTGCGCATGGCTGTCCATCCCATGTGATCCGGAAACGCATTGTAGTACCGGTCTAAAGTGGAATGGCTTCCATAACATTGGTGTGAAATAACTAAGTTAACATATCTAAAGTTTATGCTATGAAGGCGTATACATTGTAACCATGTCATGCCTGAGTTCAGCAAGATCTGATAGAGACAAACATTATAGAATTAACGCAATAGTCAAACATAATAATTTACTTCACACGATGGACAACATCAGTTATATTACACACGCAAAGTACCAAAGATGTAGAATAATGTGGAACAATGTAATCCTACTTTCGTACTTCATGGGTGCATTACTGATTTTAGTAATTACGAGAATAATGATTTCACTGTATTGGTTATATCTGAGCACTTGCACTTGTTGACTAATTGGGATGGGATGGGGTGGGGGTGGAATCACAATTATATTGCAGGCCAGATAAAAGTTCGTTTCTCATCAAGGAAAAATTGCACATTGCTTATACAAACAGATATTAGGATAAAATGGGACCAGTCATTTTACCAAAGCAGGAATGATGAATTAAGCATTAGTTTAAAAACGTTTGTTTTCTTCGCACCTAGAATAAAATGGATGGGAAAGAATATGCATTCAAATATCTAAACTTGTTCTTCCGTTCTTGAGGAGAAAGCATCCTACCATATAATTCTGCTTTTCGTTATATTACCGTAGCACATTTGAGAAAACTTCTTATCTTTGAGGAGGACGTTATATTCTATTATATGTAGAATCATATCCAGTTAACATGTTGTTTCTGGAATAAGATACGTACTTGCAAAAATCATAGCATAGCATTACTGCTATTTATTTTGATAAGTCTATCGATATTGCATTATTTAATACTATTTTAAATAATATTTCTTTTTTTTTTCTTCTCCATGTTCAAAACATTTCCTTGATCAATGTTATTAACAACCATACAATGCTACACTCGTGTGTTTTGTTATAAAGAACCATAATAAGATAATAAAAGTGAATCATAATTATGTGTAACGTAAAATAGCAACTCATGAAAGATGTCCTATGCATTTGTGTTCTTGAATAATTCTCACGAGCCATTCAAACCATCTGACCTTTAAGCAGGCCTATGTTTGCCTTTCGGTTTATTATCGTCGTCCTCATGGTATGTGTGACAGGGGTCTCGGGTCTTGAGGGCTATTCGTACAATATTGCACAAGCCCACTTGTCAGAGGTATTGCACAACTTGGAAGAACAACACTCTAAACCACTTCCCCTTAATACTCGCTATCTAGGAGATGACCGCCAACGGTGTAATCGCCCGGTCGAGTACAGAATGTATGTGGTAAACTGATATAATATATTGAACAAAGACACTACGAGCCCCCGTAAAGATAAATAAACAATTTAATCAAAAAAAGACAAAAGAAAACATACACAGTGAGATTTCTTTGCCCTCTGAATACACGTGGTTTCAGAATTTACGTTAACCGAATTTCAAATAAATGGCATATAGAATTAAACAAATCTAGCCGTTTTATGGCTGTTAGCTAATTTCATCTTAAGAATCGAGTGTTCAATAAACTTTATCCACGTTGTACGTTTTTCATGACCTGTTTCGTCGAACTGTTTTCTCTGCTCACTCCTCGAACTTTGACTTGGCCTTCTGTGTTAATGTCTGCTCCTTGCAACTCTTACTGCACAATATCTTTTTCCCGTCTTGTACTTTCATCTATCCTAGGACTCCGCTCTCTCCAAATTTAAAACTATTTTCCTCGTGTTTTTTGGTGCGTTTTCTCACAGTTGGATTCGGCGGTTTCTTGAGCCTATTGTTTCGAAGGCACTGCTGTAAAAAAAATACCCCCGGAGTCTTTTTTTGTTCCACGCTGCTTTCTTACAAAGCGAATTTAAGACTGAAGAAAATTTTCAACGAGCGGATATATGTATTCTAAAAATTTCTCTGTATAGACACACCTCTTATTCCACATTTGACCAATCAGAACCCGTATAATTTCTCGCGCTTTCCCTTGAAAGTCTTTACGTCAGCGTGTCAAGATGCCACGCTGTGTTTCAGATCAATTCTGACATGATTCGTGAGAGAATGCCTCTTCCAGGAGGTTACTGTCGGTAAGTATAATTTTAAGCAAACACGGTTAACTGGGTGACCCGTGAAGAATGTCACACAAATCTACCAAAATGGCTGCTGGCTAGAACTAAGTGTTATTTAATGGATTTGACTGAAAATTTGGCACTTTACAGTATGCATGAATGAAGAGTAGTTTGTTTTGGGCTTCAACAAATATTAGATGGTAATAACTCAAAGCACCACATTGCATTTGATTTAAAGCTGTTTAAGTCCAATTCTGATTACTTCCTATCGAAATCGTCTTAATAAGAAAGTAACGTTAGAAATAGTGAAAAGGTATATGCATTTCTGGTCGGAAATATTGCCATCACTTGTGATATTTTAATATAAAACAATTAACTTGAGGTTAATATATAAATGCTCCAAAACTACATAATTAAAACGTAGCCTACGATTTTCACAGAAATGTTGGCGTTCAAAATAGCTATTAAATTGCTTTCCTGTAGAAAGCAATATATTTTATATTCATTTAATCCAATACAGTGGCTGTTCGAGGGTTCATGGCATATAAATTTCATGAAGAATTTCCCCCGCTACACTAAGATGAAGCTGATAAAGGTAAAAGGCTTATGACGGCACTCCGTTAGACTGGGGCCTGAGTGACAAATATCCACTTCTAGCCATCCCACTCCAAATCCTGCGCCGCCACGGGTCCGAGACGCATTTAAAAAGTCCATTACATGAACATGTTTCACAAGGCAAAGTTACAAAACCTAAATATTTTTAACTTACTGAAATTTTGAATATCCAGTTTGAAATGCCGGGCATACGTAGGTGTTAGATACAAGAGAATGTATATACAAATCTGAAAGTAAGTAGTCAAACGGCAAACTATTTCCTTAAGAAGAAAACTGTACGAAGAATGTTTACTAAATATATAATGTGATGATCTTTATGGAATGACTGGCTCGGAGATTTCTGTGTTTTCTAATGTCACTGATATGACTGACACTTAACAGTTTTCTCTGCTGCAATTAGTGAATAAATATGCATCGCTCATAAGCAAAGATTGAAAAGATTACAAAATGCGAGATTGATTATATATACAAACAAAATCAGAAATCAACATAAATTTAAGAATTCATTTCAACAAAATTTCAAAGGATAATGTATATAATCGTATTTAAACAGCATCGAAAGAGCTCAAAAGCAAAACTCGAGACCAAATATTTCAATGCAACAAATGAGTTTTTGACATATTTCCAGCATGTTGTAACAAACATACCAGAGTTGACATTTCTAACACAGAAATGTTAGAAAGTTACGAGAACAAAGAAATGGTCTATTATCTATATTAATTATTTACCAAAATATTGCTACGTGATACTTTCATGTGTGGAACAATTCCAGGAATAATATAACAAACAAACTCGGCAATTTAAATGTTGCATTTATTAAACTTGAAATATGTATCAAATATAAAATTCCACGAAGTCAATAATCAGCTGCGGTCAGATTACTGGACAAAGTTGAACCATTGCACAATATTTAAATATTGGTGTTCAACATATTCGTCGAAGTATATATAATACCTGCACCCCTAACTATGATACAAAAATAGTTCTTTTCCAGAAAAAAGGAATTTTCGAAATGTTCGTCTTTAATCAAGAAAAAGGGAACATTTTGATAAATAAAATTTCAGGTAGGTTCTCCTACTCCCATACCTTTAATTTTCGTGTTTATTTAAATTGTTATTCTTTTTGAATAATATATAATTGGTCATCCAATGATTAAATACGTTTCATAACATTGCGCTCATTTCGAACGGATTTAGGACAGTAGTATCAGTGTATTACCACTGGACTTATACATTCGGAATGCATTGATGTTTGTACTTTTTAGCTCATAATTAGACAACAAATTTCAATCCGTTTGTTTGTATGAAGACCATACAAAGAAACGGATTGAATTTTTTTGTCTAATTATGAGATAAAAAGTGAAAGCATCAATGCATTCCGAATGTCCAGTGGTAAGACTGTTGTTGTCACAAAAGGAGTTTCTCAAGGGTCAATTTTAGAACCACTTTTCTTTCTGCTGTTTATCGGATCATACCGATATGTTGATGTGTGTGGATGACGTAGTTCCCGAAGTTATAAGTGCAAACATAAATTAAACGGAAAGCTAAATTTTAACATTTAAAATGTTTCAACTTGGCGTATCAGCATACATTAAAAACAAAAACCATGTTGTTGTTTTTTTACCGTCATCTACACTACTCAGAATAAGAGGATTATTCAAACGAAACTTTCTTTATATGTCGGACACGACAGGTTCAAAGAATCGTATGAATATGTCGCTCCTGGAACAAATTAATAGTTACAATTGACGTCTAATTATTTTATTTTAACGACGTAGTTTAATATCAAGATGACGAATTACCTAATAATACCATTTAAAGTTACATCTTTTTTTTTTAATTAATTTACAATTTACAATATTTGGGAACATTGTCAATTTTATCGTGTAACTCGTGCAAACGTGCGTGAATAAGACCATTATATATATATATATATATATATATATATATATATATATATATATATATATATATATATATATATATATATATATATATATATATATATATATATATAAACTATTCAATATCATGTGAAAAAACTCCAGTGGTTACCTGTTAAAGATATAGTGTAATAGGGTGAATAAATTCTCCTACACAAAGTCAAAAGCAGCATGTTGTCTGATTAGTTTTACTCCAGTCTCCAAAGTTCATAGTCGAATCACGTGCTAATCTACTTCAAGTAGACAATGCATCCCAAAACACTGGACTGGACTGTTTAGAAAGAATGTTACAGTGGTTTGTAATTTAAAAATTACCTAAATATATTACATCATATTCAACTCTTGCTGCTTTTTAACAAATGTAGAGCTTTTTTGTATAAAAAGAACCCCACAAAATAAATTTTGCAGTTTATTACGAACTTGCCGTATTGTATTGACACAAGCCTGATAATTTAAGTTATGATACTTCATATATTTTATTTACATAAATGGAATATTGTACATGCATGTCGACAATATGCGCGATGATCCTTTGGCTCAACAGACTATTGAAAATAAACAATGTGTATTATTATAATAGATAGCATGTACATAATATGAGATATTTAACAACACGTTCTTGTTGACTCCAGGTATTCGAGTGGAAAAATGGACGATTTCGAATTGTTCTTTTCCGGTACGTAGCATTTAAGCAGGTTTTTATCTTATTTTCTTGCGAATCATTATAGACTGGTTAATCAGATAATAGCTGATCATCCGATAGATCCTTATTAAGGATCTACGTTCTTTTATACAAAATTCATGGACTTAGTTGATCATTGTGACAAGAACACGGGACAGGGAACATGGGTCGCCAATTAGATGATTCTTAGTTGATGGATATTTTTTTCACAGTAGTGATGATAATTTCACACCAGTTAGACTTCCAAACATAAATATAAATAAGACAATTTCAGAATTTCGTTAAGGATTAAAAGCTGATTTTGTTAATTATTCCAACCGTACGCAGATCACTACGACATTATTGACTTTTTACCTCATGTCCAACCGAAATTATGTCCTGTGATTTGATATATCCTTGCATTAAAAGGCCTATAAAAGTCCCTTAGTCGTTTAATTACGGAATGGCTCAGATCTGGATGCAGTCTTCCCTTATCTATGTTCAAACAATGAATTTTAGAACTATTTGGCTGCTTTTTAAAACAAGGAAAACCTTTCGTACTATTAAAAGAGAAGTAACTATCATTAATCAACGGCTCTAGACCCAGGAATTCCTGAACTAGTTTCATTTCGTAAGCGGGCTCCTTGATGAGATTTTCACCGCTTACAAAGTGAAATTGTCCAATTGGAAAGTATTCCAGCCATTTTATAAGATGTTGCATGTAAATACCGATCTTAATGATAGGCCACGAGGTATCCACTATTTTTGTACGATTATCTACAAAAGCAAGTTCTTCAAATGTTTTCATATTCGGTCGCCGGCTTGCTAACTGGGCGTAATCCGATATGGCCCGAGTGACAGGGTCTCTTAAAACAACTATGAGCTTTGTCATTTTCGACATTGTGTATACTTTTTCAGGGACTGCTGTTGAAACAAAGTACGATGGTGTCTTCTCAAGTGTCAGCTGACCTTTTGTAGAGATTGGCATTTGTTGTCTGAAAAAAAAGATAAAAAGTACTGAAATGTGCAAACCAAGACACTGGTATATATGCACTCTCTATACATAATTAGTAAACTGACAGTTGTATTTATATAGGAATAAATTACCTCTAAGAACAAACTATACATTGTAGAATGTAATCATGCTTTTAAATGCAGTACACGATACATATTGTACGTTTCATTGTGTCGCTTTTGTACGGCGACATATTTAAGTTACCCTTACTTAAGCATTTAACAAGCGTTACTAATCGAAAGAGGAAGGTGTGTATAAGTGTTCATTTGATAAATCAAAGTATAAACATTGACTGTGCTCTTCTTTCGTCTTATTTCCCAACCACAAAAGAATATTGACTTTATGGCGTGTTCAGGCAAATGAGATGACGGTAAGACAAAATGGTTAGGTTTTGAACTTATCACGCGTTCAAAAAAACAATAATACAGTCCAATTAGCATCTAGTCTTGAACAAATCAAACATGTACCGGATTCCAGACACTTTAGTTTGGGCGTAGCATTTCAAAGTTATTATTGAATACAATACGCCATTTGTCAACTTTTCTTTTCATGGAAGAAGGCTATACAATGTGTGTAAATGATGAGATAATACATAATTAAGCACTGTTTTCAGGTGCATAACATAACCATACAAAAGCATGAGTTAATCAATTAATTAAAGAATGTAAATGCATTTAGTTGGGATATAGTATTTAAGCAAGAGTTTTATCCTCATATATTAGTCATGGTTATCAAAAAAGCAGAACTTCAGTTCAATCCTAAATATAGTAAATTACGTCAATACTAAATATAGTAACTGCAGTCAATCCTAAATATAGTAAATTACGTCAATACTAAATATAGTAACTTCAGTCAATCCTAAATATAGTAAATTACGTTAATACTAAATATAGTAACTTCAGTCAATCCTAAATATAGTAAATTACATCAATACTAAATATAGTAACTTCAGTCAATCCTAAATATAGTAAATTACGTCAATACTAAATATAGTAACTTCAGTCCATCCTAAATATAGTAAATTACGTCAATACTAAATATAGTAACTTCAGTCAATCCTAAATATAGTAAATTACGTTTGCCGTATGATTTTATTATATAAAGAAAATTGCTGGTTACAATGCTTCCAAAAGGTAAGATCAACTGATCAATCGAGTCAACTAGACCAAGCTATTAGGTGATATTTTACTCTCAATCGTGACAGAAGAATATATATGACCAATTAAAATATAGGGCAAATTTTCACAGCGTGTTTGTCTATACACGAAACTTTTCTTCGTCGCTTCTGGCTGATCACACTGAGACGCATTATATTAATTATCAACAACTTCCTTAAACTATCCATTCACTCCCGTTGCTTCACTGAACGTGATTGAAGTAACACTGTGGATGAAGGAATATCTTTCACATTTAACTGCATGGTTTATTAAGAAATATTAAAATATTTGCATTGTAATTTAATCCAAGACCAAGGATAAGCTTTGTTACTGATGTATATCATTAATACATATTTTGAATTATACTTGACTGATGGAAATTATTTATTTCGCACTTTGAATTACGAGTGCTGTTAAAGAGGTTATTACAGTAAGAATATTCATCCAGTGATTTTTTTTTGTATTTTTTAAAATCCAGTCCAAATTATGTATGGGGTAAAAATATGAGATGTTTAAAACGTAGAGGTTATTTAAAACAGACGCACAACCATTACCTTTTGTTTTGAAATCAGGTTCAATTCTTGTGTGCTTAAGACGTGTTTGCCAAGTTCTTTGTAAATCCCTATGCAGTGTAGCACATTTTACTTATTATGTTTATTTTTTAAAAAAAAACCTCTAGACTGCGTGTAGATCATACGGAATACCTTGCTATTTTTCCTTTAGTTCAAGATGAGTACCCATTCAGCCAATAGCCAATATTTGTACGAGATAAGATATTATAGTGTTCTTATATTATTGCAGTGTCAATATTTATCTCTATAGTCTGAAACATTATGATGACACGATTAGGGTACTATATGCAAACATTATATTGTAGTCTCTCTCTCTCTCTCTCTCTCTCTCTCTCTCTCTCTCTCTCTCTCTCTGGAACAGCTATGTCTCAGTAGTTCTCTGAACGTATGGTTTATGATTTATATACTTATATCTTTCAAGATAATTAAGGCCTTATATTATTCATCAACAGCCATATAAACGCTGTGTATATTTCAGTTTAAAGTCGAGTTAGACACTGTTACTCAGCTTTCATTAATTGAGCATTCATAAGTCAGTGCATTTAAATAGTTAATTCTGACATGTATACAAAAAAAGCAGTGGCAGAGTCTCTAGCAGCAATCTTTGGTTACTTTTGCTGGTAAGCTTAGCAAACTTTCAAATTGATACATGCTACCTTCATGGTTATTAAAGAAACGCACAAGCAATATTGTTATTCTTAAATCGGATTGTTATCTCACTTGTGTAAGTCTTAAAATACAACGTTTCACTTACTCTCTGTTTGTCCATTTACGTGCCGCAAAAGGAACAAGAGTTTATATGTAAATACAAATGTTTGAGATAATTCTTATTATGTAGAGCCACGATGAGAATCAAGTATAATCAGTTGGAGTGGCGCTGAAAATTTAGGTAAAATCATCGTGAGAGTAATCAAAATTGGAAAGTGCATGATTCAAAGCTAGAAAGAACAGATGCTGTTGTTTAAATAACAGTGTTCTCAGGACTATTGAACCTTGCAAACGACTAATACAAGATTGAATAATATGTTACAGTAAAATATGAATATGACATCGTCTGAACAGACCTTATAATGGATAAGGCAAAATGGATTTCGATCCTGTTTATTGCAATAAAATTTGCTTTCCAATATCAGGCACACATGCAATGCTTGTATATTGCTTGGTTGAGGCTTACAATGAGATGTCACGGAATCTCCTTGTGTCCTACATCTTTCGATGAAGCTGTAATGTAGAAATCGATGGAATTCTTGAAGGTCGATCGTTGAGATTCGTAACAGCTATCTGGGATCATTACACTTCGTTATGCTTTTCATTCACCGCAATCATCGTAGAATTAGTCTCAATTAATTGGAGGAAATTCAATTCAAGCGAGAATAATTTATATTCATTCAACAGTTTTGTAATGACTTCTAATACCAGTACAATCAGCCAAACAATATATTATGAACGCAGATCCGTGATTCATACAGTATTTCAATAACCTTATTTTCTTGTGAAAAAGTTCTTCGTCATAAATAAGGGCGTTTTCCCCTCGAATATTAAAGCATTATTACAGTTTAAAGAAATTATTTTGATAATTTTCTAATAATATAATTACGTAAATCACAATTTTCATATCATGTTTAGAAGAATTTCTGAAACAGGTGTGTGAGGTTTATATCTGCTTTAGTGCACACAATGGAGAATTATACATGTCCCGTAAACCTACCGTGGCGGCAGACGAAAACTGCATTGATACCATAATATTTAAAATGTCATAAAATGGATCATAAATTATCTTTGCCTTTTATTCCAGTCAACAGTAATGGGCAAGAAGAGCGAAACCAACGGGTACATGCTAATTAATCTCATTTGATTATGATGGCAGATAAGCGAGTTATATATGTGATACATCTATGTATAGGACACAAAAAGGAAATTCTTCGGCCAAACACAACTATTATAGAGACTCCGAAGAAAGTATTAAGACATCTGGCCATTATATACCCAAATGTCATCAATAGCTCAATTTTTAACAAGATATAGTTAACATATATAATTTTCCTGTACGGGATAACGTTCAAGTTATTTTATACCTAAATCTTAAATTATGAAATTGATTAATGATCACCTTTCTATTTCTAAACAGCTGCAAAATATCCAATTCACGACACTCAACAATTTTAAATATTCAAAAAATACGAAATAGGGTCCGATCTCATTTTTACTGTAGTAAAAATCTCAAGAGACTGTATAACTTTCGGCATGGTTTAGAATATCTGTTTACTTTAAATGCTGTATTTTGATTTTAGAAATTGCAGTAAAAATGGATCAATTAATATTAAAGTTGCAGTTAACCGATGAAGCAAATGTTGTTTAATGCGTTTGAATGCTCGGCTTTTTAATAATTTTTGCAGAAGAGTTGGATTCGTAATAATTAGTAAAATCACATTTCCTCGTGTCTTGGAAATAAAGCAAATTTTTATAACGTTTGCGATATTCTTATATAATTAGATATCATTTATTAACCAAAGCTAAATAATATATCTTTATGCTAATAAATTCTGAAGTAAGGTTAACCGTTACAAAATATTTGACAATACCATGGTACATTAAATATGGATGTTACAGAGAAATGTGTCTTCATGCAATAAAGAATAAGCATAAGAGAACCCAGAACTGCATCTTCAAACAACACGTATATCACGAGAAAAGATTTAACAGGAACATTCTCCACAGAATTTCAATTCTCACAGTATTACGGTACTCATGACAATGACGTGAAAATTTAACCTTAGGAAAGATGGATTATTTTATGTTAGTACTGACATGCATTACTGCGCATACTGTTTATATTTACGGGAAAATAACAGCCATAGTTTACGATGCTTCTGTTACATACACAGAGTAATAACGTTTCTTTAATCAATATATATGACGTACTGTAACGTTCTAAAATTAAGTATTTAATGGTGGAACTACCAAATGAAGGATATTTAAACGGCGTGACTGGTACACGAAAACGTATTGGAATAGAAAATATTGTTTGAGTAATTATTCAAATAGGGGAATGCGTTGGCTCAAATGATCAAGTGCCATCAGCGAGAGATGAATTTTTAATAAAGACTCCTTGGTTGCTTGAAATAACTGACTTTGTAACAAGCCTGATATCGGGAATATTTAAAATCTTGTGAACATTTTATGAGAATAAATGTAAGAGAAACAAACCATACCAATACGATAAACGTAGTTTATGCGTACACTGCTGCTCCTGATGTTGTTCGCGAGCTAGTTTTGTATAAAATTGTGAAACAGTTTTAATGATAATTACTACAGTCTGTTTCTTTCCTTCTTAAAGCACATATGTGTTAAGTTTCAATATGTACGTCTCATACCCCAATGTAAGCAAGCCGTAAATAACTGGACTGTGATAGTTTCATAGTCATATGAATAAAGTAATGTAGACTTGTATACGTTTCCTTTCTACAGTATCCATGATTCTTAGTTGTCCGAGGTTGGAAAATTTTAAAAATACTATTTAGATAGTTTTTCCAAGGAATGAATTTATAGTGTTGATATAAGTATAACCTTTCCTTTAGTGATGATGATAATGATAATTATAATGATAATGATAATGATAATGATGACCATAATGATGTCGACGGCAGTGTCAAAAGCGATGGTGATGTCAAAAATCTGCTTATTTGATATATCTTGCAGTACTTCAAGAACTCGTCTTTATGTGTACTCATAAGAAATCAGACACAGTCAATAATGCTATTGCTTTTATTCCAAAGGCCAATGTTCATCAGTCATTTGTGAATTGTCATACGGCATGCTTATGGAAGCGTATGCCATACAAAACAATTGGCAAGTATTCGAAACAGAGGCAAAAAATCTGAATAGGAGTTGAAGCAGTTCTAATGGATAATACAATCCATATTTAAAACTCGGTATGGTTTCTTATAATTATGATGTTTGAAATTCATTACTGTAACACAAGGTCTAAAACTTCATTTTGAGCGTTCAATTGCTGAAAATTCAGTTCATTTAATTTTGGGGAGCCTCGCCAACAACAAAATATACTCAGTAAACACGACAACAGCATTTGTGAAACTATCATTTTTCAAAAACGGAAAGACGTGTAGGAAATAGGCAGAGCGAAATTTGGGACCGACGCAATTTATACATATGCCTAAAAAATGCAATTTGTAAAATTAAATTTACAGATATCTTGATGGCAAATGTCAATCTTTGACATACAACCTCGCTTTTAAAAGTCTATGAAGTCCCAATCCTTTTCTATTCTAATATGCTGACCCCTTGGGTAAGAACAGGAAAGAAGGTAGGGAAAGATACCGGGCGGGAGGATGTACAGAACAATGTAGCAGTGGTAGTTGAGTTCGTTGTCAATAAGCAAAAATGATTTTGTTACAAAAGACAAATTTGTGTAAGGCTAATCTTAACTGTATAGAACTTACGCATTGTTCTGAGACATCTACACAGTGATACTTTATACCTTAATCAGGGAGTCATTACATTTCCAATATTGAAAGAAAAACAAATTTGCATCACATTATAAACCAGTAATTGTATCACAATACGTGAATTAATACTGTAAGGTTGGTTAGTGGTAGACAGAAAAATAAAGATAGCTATGTCAATGGCAATTTAAATGAGATATGATTTGGTTATCTTCTACCTAAAAATGTTATATCGCGATCTCAAATATACCACTTTCATGCAGGAGAATGTGAAATAGCCGTATTGACTAACAGTCGATTAATTGAGGCACTATTTTCGGCATTGAGATTTGTCCCATGTTGATGCCCCAGCTGAAAACGTTTTCGATCTTTCCAAATACCGCGTTTTTTTTCACAAGTATGACTTTGTATATTAAGAATATTAATATTTTTGCTTTTAAATTTATTTGTTCCACGTGGTGTTGGGAAATCTAAACTTACTCGGTGCCGTTAAGCTCGATGCATACTTAATTCAATATAGTGTTCTGACGCGACCTTTATCCATTAAGATTAATATATACTGAATTTTTTTCTTAAATACACCATAATCAAAAACAATATCTATATATGAATAATAAACCTGTTTCAAATCTACATGTATGAAGATGATCCATCGTGGACAAAATTGCTTGAATGACGATTACATTTTGTTTCAGTGAGTATCAAATTTAATTATGGAATAACATGTGCTCAGCTACGTTACGTTTGGCAACAATCTGAGAATATTATTCACATTGCTGAAAGATATTATCATAGAAGAGAAAATTGCTAATTTACGCCACAGACGTGTACCTAATGATCATGATTGAGACCATTGTAAGGAAACACGTCAAAAATTCGTACCTTGGCCTTTCATTCATGATCTATCCATGCTATTCTCAGAAGGTAGAGTACTTTTAATTCAGTTACAATAACAAATTTCTCTCATTCGCATTTTGAACCATTTGGTTGATTCACAATTTCATATTGCGATAGTTTTAAGTGCCACTGATTGAATCGATGACCCAACTTGAACGCATAAATCTACAAAATGTAAGTGTATTCAAACTTTATCAGATGCAAGGAAGACAAAGCCATGAGCATTTAATTAAAATTTCAAATATCAAAATGCACAACGAAAATTTTGTTGATCATTTGAGTGACATCTATTCATGACAGTTCGATTATCAAGGCAGTTCAAGTCTGTGACATCCTAATATAGAAAAATGAAATTCGGAGTAAGTAAAACAAATTAAAGTAACAATATATGAAGTCATGGAACAGAGTTGCACAAATCGAAGCAGAAATATATACCAGTCTTGTCCCAGAAAAAGTGTTACTGTCTGATCTATTAGACTACTGCATACGTATTTCTTTACTAGTACGAGAACTACCATAAAATCTAGACATTGCTAATTTGATCCACAGACTTTACCCAATTAAGCGACGGTTTGTTTTCTTAATCTAGCATATCCACATTTTCTCTATCTCAAAATTGTGATGATTGTTGAGAATGACGTCTTGAGGGCGAACGGTACTAGTACAGTTATCATAGTAAACCTATGCAAACACCATTATATTAAAGATAAAATAACTTAAAGATTTCGAGTGTTTATGATTACACCTAGATTTTGCAGTTAGATGCATCCTTGATGACAGGTCCTATGTAGAGGAAAGGATATGAGCCGCGGCATTTTCTGGACCTACATGTGTCAGTAATGAGTGTTCCAAACGCAAGACTGTTATAGGACTGAAATTCAATCAATAATATATATATATATATATATCTGTGTGTGTGTGTGTGTTCTGTAATTAAAACTCAAATGAGAGACTTTATACAAAAAATAAACCAAAATAATATAACAATACGTATTCTGATTCGATGTCCTCGTATAAAAGTTATTTAGGTCTTTAAGCAGGAATATTTTCAGCTAAAAATGGTTATCATTTCACTAAAATGTCTCGAACTGGATAGGAATTACTGGAAACTAAATTCACATAATGAAATGCATCACTCCAATGTGTACAGACTAATCGCTTAGCTGTGCATTTTAAATCTGATATTTCAATCTATTTCATTGATTTTAACTAAAATGATTACGATTTATCTCCATATAAGTTCTTCAAGGAAGGAAATGAGAAGAGAAATAGATTTTAAAAAATGATCAAAACGTTTTTTGACTCACTGATTTAGGAACAAATGCGTTTTGAGTGATAGAAAGGTTGTTCAATTCTTAAAATTGAAATTTTGGCAGTAATGTTTAAATACAATTGCTTCACAGTGATATAAAGGAATAGTTTCTTAATCCAGAAAAAAAACCAGGTCATATAACAATAAGATATTTTTGTAATGTCTGTCAAGGTGCATGGTTTAATCCGCCATGTTTGTCAAGGTTCATGGCTCAATCCGCTACCAGATGCGATAACATGAGATCTGCGTCAGTAACTACGAACTCGATTTTTAAATTCAATCAATAGTCTTCGCATCTTTTAAAAATATAAAATATAAAAAAATATAATGAAAACGGTTACTTTCTTCAACATCTCTAATGTGTTCATGGATTTGGTAAGTAACAGAATGTTTATGAGCATCTGTATCAATTGCTTAAAGAACCTGCATGAACTAACAACTTAGTTCAGATCCAACACTAAATGTGATATTCACCTCTGATTCTCCAGTAATATATCATATTAAAAACATCCACACAATGTAGCATAATAAATAAATAAATAAATAAATAAATAAATAAATAAATAAATAAATAAATACAAACCTGTACCACTCAAATCCTTTTTCATAATTGCGATCAAAGAAGTGGGGTTCTGGACCAGTGGCCCTAATCTTTGGATGTAGGCGAAGGTATTCCAATAGGGCCCGTGTTCCTCCCTTTTTGACACCTATAATTATTGCATCAGGTAAGCTTCGCGTGAAGTTTGGACCCTTTGTTAAACCCTTATTGATACCATGGTTATTTTCGTCGCTCTTTCCTCCGTAGTAATGTTCATCTTTTAGATTCATAAACTGTTCTCCAGGCTTTAATTCTTCGCTCGATGAAAATTTCGAAGAAGAATTTTCATTGGAGATAAATTGTAGATGAGTATCAATGTACTTTTTTTCCTTCACAGGTGTTAAACGATTTAATATTTGGCTATGCTTGGTTGAAATAGCAAAATCAGAAATCATTGACTGATTGTTAATATCCAAGGGGTCCAAGTTAGAATCTCCCAAACTTCGAACTGATATAACCGAGTAAGTTTTTAGATGTACTCCTAGAAGGATGGAATATATAACACTGACCAAGCATGTAGACATGATAGCAACAAATTCACACTTTCTCTTGTCACAGCAAAATATATTTACTCGACATCCTCTAAGCATGCAATCTTTAAGAATTAAGAATGATCAAACAAATATACATTTCTTTAATTCATGGTCGTAGGTACACTGGATTCCTTTCTTCCTGTTTGCAACTCACATAATACTTGTGAAACTAATCAGATAGATCATTATTACCAGTGAAGCAGTTATATCTATTAAGCTGTTAGCCAATCCCGTTATGTACAAACGTATAGTAATATCCTTTTTCAATGAAAACAACCCAATCCATCCTTTAAACAGCAATCTTGAATGGAGCCATAGGACAATTACGATCTCCCTTAACCGTCATTTATTTTTTAATTCTGTAAATAGCATGTCATAGGGCATGTAACTCTGCCTTCAAATGGGTCCGTGGATTGGCTCGCGCAATAGAGAAGGCGGTATCGTCTGCTGTTGTTGACAGCTATGGAGGGATAAAGCAAATAGCCAGACATTAATGGTATCGGCGGATCATGTTATATATTATTTCAATCAGTACAAATTGATCTGTTGTCGTTCGCGATTTATTTGGTGTAATAGACTGCTGTACCTATTAACCGTTTAAACGAGTCATTTAAAATATTTCGATCTGACGAAATGTAATGCGTGCATTCATTGAATTACAAAATGTTACACGAGACTCTATCTTATGAATATGTGTCACGAAAAACATTGTACCCAAACCAAGCCTTAAAACAGCTGCAATAAATGACAGTGCCTTTCAAGAGTTAAATCTTTTGTTTACTCTCTTGGTGCCTGATAGCCTATATAGTGACTACAATAAAAGTAAACAGCAAACTTATCATCGGAATGCTGTAGTATCTCTGGCTCAGGTAAAATAATAATTGTTATAGACTATCTGGGGAGTTATGCATTTGATTTTGGAAATGATGTATACTATGAAAATTGTTTAATCTTTCCCACGCACTGGGTTCATGGAACGAGTAAAACGTGTCCTTATAACAACAATTATGCGCTAGTGCCGCAAGACACCTGCACTAAAGTGGATGGATACACAACGTGTTATTCATGCCAGAAACTGCTTCCATATGTTCAATAGTTCATTTTCGGCGAAGAAAAGTGGTAAAGATACACCCCTTCAAGTAATGACGTCAGATAACAATCAAATCAATCAATCAATCCTCTCTGCGCCGTCTGGTGCTTGAGGCAACAGCAAGGGAGCACCATTTCCGTCTGTCGGCAGCTATTGCAGGGGCGGTCTGATAGGTGAGGCCTCTGGTCTTAAGGTCTCTCTCCACTGTTCGTCGCCAGGTCTCTTTGGGTCTGCCACGGTTCCTTTTACCCTGTGGGATCCATCTCAGTGCCACCCTTGGTAGTGAGTCAGGAGGCATTCTGCAGACATGGCCGAGCCATCTCCATCGCCGAGTTGAAATGATCTCAGAGATGGTGCTTGCACCCGCTCTGTGCCGAAGTTCCTCATTTGAGATCATGTTTGGCCAGAAAATCCTCATGATGCGTCGCAGGCATTTGGTTTGAAACACTTCGAGCTTGTGTTCTATGTTCGCAGTGGACTTCCAACACTCTGAGCCGTACAAAAGGACGCTCAACACGTTGCTCTTGAAGATACGGATCTTTGTGTGGACACTGAGGTTTCTTGTCCACCATATGGGCTTCAGCATTGCGAAGGTCTGGTTGGCCTTGCCGATTCTTGTGACGACTTCCCTTGTGCTATCTCCATCCGTGGCGACCTTGCTACCCAGGTAAGTGAAATCGTCTAGTTCTTGCAGAGGCTGGTCATTGATGGTGATTGGGTTGCCCACTCTAGTATTCTTCCTCAAGACTTTTGTCTTCCCTATGTTGACTCGAAGACCTATGGTATTTGCTGTCTGTACCAACTGTTGTGTCTTCTGTTGAATATCCTGGTGTCTGCTTGCCAGCAACCCGATGTCGTCGGCATAGTCCAGGTCATCCAGCATTGAGGTCAACGTCCATTGTATTCCATGCCTCTTGCCCTCTGTGGTGCGGCGCATGATCCAGTCAATGGCCAGTGAGAAGAGAATTGGAGAGAGAATGCATCTTACACATATAATTATATTTTGGATCAGTGTTGGCATACGGTGTAGAGATTTTTTTGTTTTATTTTCTATCAATGAAATTGCATTACAGTCAACGAATGAACATGTGTGAGAAAGACACCAGATTTCCTTTATATCGCTAACATCACCTTTGGTTTTAATTTTTAATTTTAGTTTTTGGGGGGTTTAGCGCCTTGTATCAGCACAGGATAGACTAAACGTCTTGGATTGTATATTTAGGCGGAGATAAAACACGGGAAAACCAGGAAAAGAACCACTGACCCGCGCTTGGTAAGATAGTGGCAAGCTCTATCGCATACCGACGTTGTTCGATCCGACACGCGAACCCCAGAGGTGATACGTCAGTCATTGACCCGTAAAGGTGAGCGCCTTCACCACTCGGCTACCCGGGAACCCAGCAGAGTTGGTATTGTTTGTGTTTCTTTCTAATACATCGTGACAGGATAATGGGCGTCCGCAGGTATATTTACCGGGGTGGGATGAAGAAGCCATAATACTTAGTTTAACACGTTACATGCTAAGTTTGAATTATGCTTGACTACTGAACCCCCAAACCTCAAATTTATACACCCAAGAAGGCAACATAGTGTGATGGAACAGTTATAACTGAAAATCGAGTGGAATGGTTTAGAACAACATACATGTATATTGTGCTTGCTCAGCGTAATGATTTATGTTTTGAAAAGTAATACCTAGGTATTTGAATTCCTCACAAATAGAAATGGTATATTTACCCTCTGTAAATTTAAACTAAGTGCAATTACGAGATCCAAAATTTAATTATTTTCTTTTCTTGGTAAATTGTCAATTAGTTTTCAGATTTTAGTATACTCAAATAAGATACCAAGGCTGAACCTTGTATACCTTGTTATTAGCACAATTAGTATAACATTAATACTAAATATGGTTTTGATATTTTATAATGTTATTTAACAATGTCGTATGTTTTCATATGGAAAACATTTTGTAAACACTCAAGGCTCTGTGTGTGTGTGTGTGTGTGTGTGTGTGTGTGTGTGTGTGTGTGTGTGTGTGTGTGCGCGCGCGCGCGTGGATGTGTGTGATTATGTTTTGATTTTTTATACCTTCCTTGGTTGGCATTGCAAAAATCTACATGGGAAGGAATGTATGGCGATGATGTATTGTTCAACTATAACTAATAGTTTTACTATCAAAACTGTTTTCTAAGAACACATATATGAACAGCTTGGGTAAAATATAATAATCCATAATCCATTGAACCAATAACACAATGTAACTCAAGATTTGCATCACATTACGTCATTCTCACACTCATATAATCATACTTGACCCATTCTACTTGATACTCACACTCAAAAAATCATACTTGATCTATTCTGCCCTATATTTATACTCATATAATCATATTTAATCTATTCTACCTCATATTCACACTCATATAATCATACTTGACCCATTCTACCTCATAGTCACACTCATGCAATGATACTTGACCCATTCAACCTCATATTCACACTCATATAATCATACTTGATCCATTCTACCTCATATTCACATTCATATAATCATACTTAATCTATTCTACCTCATACTCACACTCATATAATCATACTTGATCAATTCTACCTCATATTCACACTCATATAATCATGCTTGATCTATTTTACCGCATACTCACACTCATATAATCATACTTGATCAGTTCTACCTCATATTCATACTCATATAATCATGCTTGATCTTTTCTACCCGATAATCACATTCATAATCAAAAATGTCCCATTCTACCTCATACTCACACTTATAATCATACTTGATCTATTCTACCTCATACGCACACTCATACAATCGTACCTGATCTACATTACATCATTCTAACATTCAAATAATCATACTTGAGACGTTACGTCAGCCTCACTTTGATATAATCATAGACGACTCATTTGACCTCATACTCACACTCATACAATGATACTTGATTTATTCTACTTCATATTCACACTCATATAATCATGCTTGATCTTTTCTACCTGATACTCACACACATAATCAAAAACGAATCATTCTACCTCATACTCACGCTCATAATCATACTTGATCTATTCTACCTCAGACGCACACTCATAATCATACATGATCTATATAACGTCATAAGAACACTTATATAATCGTATCTGATCCACATTCCATCATACTCACACTCCTAATATCGCACTTGATCCATTATACCTCATATTCACACTCATATATTCATACTTGATCTATTTTACCTCATATTCACAATCATATAATCATGTTTGAACTTTTCCAGCTCATATTCACACTCATAATAAAAAACGAGACATTCTACCCCATACTCACACTCGTAATCCTACTTGATCTATTCTACCTCATACGCATATAATAGTACTTGATCCACATTCCATCATACTCGCACTCCTAAAATCATACTTGATCTATACTACCTCATACTCACACTCATATAAACATGCTTGATCTATTCTTCCTAATTTTGACACTCATATACTCGTACTTTACAATTCTGCCTCATATTGACACTCATATACTCGTACTTTACAATTCTGCCTCATATTGACACACATATACTCGTACTTTACAATTCTGCCTCATATTGACACTCATATACTCGTACTTGACAATTCTGCCTCATATTGACACTCATATACTCGTTATTTACAATTCTGCCTCATATTGACACTCATATACTCGTACTTGACAATTCTGCCTCATATTAACACTCATATACTCGTGCTTTACAATTCTGCCTCATATTGACACTCATATACTCGTACTTTACAATTCTGCCTCATATTGACACTCATATACTCGTATTTGATCTATTCTACCTGATATTCACACTCATATAGTCATACTTGACCCATTCTACCTCATATGCACACTCCTATAATCATATTTGATCTATTCTACCCGATAGTCACACTCATATCATCATATTTGATCTATTCTACCTCATACGCATATTCATAATCATACTTGATCCATTCTACCTGATATTCACACTCATATAATAATGCTTTATCATTTAATTGGTTTTCATGTCACTCAGGAAACAATCATATCCGACACAAACATTCGATATCTTCAATCACCAACTGCATTCACGTTTAAAAAGAAATATTAATATGCGTGCTCATGAAATTGATCATGTTTAGAAGAAATAAAAGATGGTTGCGCATGAAAAAGACATAAATAAAATTTACTTTTCTTAATGGTTCTTTTGTCATGTCGCTGACATTTCAGTGATGTCTCAAGAATTCCATGAAAGTTTCATATCAGAAGTTTGTCAGGACTGATAGATCTTTCTTCTATATTAGATTTTGGTATACTTTTGTTTTACTTGACAAAATTAGTGTGAATTAACATGTCAATTCTATTTAACATATATTATTGTTTTTATTATTTGTAACAAAGAAATCTCTGTGACTGGATATGTATTATTATTCCAAAGTATACACACATGTTAGAACTAACTCATCATAATTGACAAAAATGTGTGTAAAAAAAACACTCCAGAATCGGCCTTTTGTGCTGAGGTGGCTTTTCAAGCATTTTAAATTCTACAACTAGGCAAAGAAATGGATATTTGTTTCTAAAAAGACTCATTTCCTTAATTCGTACTTGCCACGATTCATACACAAAAGTCCAATATATCCTATTGCCGAGGCAAAGACTATATTTTAAAGTTGGTTAAGATGAGTTTATTTTTATTTGTCTTAAAAAATCGTTTTTTCTATTTTCATATTAACTTATCAATCAGTCTGGGTTTATTACAGCCTGAAAAAAATCAAAATAAACTGTAGATTTATAAAATACGTGATTAATTTATTGAAAAGAATGACTTGGTTTCAGAGGCTCGCCTTCTTTGAAAACGTAACGAATTTCGTGGTCAGGTTAACTTTCTCATTGATTTGTATTGCTCTTTAAGAGGACGAGATTGTATAACGTACTTGTATCGGGCTAAAAAAGTACATTTTCAAACCATAACAATTTACCTGACACTACAAATACACCTACACATTATGGTCGACATCAAATTGGTAGATGTAACCGTGTATGAATTAATTTAGTATGTTAATCAATCGTCTGATCAATAAAATGAAGTTGTTTTTTTTTCTTTTCTTCGCGAAAGCAAGAGTTAATGCTAACAACATTACCACAGAAAAATGTAGTTTTATTGTTATTCTTGGATCATGAGTGTATTAGCTTTGTCTAATAATATTTAGTCTTGCGTTCATTCAAATAAAACTAATTTATATTATCATCTTCGGACAGTGTACTAATCCTAAACTTGTGAAATTACTGTAATTTGAAAATATAGGCAAAATGTTGACAAACTAAACAACTAAAGTGGCTCATTTTTGTTTTCATTATTTTGCACGAAATCAGTATATCAGAGGATAACGTCTTATTCCCGTAATACGGTAACAACTAAAAGCTGCAACATGTTAAACATGCCGAAAGTATTGGATACATAAACTTGTTCTCTTGATGGAATGAAATGTGTTTTGCTACTCGTTATGAAAACAATTTGTTAAACTGACAATAGAAAGCATTTAATATCTGACCATGTTTGTCTCTTTCCGGGCCACAGAGGACTGATCGGATAACAATCAACGTCAATTCAACACTCGATAACAACCGTTTTATGATTTAGGCTCGGCTGTAGGAAACATGCCAGGTTAGATGTCCCACCGGACATGTTATAAATAAATCAGCTGATGTAAATTGAATTGATTAGGCGTTAAAAACAAATGTGGTGTAGAGTCCCATATCAGGAAATACGGTATGTAAATTGCTTATAAATCAAGTCAAACATCAAAGATCCTGATCTGCCGTAGCATAATGCTGATTCTACTGAATACTCCTTACAAACTGCACAAACTCAGATCTGCCGGCTTAATATGAGATGGTATATCTGGGTCTGTGCAGTTTACACTTGAATTTGCCTTATAAGGGAGCTCATATGGTATATGTATGTACTTGCTTGTATTTTTTTTTTACTCATTGCGAAGGATTCCGGTACTTTTCCAAGTGCTATCAGCACATACTTTCTGTCCATTTTTCGTATCTTTGCCTTGATAAAACGTTTCTGCTTACATTAGTTTCAGGATATGGAAATGTCATGGTTACCAATTTTCTGTAAAACTATTTTCTTGAATTTGATTATATTTTTCTAATATTTTATTTGCATAATAATTTGATCATGAAAATTCAAATACATTGATATTAATAAATAGCCCTCTTTGTTTACAGAGGACATTTTCGAATCACTTCTTTGTATATAAGACAAAAAAAGAAATGATTATAGTGTATTATATTTTCACTGAATATTTTCTCAATATTTTCTCAAAACGCTTGAATAAAAACACTCTCTCACTTCATAAATATTAATGGACTTTCATTTTTAAATTCGCTTTGAAAGATGTTTGACTAGGGCGCTAAGACCTTTTCTAAATTCACTTTTAAAGATACTTGACTACTGAGTTCAGACATTTATTTAAAAAATTGACAACATCAGATATAGAAACAAGATACCAGTCTTTACCAATTTAACAAAGTAAAGAACCTTACAATTGTTTGAACCATTATTTCCAGAATGTGATCATATATATATATATATATATATATATATATATATATATATATATATATATATATATATATACATGTATATATAATGTGTATGTAAATGTGTGTTTGTGATGTTTCTAATGGCACACAATTATTTATCTAACCTTTGTGATATTAATATATCTTGTTTTCGATAGATATCGTTAATGGCTTGTCTATTACTAAATTAGATTCACGTTTTATGATATCATCCATTAGATGTTTGTCTAGGGTAGGGTATAATTCAGTTTAATTTAGTCTAGGTGCTATTCAGCTTTTGGAGAGTTGTACCTGTTGGCAAATTATCACAAGGGTAATTATTCCAAATCCGAGGCGTTTTGACGTTCCTTATTACTTGTACACGTTGTTCCTTGTCTCCTATATACGAACATGTGGGTCCTATGTATACATTATATTTGTCTTTCTTGTAAAAACTATGTGATATAGTAGCAATGAATAAATTTAACTTTACCTGCTGACTATTACGATCACTATTTTTAATTTCTGCCTCATCAATTCATTTTATCAATAAAACAATGTGTTCATATGAATGAATTAGATCTCGTTATCGCCTAACACGTGACATTCATGAATGATGCACAATATTTGACTGACGTCAGTAAGCATAGATTTACCCAATTATTAATTAATAGTATATTTTATGGGAGTTCCGGATCGCATTTTTATTCTCTTGTGTTGGTTTTTCGATACAAGTATTCTTGACCACACTTTAGACCCGTCCAAATGCACACACGATATGTGTTATCTCTTAATACCGATAGTGTTCGTTTCATAAAAAAAAAACTAATGAAATATCCTAGGAATGGTTAATAAAATATAATGTAACTTTGTGCCATTATTTACGCCATGTACCCAAGTTTCGTGTTATTTTTCTTGTTGTTGCACGTTCGTCATTTAGCTAATGGTCTTTATAGTTTGGCTTGTCTAGTATACTTAGTTTTTTTTTTGTGAATAAGACCTCACTTCTGGCTTGTCTAGTAATTTTTAAGTTGATGAAATAAATCCTCTGTTTGACTTTCAGTAGTCTTTCTTATATATATTTTAATTAATTGATAAAACAACACAAGAGAATAAAAATGTGACTGTTGGTTTCATATTTGAAAACGATTATTTTACAGAGGCAGTCAAAGAGATTACTTAAAAGAAAATAATATTGAAACAATCAGGTCAAATTAAGGTTTAAAAAAGATGCCTTTATTGCGGAATATAAGGAACAAATATCCTACGTATTTGAGATTGATAAATAAACATAATTTATATTCTTCTAACGTTAGATTATACAACTTAAAGATTTCATACTTTTTTCTATGAATTAACAAAAACAGAGATATAATTTATTGAGAACAAATTTCAAGTGAGAACATAACATGGTGACCCCATTTATTAAGTAGATATAACAGAGACAAACATTTTAAGATTAAAACTTTAAATTAATCTGAATTAATTATTACATTCAAAAGGGTTTATGGAACGTTAAAAATTGTATATAAAATTAGCTTTTTAGATGGTTATACAAGTAGGCACGAAAAGATAGTTCTACAGAAGAAGTGGTGTTATGTGCATGACCAGTGGTATGTAGATAGAATTGAAATGCAATATGTTTTTTAAAAAAAGGCAAAACTAAGTACAAACACGTTTTCTCAGTGATCCATATCTTCTCAAACTACAGTTGGTCTGGAAAAATAAAATTTTAAATAAAGATGATATATTCAGTGCGTTTATCTGTCTGCCTGTTTACTTTTGGTTTTGGTTTTTCATTATTTATTGCTTGCTATGGATTGGTTGAAAGTTACTGTTACAACCTTGGGAGTGATTTTGTTTCCTTAATGACTTTGTCAGAGATTGCTAATTGTTGATATATCCTGTTCTGTGGTTTTCGCTTGCAAAGGGGCATATGAGGCTTACTTGTAATGGGTGAAGTGGCCGTCCATTATATTGGCTTTTTGGAGGTATTACTAAAACTCGTAAAGGAGTTTGGTTAGTATTAATGTGATTGACCTTGAAAGGACGACAGTACGATGATATATTGCTAGAATCCTTTAATGGTTAGAATCAGATCTATGACACTGACGATCAATGTAGAATTACGTTTTTCATGTTACATCTTAATTTTTGGATCCAATTTGATATTTTTACCACAAGACTCAAGCCCGTTTTAGAGTAAGGTTGCACATATATGTCCCCCTCCTCCTTGGCCCCATGTGCGAGCACCCATGTTTTTGACTGGGTATTATACGTGAAGGGATTTCAAGTAGATGGTCTTGTTTTGCTTAGGTGTTTAAGAGTGGTGCTGTATGATTTACTTAAGCTACTTGCATCGCATATGTACATTATTACCTATACAAATGCTAGTATATCTGGTGAGTACAATACGTATATTCCAGTAAGTACAATTTTAACACAAATTTTACAAGTGTGATCTGAAAAGAATATGAATGTACGACCGGAAACAACCGGTATTCAGGATTACTATGAATATTTGAAAAAAAATCAGATTTTGTGTAAACCATAAGAAAAACATGGTTAAATGAATCAGACACAAGCATATTAGTAATGATCCAATTCATTGAAACAGGAAAACATTATTAAATTACCCCAACACTACGGTGAAAAATAGTTTCGCAGGTGCATCACACTGCATGCAGTTGCGTTAATATTTCATTGACAAAATTCTTACGGCCTGAAGATATATTCAGGATTAATACAAGCATCCGTTTCTGACAAATCAAACACTGAGAAATAATAAATCTTTACTGATCTCAGGTTACGTACGATTATTTCGTCATTGGTTTAAAAATCAGTTTTTATAAGCGAGAGCATGGTATCACACATTCGTATTAAATTGTCCGATCGTTGGTGAATTACACGCATATGTCTCTCCATCCCAGAAAGGCCGCAATGGATACTTTAACAAAACCTTCTAGACAAGGGTTAAATGATAAGTACAAATCAGTTGGTAGAAGCCGATCTGGCAGGAACTGGTACCTTTGTACCGAAGACGCGTAAAGACTAAAACAATGTTTCTTGGTCAAAACTTAGTATAATAGCTGACAATTGTAAAACATTTCAAAAGTCGCATGATGAAGCTAAGCGAGATTAGTATTCGACTAGCAGCACCATCGTCAGCATAGTTTTATTGTAATATTACGGGAAGGGCATTCTTCAAAGCATAAAGAGAATATTCAAGTTGATTTGGAGCCGGGGGATAAATGATCAGGTATACTCTTTTAGTATGGAACCAAGAGTTGAATTTGACGATGCATTCATGATACACTTGCAACATATATATATATATATATATATATATATATATATATATATATATATATATATATATATATATATATATATATATATATATATATATATATATATATATATATATATATGCCTATATGGCATACAACATTTATTTATAAATGTGTCTACATTGTTCTTATAGAGAGGATGGACACAAATTTGTTATAAATTGTATGTATGCAAGAAATGTAATATCCTGAAACAGTGGCGTAGCGAGAATACTTGGCGCCCAGGGTAAAACACCCAAAATTGCGGCGCTCAGGGCAAAACACCAAAATTTGCGCCCCTGGCTGCCCCTGTTGCGCAGTTATGTTGATACTTTGGACCGATTTGGTGCCCCCTATCCACCGGTGCTCGGAGCGAATGCCCCACCTGCCCTCTCACCCCCCTTCCCCCGGTCGCTACGCCACTGTCCTGAAAAACTGTAATGAATCATGTTTTAATAGCCTTGACTGCGGAAAGATTTATGCCCCAAAATTAATGCCATGCACGAAACAGCAGCGCGACTGACAGCGAACCAGAAATTGGTAGTTATCGTAAGCAAATTATACAGTTTCAAATCTCTCTCTCTCTCTCTCTCTCTCTCTCTCTCTCTCTCTCTCTCTCTCTCTCTCTCTCTCTCTCTCTCTCTCTCTCTCAGCCAAAACGTATGTTTGAGTTTACGCTTACTGGAAAATGAAAGTGCAGCGTTGTTTGCCATATAGCAACTTAAGTGAACGTTTAAACTAGCAATGTTCTCACGACACACTCCAAGGTAAAATATACTTTGAATCTACTCGATTCCGAATTTCTCGTTGCCACGAGCAATGATTCATTTTACCTCGAGAAAACTATGACGCAAGCTTTATGACAAGCAATGGAGCTATAGTAAGGCGTATGATGTGTCTTGTTGACGTAACTAGGCTACACCATTAAAGGATAGTCTGTTATTTAAGTAATTACTACTGGCATTAAACATTTTTGTTGTGTTATTTATCTCAGGACAATTAATAACTACATTATTAAAATTCCCCGCTTTTCTACACGAAACAGGGTGAATGTTTCCTACGTGTCTGCTTCGGTTCGAACGGTTGATTGTAAAGTATTTTCTGTATGCTTTTTGGTCTGTGTATATTTTTTCTGTTTGATGTGCGTGCGTGTGTCAATCTCTAGTTGATGGGACCTAACATACGGTTATTCAGGTAAAGAGGTGTAGGTAGCCATATATGGGGCTATAATAATACAAGCATAGAAGTACGAGACTGTGCTGATTCCTTGATATAGCTGAGTAGAAAGACGACGCCAAGAAACAAAACAAAAATCCCAGAGAAAAACATCCGCAATGTTTGACTGGTTGCTTTACCACTTGGGCTAACATCATCCTCTTCTGGTTCAAGCCATCATTAAGTGCCCTGTATATTAATTGCCCTGATTATTACCTGAATATGTTTATTCAAGCAAATTCAAAGAAACGTCCCAATTAGATTATGATTCCATACGAGTGACTGTAATAAGACTTAAACACACCAAAAATTGACAGCTCTTGTCCAACATGATTATGTTTAACAGCTGAACAAAATATACTGGCGTCAAAATTCCGATTCCGGGTCAATCAAAACATAGTTTATAACTTTAACACAATATGTATTTACATCTGCACTTCCGTCGCAACCGCAATGAAATGTCTTAGAAAAGAAAGACTGACTCGTCCCCAGTTATTCCATGGTAAACGTCAGTCCCAGTTATGAATATTTCACAATGAAAGGCACAGCCAAAATTTTTAATTTTATATATGAACTACTTAGCTGGGTACTGACCTGAATGCATATTTCTAAAGCATTTACGGCGTCTGACAGCCATTGCACTTGTATAGCGTTGGTGTTATATAAGATGCAATTTTGAGACCGATTCTTTAAAGACCTAAATCAATTTTGCATATCTTCCTTAATTATAAGAATTTGTTATCAACAGTAAAAAATATTTCTAATATAAATTGTATCTTAAACTTAGATTGAACTGAAAAATATTGATAAATCTTGAATTTGATAGAATATTATGTAGAAGTTTAACATTTTGGAAGGTTTTAAAATGTAAAGTAAATCTTAAGAAAACAAACAATGCAACACTGCTAAATTTTGAAAAACGAATTGGACCAACCAATGACACTTAATATATCTAGTAGTTTGAGTCTGTGCAACTTATAGGATATGAGCCAAAGACAGTGAAGTAAATTTGCACATTATAATTTGGGATGCAAAATGCAATATATTTGCTTAAATATTTTTAGAATTGTGCACAAAAGACGATGGAAAATTACTTTATACCAGCTTTATTGTGGCAGTTCTTCAGTCGGTTTAAAGGAAAGATGATAGCACACTAAAAACTCACATTGTGATGGGAAAAATGTCGTGTTATAAAGCAAAGGTAAGAACGTTTCTACTGTTAATTTCATAAAAAAGATGGCTTTGTAGCAGAAACGTACATCTTCAGGGGGTTCTATATCTTTAGACAGTGGTGTCTCTCATCTTTGGTGAAGACTTAAGCGATGCCTTTTGAGACATTATTTCACATTTTGGTAGTATAAAATATTATCTTGGCGACGTTTCTCGGGTATATTGAATATGTCTTGCTTCGTTCTTTGTATCATCGCCTAACTTTTGGTGAGCATTTGAGGTACTTAACTCTTTCTCTCTGTTCCCAATAAAAGGCCAGACCTGACACGAGATAATGTATGTTTAATTAATACCACAGATCACTATGCTACAAGTAAATCAAGTGACAACATACTGGACGTGGAGATTTCAAAAGATACGAAGTGCGCAAACGCATGAAAACTTCACAACTTTGATAAACAAATTCGCACTACCTGTATTGTGAAGATCAGACTTTACGTTATCCTTTCTTGCATCAGTTCAGTATATGGACAGCATTGTACACATTCCATAGCGATAATTATAGTTAAGGTGCAGACATTCAATAATCAGAATCGAATACAATTCGGTTAAACAAAATTAGTATTAAATTTAACACAAATACACTTTTTATGTAATATATCATGAACAAATGCGCATGCAAGAACTGTATGATCATTATTTGTATATGATTATTATTTGTATAGATGGTGTCAGTTTTTAGGGTCAGTTCAGTAATAGTAACAATCAGAGTAATACTAACAATTAGAGTAATAATCGAAGAAAATGTGTGCATGTTTGTGTGTGATCCGAGGCTGACGCTCTAACATCTTATACACCGTAATGGTCCAGAGTAATTGTAACACTTATATTAATAGTAACAATCAATAGTTAAAACAAAGTAATTGTAACACTCATATGAATTGTAAATGTAGTTGTAATAAAGTAATTGTAACGAATTAATTGTAACAATCAGAATAATTGTAATAAATAGCAACAGATTAAACACAACATAATGTAATTAATTTGCCAAATATGTTGCAGTTATATGGCGAAATGTGCTTGGAAAGCATACATCGACTGACCTAAGGGGGTGGACTTAAAATGGTTCCTTATTTAGGAGAGAGTTGTATAGTTTCTACGGCATGAACTGCTGGAGGTACGGAAACCTGATGAAGCGAAATCATGCAGATGTGTGATTCATAGATATTGGGCAGGCTAGAGATCTGTGGTCTTGCATATATTAGAGTAAAATGTATGTATTGAACGGACACGTCGGGCTTTCTAATTTACAACTTAAGTTGCATGGAAGTCTTTGAAAATATGGGGTAAACGTATGACTTCTAGCGGGAATCGCGCCAGGGTTTGACAACCGCTCGGTCAAGAAAAGACCCCTGGCTTCTAACAATAGTAATAGCAATAATCAGTGTAACGGGGTAGTCGGTATCAAGCGTTATTGGTACAATATTGCACAAGCCCACTGGTCAGAGGTATTGCGCAACTTGGAAAAACAACACCCGATACCGTTTCCCTTCTAACACTCGTTATCTAAGGAATGACCTCCACGGTATGATTTGCCCGGTTATAGAATGGATATGGCAATCTGAGACACTATCTTCAACAAAGACAACACACGAGCCCCCGTAAAGATAAATAAAGAATTTAATCAAAAGAATCAAGAGAAGAAAACACACAGTAAATAACAATTTTCTTTCCTTCTGAATACTCTTAGTTCAGAAGCACTCTAAAACCGAAGTTTTAAAATAATTGATACATTCAAACACTAATAAAATAGACAAATTTAGCCGTTAATGGCTGATAGCAAATTTCATCACGAAATCGAGTGTTCATTAACATTTGACCGCTTGATAGATTCTCAATGACCTGTTCGTCGACTGTTTTTTTTTTCTGCTTGCGTCTCGACTTTAACTTGCCTTCTGGTTGAACGTGGGATTCTCACAACTCTGACTTCTAAATTCTTTGTCCTCCTTTAGATCTCGACCTCCTCGCTATTTCTCTCTCTCCAAACAAATTATTTTCCTTTGAAAAGAAAAGGGTAAAACGCACTAAGTATCTCGTTAGGTTTTAAGAGTTGAGATTGTCCGTCCGTCTTTCTGGTTCGAACAATCAGATCTTACTATCAGTGATAACCTTTATAGGGCTATCAAATACTACCCAAGTCTTCAGATCAAGACAGCTATACCGCTAATTATCGATATCAGAATTTGGGGAAGTCACATATATTCCCGTAAATCATTACGTAAAGTGAGGCAATAAATCATAGGACACAATCAATATTCACTAATATGATAAATTCAAAATTAATGTAGCACTTTCCAATCATAAATGTACACAGCGGGTTTTTCCTAAAACACCCATTAAACTACCTACGTATATTAGGTGAAAATTCTAATTCAGAATTCAAAAGTGCATTACTAAATCAATGTAATAACTGAACTATCCATACAAAATATCAACACGTCATGCATCTGTAACGACGAAACATCATATAAATTACATCATGATAAATGTGAACGATTCCTACAAAATATCAACAGATCATGCATCTGTAACGAGGAAACATCATATAAATTACATCATGATAAATGTGAATTTGAGTTAAATACCTTGTGTTTTTGGCGTCTTACAATCGTTCCTGGATTATCAATTTTCCCTGGAACCACGATTTTACGGACGTCTTTCCCTAAGATACCGCCCGGAGTCTCTACTATGTATTTTTACTTCTGGTTTTCTCTCTCTCAGAGAACTTCAAAAGTGCTCATAAATTCATTAGATCTTAGAGTATATCCCCTCAGGTTCAGGGATCGACCCAACCCTCATTCCACATTTGACCAATCGGAATAAATGCTATTCCTACAGACATTTGGAAAACTGCTTAACAATGTGCCAAAAATGCCACCTGGGGTTGTAATAACACCTTGCCATTTGTCTCAAATCACTTTTGATAGCTTTACGTGTGAATTTCGCCTTTTCTAGCCTGTCATACAAGTAGTTCGTTTTTACTATAAACATACTACCAGTGTGACCTGAGTTAGGAAAACATTTCTCCGTGCAAACTCTACCACAAGATAACAGGTAATTGTTGGCTAGACTAAGAATTAATTAATGGATTTTACGGACGAAAAATTTGGCACTTGACAATCAGAATAAAAACAGCAGAGCAATAGCTAAAATTAGAGTAAAAGCAACAAAAAGAGTAATAATTACAGAGTGAAAACATCAGAGCAATAGCTACAGAGTAATAGCTACAATCAGAGTAAAAACAGCAGAGCAATAGCTACAATCAGAGCAATAGCTACAGAGTAATAGCTTCAATCAGAGTAAAAACAGCAGAGCAATAGCTACAATCAGAGCAATAGCTACAGAGTAATAGCTATAATAGGAGCAATAGCTACAGAGCTATAGCTACATTCAGAGTAATAGCAACAATCAGTGAAATGGAGCAGAATAGTTTGTATTTGGTTCATTACCACCATCCCAATCCCCACCCCCATCCCAAAAGATATTACGTGAGCTCAATTAAAATCACATATTCCTTTATATTATATATCATCATGGTACACTAGATTCGTGTTTTCATTCTTGATAAAACTGTTCCGAAATACAATCTTTTTTACGCATCGGTGCTGGAGGATCCTAAGGATGATTGGAACAGAGTGATTTACTATATGACGATCGTATTGAAGGAATGGATATTTATTTACACACAGCAGAGCACAAATGTACATAACAGAACAGCATAGGTCAAAAGGAGTGGTTTTAAATCATAGCCGTTTATTTCACAAGAATCTTATCAGATCCACTTGAGAAGTTTTTATAAAATCATTGCATCCGTTGCTGTCGCATAGTGCTCGTGATATTAAAATGTGTGTATGGTTTTAATCCATGTACACGAAGAGGATTGAGAAATATCATGCTTTTGAAGGGTGATCTTTGTGAATACTTACCAATCGTTTCCTTCGGCACTCCTTGATTCGATCTTGAAAAAATGAAGGAGAGTAAATAACAAGACTGTCATAATGATACGAAATTAGCTAAATTGCAGGGTTGAAACGTGGCGTTAATAACAATATCATCTAGTGCTGCTACACACTTTCGTTCAATAAAATTCCACTGCAGACTGTTACCCATTAAATGTAATATTTTTTTCATAACACATACACGAATAATTCATAATATCGTTTATATATTTATACATGCTAGTGAAACGTAACCATTGACAAGAAATGTTTAAACCTTAAAGAACACTATCATATGCTTTAAAATTTCTAACTTCAGATAAAAAAAATATTTTCCATTTGAATGTCTCTTTTTGCTCTGGGTCAGACTCAAAGGAACGTTTTTATTGTTTTTAGTATATGTTCGATATAAATATTTTTAAGTATGGGTATGCCATTACAGTCATTGACGACTTCTGGTTGATGACCATTAGGGAACCTGGAGAATAAAATAAGAAACATTAACACAGTCCAGCGAGCTTTAAACATAGTAGCAAGCTTGACATTGGTTTAAAAGTTTTTCGTTTTGGTCTACCTAAAATTGAAATTTACCGTAATATTTTAAATGAATGCGCATTGAAAAATTTTCAAGTTGGTCTGGAATGGATGGATTCGGCTTTTCTGTGGATCCAACTCAGTTATGTTTTTCTGCTTATGGTGGATTTGATTTTTATCGGGTCTATTCATTGTAGAACGGCGAATGTGATTTCTGTTGGAAATGTAGTCGAAATTACAGTACATTTTAAGCGTGTTTCATGTTTTCCATGACATAGGTCATGCCTTTCAGATTTGCAGAACTAAGAAAGAACAATTTGAGGAAATTCAAGATGCAAACCTGTAAATATATATTCCATTCATATCACCAGCTGAAGAAGACATGTTTATGCCCTATCACTTTCGTGCTCACAGTTGAATGAATTCCATATATGACACGTATTACACATGTTATGTCTTTTATCGCTTGCCTAACATTGTATCAAAATAGTTAAATAGTTAAACAGAACATTGCAAAGCAGCTGTTGCGTGACAATCCATATAGCAAGACGAAATAACTTTTTCCTTTTCTTGGCACATTGGCCCTGAGGCCGGTAGTTTCCTGCCAATACATTCAATTGCTATTTTCTCCCTCAAATGTAATGTTTTGACTGACTTGTAAACTGTCACTTCTCTAACAAGTATGGGATAGCCCTTGGTCTCATATTCTTGTACACGGTGTTTGTAGACCTTAAAGAACACTGGTGATTGCTTAAACCATCATATTTGCATCACGTTACGAACATTTCTCCTAAATAACTATTTCATTGATCTGAATGGTATTTTCAATTTGGCGATTCTCAAGTTTGTTGTTGGCATTGTGAATATTACGTTCATTTGTTTGTTTTGTTGAAAGTTTATTTTGTGGTTCAGATAAATCATACACATAATTTAAATATATCATCTCTACTTTCAAATGGACACAACAGCTTGTTCAGTTCATCCATACACAAATATAATAAATCAAAAAATAAATCGTGTACTAAATGAGCGTTCATATTTTGTTTACAAAGTAGTTCCTAATATACTATGCTATTTGTGGACACGTTTCGTGCAGTAAAAAAGGAAAGGTATTGCGCGATTCTAAGAATGTACACATAACTGAGAAACACATGAGCACTGAATTATTTGTTTGTTTGTTTGATTAGGATTTTTAACGTAGCTTTAACAAATTTTCAGTCATAGCGCTACGATGTCTGCAGTGAGGCAGTTTTTAGTGATATTTAGCACTGGGGCATCATGCCGCAGACATGTAGCATAATGTCCCACCCAGTCACATTATCCTGACACTAGGCCGACCAGTCTTAAAACTAACCTATTCATGCTGAGCGTCAAGCGAGGCAGCTGTTAGTACCATTTTTCGCAAGTCTTTGGTAGTTGGCCTGGAGCATTGAATAAATTTAATAGTTTTATCTATTTTCATGAATTACTACAAAAACTTCAAATAAAATCGAGTCCCTGATTTTAACATTTTGGATTGGAATTTATATATGCATTATCTTTCTAAATGGACCAAACACTTTCTTGAAAATTAAAGACACATATATCATTATACTTTTATACACCAATGTGTTCATTTTGTATTAAGGTAAAAATCATTGAAATAAAAAGTAGAACAAAGTTTACTCAGACATATATGAGTTACAGACTTGCTATCATAGACACAGCAGACTTACAAACTAGTTGATTGCTAACGTATGCGACAGATAAATCTTTATTTGCTAACCTTGTATTTCTTTATCTCAGTCCAATCGTCTCAGGTCGTCTCGGTCATAGTGTCCTCGCTCTAGGAACTACTTTATTAATGGACGCGACCAATGATGTCTTCTGTTTGACTCGATGGGGTTGTTTCCTTGTAATCAATTTTGATTTTTTATTGTTAATTTGATATAACATCCATATATTAATGTGATGATACCTCAAAATTATCAAACGTTTTATGTTGTTATTTTCTGAGTGTAAAAAGTGTGTATTTTCGATTGATAGCCCTCATTGACATATTCGCATTAATGAGCCGTATGAAAATAACCCTTGCACACCTGCACGTGGCTTTAGACCTCTTCCCGCAAAAAATTAAAAGATAACAATTATAACTGTTAAGTTATTGCTGCTTGTGGATAATGGAGTAAATACATTTAGATTAATCTGAGATGATAATTCTGATTTTCATAAAGCATAATAAGACCGAATGATTGTGGAGTGCCAAATTTTCGGTCGAATCTATTAAATAACTATTAATTCTAGCCAGGTAGCCATTTGTTAGATTTACGACACATCGTGCAGGAGGGGGGCACCTGGAAAGGCTAGTCGACTACCGTACTAATTAACATATTGTTTATACAGGGGTCAGTACTGACCGCCGTGACCTGGGGAAAGTTTCATTTTATCACGAAAGTGTCATGTTTGATAAGGAACAGAGAATTGTTACTTAAAACCAAAGCGTGTCATCTTGACACGCTGATGTAAGCGACTTTTAAAGGAAAGCGCGAGAAAATATATTTCTTCTGATTGGTCACTATTGAATAAGAGGTGTGTTTTACACGAGAAACCATTAGAATATAATATCCTACTAGCTGAAATTTACTTCAGTCTTCTGAATTCGCTATTGTAAAAATAGCCAGTGTAGAATAATTTTGGAAGAAAGGCTCCGAATGTGATTTGAGTGAAATCCATTCGCCAAGGAAGCGTGATCGAAAAACAGCCAAAAACCAACGGTTGAGAGACGCACCAAAAACACGAGGAAGGAGGAAATTAGCTTTTTTATTTGGAGAGACGTGAAGTACGGAAATAGAGGAAGTACAAGACGGGAAAAGAAGCGGAACATCCACGAGGGAAAAGTATCTCGAGAGACAGGAACCTCTCGGTCAACATTTGAGTGAGCACAGAACGCAGTTCGACGATAACAGGTCATGAAAATCGAACAACGCGTATGAATTTGATTGAACTCTCGATTCTCTGATGAAGTTAACTATCAGTAATAGAACGGCTAAATTTGTTTAATTCTATTTTCAATTTATTTGTAATTCGTGTAAAATTGAATTCTAAAACCACGTGTATTCCGAATGAAAGGAAATTTCACTGTGTATGTCTTTGATTAAATTGTTTATTTATCTTTACGGGGCTCGTGGTTTTTTGTTCAATATATTAGCTCAGTTTACCACCTTGCATTCTATACTCGAACCGGGCAATTATACCGTGGGCGGTCATCTCCTAGATAGCGAGTATCAGAGGGGAGTGGGTTAGAGTGTTGTTATTATGTGTTGTGCAATACCCTTTGACAAAGTGGGACGTAACACTTACCCTTTGACAAGTGGGGCTTATACAATATTATACAAATAACGATCATGACCCGCGAGACTCTGACAATGACCTACCTATAAAGATGAGGAAATAATAGTGTGTGTGGAATAATATTTGTGATGAATATGTTAAATTAGATTGTTCATATTCGCCGATATCTCAGACACAGCCTACCTACAGATTAACTGATATCTCAGACAAATGTGACTTACCCATTAATTGATATCTCATACATAGTCGACTTACAGATTAGCTGCTATCTTTGACATAACCGACGTACAGATTCGCTGATATCTAATACAGTTATGTCTGGTTCGTCTCCATATTTACCCCAGAAACTTTAAAAAGTCACACTACACAGCTGCTCGAATCATCCTTGGAGTATCACGATCAGAGCACACCACCCCGCTGCTCTGTACCCTACACTGGCTATCCACTCGATCCAGAATCAAACACAAAATTTGTTCTCTGTGTTACGTTTCACTGACGGACTCCAATGCAACATACCTATCTAATCTCACCCATTTGTACTCACTAGCAAGATAGTGATGCTGAATTCCACATAAGAAAGGTCATAAGTCTGACTAAAGATACATACTACATACGCTCTTCTTTCGACAATAGTACACTCATTATTCCAACTATGAAAACGAAATCATATGGACAACGTTTTTTTGCATACCAGGGCCCATCACCGTGGAACAAATTGCCCGCTGAACTTAGACACTAAGACACAGTTATCTCCTTCAAGAGTGATTTTAAAAGTCATTTATTTCGACTGCAAGAAAAATATAAAACACCTAATAATGCTTCCTCCGTTCAACATTTTCAGAATCTTTTGTTTTTTAATTTCATTGTGTTTCTTACAATCATATTTTTATGTTATAGGTGCTTTTTAATGTTTTAAAGCGCTTTGAGCTTAATCGTTAAAATTGCACGAATCAGCCATCGTTAAATTAGAAAATGTTAATGGAGGCTTAATTGCTGCCGATATAGATATTAATATTTTGTCTCCTCACTTTTGACAACAATAAGATTATTGAAAAGTATAGTTTTACTACAAACATTAAAGTATATCCTACTTTTTGACTGAAAACTTCAAACCGCATACGGGTGACATTTATTTTAACACCAAGACTGCAACCTACTTTCGATCAGTATACAATTTCTATCCATTCCTCTTTCCAAAAATTATATTCTTCAGGGAATTCGTTTTCTTATGAAATTTACATTTCCCTTCCTTTCCCTGGATATGGCTTGAACGGCTACTTCATTCAAACGTATTGATATATGGTTGTGAATATGCCAGGAGCTAGATTATGCACCTGAAGTGGTTAAACAACATACAATGTGACGCTCAAGAATTGTTCTTTTGTGTTTTTATGCCAACGCAGCATGCCCGTCCCACAAATGTCATTGCCTCAGTGGGATGTCCTCAGACCAGATAGTTTACCTGAGCGGTAACAATGCCGTGAAGAAGTTTAGATTACCAACCGCCATAATCTCGACTCCTATGGTATGTCCAACTTTGTCATTGTTCGGTTTCCTAAGGAGATTCTCCTTTATCTTTATCATTATCATTATTAATGTGGGTTTCATGCTTATCGAGAATCACGTGCACGCACCGCGATATTTATTGGCTACAATAAAAAGACAAAATCAGAAACAAACAAACAAATAAGCTAGAATTCTACGTAGCAGAAGAACATTTATAGTATTTGTTTTTTGTTTAATTGTAAGGATAATAAAAAAAAAATCTTTAAGGTTATGCTACATGTTTATACATAATTTCACACAATTGAATTGTTAGATATTCTGCAACCTATAGGTTATTCAAATTCATTGATATCATTAACTGTAAAAGTCTAGTAATAAGAATTCTTGTACAGCTTTGTCTGTTAAAAGTCTTGTCATATGAAGTCGTCCATAGCATTGACTGTAAGTCTCACAATGCAAAATCCTTCATGGCTTTGAATGTTTAAAGTCTCGTGATACAAATTCATCCATAGTTTTGAGTGAAACCTGCATGTGCAAAATCTCTTGCAATATTTAATATTTGCTTTACAAATTGTTTTCTAACGCACTAGAAAGAACCTGTTTTGTAAACTTAGCACGTTAACTCACACAAAATAATCTCCATAGTTTTGGATAAAAGAAAAATCTTACATTGACTCAAGGTTACTATGTATTCAATTTATATTAGTCCACGTTGTGGAAACATTCTCCACATGTTGTACCACATAATCTAATTAATCAAAACAATCATAAAATGATATTAAAGAAATTGGCCATATATATAATATATGCAGGTGCAAAACACTGTTAATTGATAACAAGATAGGTATATTTTGCTTTAAAGCACCTGACAAAGTCAGGATTCGAGGAATAAAGTTTGTAATCTTGAAGAACATTTATCCCAGTCTCGCTCATCTGTTTTTTTTTTTTAAATTAATATTATTATGCACAGATCAGAACTAAAACCACGTCCATATTGCGAAAAAGGGCCGTGTCACAGATCTTACAAATAAAATAAATGAATAATATAGGCTATATTTCATTTGGACATGCCTTTATCAAGAGTTTTCTTTTTAAAAGAAGTGGTTCTCATTTCGAACAACAAAGAAAAATATTCTCAACTTCTGTGTATGTGTGTCTACGGTATGTGTATATATCAGTCGCATTTAATTTTGATGAGGATATGAATTTACTGAGTCCGACCACAAATTATTCATTGAGCAAGAAACTACTCTCAAAGGTACTTGTAGTTGGGCTGGGGTATTTATAACTGACATATGCAGGTCGGATCACTTTCTGGAGTATCGGCATCTTAATTTCCTTTTTTAATTTCCTTTTGACGTTTCTCAGTGTTTTTAAGATCTGTGTATATTTGGTATTTGCACGTACATGATATGAATTTCTTCCGGCGGGCCAAACATAGGTTGTGCCTGACAGATGCAAAACTGATGACTGTGCTAGCTTTGTCTATACCCATCATTAGGAAAATTCATTCTTGATAACAAATTCCCTGAAGCTTTTGATTCTTAAAAATGCTTGTGCTTACTTCAGCCAAGTACGTATGTACAAATTTTATGTACTGGATCATCTAGTGCACAATTAGTTTGATATGTTCTCAAACATTTACTGTGATATCCACCGAAACAAAATTTGTTTTCTGATCCTGGACGGAATGTACCAATCCTCTATTACATCCTGTATCAAGCTCGGTGTAATAACCGATAAACTCGCTCAAACTGTCTGCAAGGCTCTAGTTATCTTCATGATAATCAAACTAAGTTTGTTGTGCTGAGGAAAATATGATTTGTTGGAAAGAAATCTAGTCCACCTGAAGAAACAACACATACAACACATATATAACTGTAAAGTGCCAAATTTTAGTTGATCTATTAATAAACCATTAGTTGTGGCCAGCTAGCCATTAGTTAGATTTATGATGACACGTCGTGCAAAAGAGGGATCTGTATAGTAGGATGTGACCGTTGTACTAATTAAACGTTCTTTATTCAGCAGCTGGGCTGACTGCTGGCGACATTTTAAAGTTTCATTTCTCACGAAAAGTGTCAGAATTGACAAAATGCAGAGATTCTGTAACTTAAAACCAAGCATGTCATATTGACCATGACGTAAGCGACTTTTAGAGGAAAGCGGGAGAAAATACATTTGATTATGATTGGTCACGGTTACATAAGGGGTGTGTTTCAACACGAATTCTTTGAAAATAATACTGGCATAGTGAAATTAAAGGTTACTCTTGAAAATTTCTCTGCAAGAAAGGAAGCCAGATGTAGAATTACTTAGTAAGGACTCCGGATGTTATTTGAGAGAAATACATTCGTAAGGAAGCGTGGACGAAAACCGCCAAACCAACGGTTGAGTGACACACTAAAACACACAAAGGTACTGTCACAAATCCATGTATATTGTTGATGTAATTTATATGATGTTTGCTTAGTTTACAGGTCTGCATAATTTCGTTTGATACATTTGTATAATTGATTTAATTTGATACATTTGTATAATAATGTATTTGTATTATGAATCGGAAGTACTTGCATGAATTCATCTGATACATTTGTATAATAATGTGCTTTTGAATTACGAATTGGAATTCTTACCTTAATTATTAGTTAAGAATGACGTAGTGTTAATTTATGTCGTAAACACACTATGCTGAGTTATGGATAGGGAGTGTTACGTTAATTCTTGAATTTATTTAATTTGAATAATGATTGAGTTCTAAGAATTTATGTATTGCGTTAGTAAGGGGTTACAAGAATACATGTGAATTCACCGAATTTTGTAATTTAGCAACAGTATATACGATTCAACGCCTCGCTGTGTAGTACGTTAATGTATTAGGTCAAGGCAAAACGAATTAATAATTGGTTTAACTACGTTCATTTGAGTACATGTGTAGTTAATTACTAGGCGTAAAGATGTTATCACTGATAGAAATATCTGATTGTTCGAACCAGGAATAATGGACAGTCTCAACTGTACCCGTTGTAACGAGAGACTTAGGTTGTTTTAATTTTCTTTTGAAAGGAAGAAAATAACTTTTTAGGAAGATCGTGAAGCTACGGGAATAGCGAGGTAAAGTTTGGGAAAAGAAATTGGGAGAAACGGAAATTGCAGTGTACGCATGATTCAATGGACAAGTCCGGAATCAAGCGGAAACATCCACGAGTGTAGATTATCTAGAGAGAAAGGGACTTCTAGAACAACATTGGATTGAACAGTGAACGTGGATCGAGAAAAAGCAGGTTATGAAAATCGAACAAAGCATTGACTTCGATTGTACCACTCGATCGTGTGATGATTTGAAACTATCAGCAATAAAACGGCTAATTTGCTTAATTCTATTTCAAATCTTATTGTAATTCGGTGAAAGTTTATTTCTAAACCGCGTGTATTCCTTATCAGAGGAAGTTTCATAATTGTGTTGTAATTAGTTACAATATAATGCAGTTGTTATCCTTTGATATAGTGTAACAAAAGTGTCATCATCAGCTACAGTATAACACAAGGATTATCGTTAGGTATGCGCACAAAATTAAATTAAATCAAGCAATTGCATTTGTATAAGTAGCTTTTGCTTATAACATCCATGTGATTTTCAAATTATAGTTATTCTTTATGCAAGGAATATTACTCAAACACATAATGGCGTCCAAGAGTATCTCTATACATATAAAACCATGCAATGTCGAACACTTACGTGATGCTGGCCTGAGGTCTATAGTTTATTTCTCTAAAATATCGAAACAAATTTCATACTTGCATTGTTTTTCTTGCTTCACTTTAGCAGTACTCGCTTCAGAGTGGTAGATGTGTAGTTCATGCCACAAAAAATAACTAATACATATAATTATTTATATCTCAAATTACTAAACAAATATCAGTGAAAACATCACGAGAATTCCTAATGTTAAGAAACTAGGGATGGTAAATTATAGGAACCTAATCCATACTACCATATCGTATCGTGAATACTGAATATAATGACGTATGCTAGTCGTAATTGGTTAATTATGCGGTTTGATAAATAGCATTGCAACACCGAATCCCCATAATCAACAACTAATTCCTCTAATCTAGCAAATCAACTCAAAGAATACGCAAATACATATAGCGCGTACAATAGGTTTGTGACAATGATGTAGCGTGTTTGATAAACTAACAGTGATATCCATTTTGAGGTTATTCTATTCAAGACGTATACTAGTATACCCACATAGTTATCAACGTCATTAATATTACTTTCCTTATAACGAAGTGATCTAATAATAATTTTAATAAAATTCTCTATAAACATTTTTTTGGGCATAATTCACAAAAAGGTTTGCTTTTATTTTGCAATATTTAATAATCACCCTTAGAAACGCCTCTGATTATTTTTAGTCATTTTGATATTTTGAATGCCATCTTTAATGGTATGTGTCGTTTTGGCGATCTACTTATTTTTATCTGCATTCTGGCTTTGACATAACGTCTAACTTACTTATAATAAAAGTCCAACTCCAAACTGAACAGACCCCGATCTGCCGTATCATAGGAATAATCAGTAAAACAAACAGCATAGACCATGATCTGCAGGAACATTATTCTACGAAAGATCATGATCTTTCCTGTATCAAGTTTGACTCTACTTATAACCCATTACAGCGTTTTTATGACGACATTCTAAGGTTTATTCCGAATATATTCGTTTGTACATTTTTGGCAATTTTTGAAGAAGAAAAAAAAACGTCACATTTCTGCTTGTTGTTGGTGAGTATTGTTTACAAACGTTATTTCCAAACGATGTTACTCCGCTTGCTTGTTTTGTCGAATATCATTAAAAAATTTTGCTTTAACGTTGAAATCTCTTTAGAAACAATAAAAGGTTTAAATAATTTTAATTCAATCATATTGTAATAAATTTGGAGTAAGTGTTAGTGAATTTGAACCATGCTTGGGTCGTTAGTAGTGATTTTGGGTACAAGCCGAATGACTGTCCCTTTGTAACATAGTCCATATTAAAATTCAGTGGTGTATACAAGTAGTGTGATTGAAAAGGCAGCATTTATGGTTGGAAATCAGTAAATTATAGAATGGAATCAATAAGTTGGAACTTGGTAGGTACCGTTTATGTGGCCATAGTGGAAAGTTGGCGTATGTATATGAGTGTGATACGCCGGAAATTCTGTGGATGGACTGGCCTAGGGTCGCGCAGTTAAATATTTCCCAGTTAGTAAGGGAATACTGGTGTAATTTCTATGGCATGACAAGCTATCGGTACGGAAAACGGATGATAATGAAGAAAAACCATGTAAAGGTGCAGTTAATGGACGTTTGGGCAAGTTGTCTCCTCTGGGTCGCCCATTGATTACAGCAAAGATTAATAATTATAGCAGACACGTCTTTCTTTCCATTTTACAACTCAAGTTGTATGGAAGTCTTTGGAAATTTGGGGAAAACATATGACTTCCAGCGTGACTCGCGCCAGGGTTTTGACACCGCTCGGTCAAGTGAATACCCCTGTGCTTGTAACAATATCATACATAAATACATGCAATTTTCTCAGCCATGCAATAATGACTTCGTATAAACCAATATCGCCCATTGAACATTTTGTACCCTACTCTTTTATGATGAGTTCAGCGTGTATGTGATCATTCACAGAAATATTAATATTAATCACTTGATCAACTATATTGCGTTCGATCTCTAGAAGTCAAAATCTTATCTAGCATGTCAAGGGTTCAAGTTAGAGTAACTACAGATTACTAGGGTCGTTTGATGGTCGGTGTTTTTAATTTCTTCACAACTATATTTGTCATAATTAATATGAAAGAAGTTACATTTTCTTTTTCTGATAAGGCATGTTGATTATATGTCCCAGATAAAATAAATTGTGCCATTTATCTCCTGTTCTTACCATAATATGTTATCAGCATTCGCAACATGACAAAATTCTAGAGCAACAGGCATATTTTTGTTGTTGTTGACTAGATATATGCAACGTATAATTTGGTAATATCTGTAATTGCCTAATACTTTTAATTAAAAAGAATCCAGGTTTAGTGGGCGAAAGAATGATTTTTACAAATATGTGTATGGTCGGGTAGACTTTTGAATCAATGATATTCTAAAATACTACAATTAGTATGGTATTGCTCCTTAAAGACAAACAGGAACATACTCGTGAGTGTCAGAACAAAGAAATATGCAATATACTTTCTAACTGTGAAATCAATGGAGAATATGGGATTTGTGGCATTTATTCACGGAGTTCCAGTCAGATGTTTATATATGCTTATAAGACTACTCAGACTGCAAACTGTACAGACCTATATCTACCGTCACATAATGCGCATTGAGATCTGGGCTTATGCAGTTTGTTAGGAGTAATCGGTTGTAAAAACAGTATAGACCCTGATCCATATTCGTATCATGGTATGGCAGATCAGGATCTTTGTTGTTTGCAGCTTTAACCGTCTTATAAGCAACTAAATACCGTACACATCTTGTTTAAAATTATTTCGCAACTTCCAAACAGTATATAAATCTTTAACCTGATTAAAGCAAAATAGAATAAATGCCGTTGATAACACCTAAAAAGTCGAATTAAACTCCAAACAACAAAGATCATGATTTGCCGTTGCGTAATACATCTACAGATCATGGTCTATGCTGTTTGTTCTACTGATAACTCCTAACAAATGCGAAGACAGTTCTGGGTCTGTGCAGTTTGCAGTTCTAGTCCTCTTATAAGCGAGTACAGACGATAAATGTGGATTTGTGGAAAATTCTGACTTAATCAGCGTGCAGTTATTTTATGTGTAAAAGCCGAAGTGCAACATGCCTACATCTATCAATTACAATCAGCAGAATAGCACGACAATGCACCATGCAAATAAATATCGTCATCTTCTAAAGACCTTGAATGTGAAAATTGCCTGACAAAAAAAGATCAAAGAGATTGGAAATATAATCTTGTTTCTATTTCAATTGCCTCATATTTGTTAAGGTAGCTTCCAGCGTCTTCAAAGGGAATGCAGCAAGAGAAAATTAAAAGGAGACATTAGCACAAGATAGTTTTACTTCTATAATGAAATATAATGTGATGAAAAAATTGCAGCCTGTAATTTGTCACGTCAAGCACAATAATCAACTGACGTTTGAAACTATTTCCATTTCAATATCAATGTGAAATTTTATATTTCACATGATCTATTATTTTATTCTCCATTGGCACGATAATGCCCTATTATGGTTTGAATTATTCAGTTGAATTGTTCCCGGAAGAGATGGTATTATGTTGGGAGGACAAAAACAGAAAACCACGATAAATTTGTTTTCAATTCCCTGACAACGCTCAAATAGTTTATCGAGAGATGGAATGGCAATAATAACCTGGCGATAATTGCACCATGCAAATGTCAACTAAAAGCGATTCGGATATATTTTAATTGACTTTTGTATATGGCTGTTTACATATTAAGTATTTTTAAAAATATGACTCAATAGATAGTTGCATATACACTATGCCTAATTTTGCTTTCGATGCATTTTAAAGTGCATGGTACCCAACACGTGTTTAAACAAAGTCCAGGTAAAGGAATAGAGATGAATCTGAACTAGGTGTAATTAAATCCCAGCTACCTGGAAAACATATATGAATGTTATATTTACCAATATACTCATAAGAAAAGAGGTATATCAAGCATGATAATGTAACATCATATCTTTAAAAACAATTATTGCAAATCGGATAAATCCTTCTACGTAAAAATATTAGAAAGAAGAATTTAAAGGGTACACAAATCCGATGAAAGTTATGCAAATAAATGAAAGAATTGTAAATGCGTTCATGCTGTGCTCGACAAAGCATTCAATTTCTTGCCTTTGAAGAAGGATATAATGGACACTGTCACATGTATGTAACGTTATGTGGATTTCCTTCATGTAACATGCAGTTGAGAACTTGTTCTAAACAAAGACAAACATGCCGCTAAATTCAATTATAAATTAAAACATTCTAAGTCAATTCTAAACTATTAGATTGGATAGATTAAAAGATTTGAATTCTCCTTTCTGAATTCTACGACTACTTCAGAAGTATAGGGCATATGAGGCTTTTAGACCGAGGAGACCGATCTGGTTCAACGCTTTCGATACCATTTGACTACCCTTAAATTTTGCTCGCGTGCTTAAGTGGAGTGAAAACCTCCCACGCCGTTACTGGCTGAAAACCATACTTCCCTAAATAAAGGTTTTCGGTTCCATCCTCAACCATTTACTCAATTGGTACTGCATTTAATAAATTGTCTGATTTGGTCATGTTATGTTTTCCTCTAACATAGTCTTAATACAATAACCCCTAGCGACAACTTTACGCGGCATGAGGTAGTAGCCTACTTCCAAGGTCTGTAGCGTCTAAGTCATGCAGGATACACTAACGTGGGTGGTATTATAGAAAGGTAGACAGATGTAGCTCTACCATGATAGCAAATAATCTGGACATTTTAGTTGCACTGCAAAATACAGAGGAAAAAAATTAGTTTTTGCAGCCTTTTTTCTCCATCCAAAAATCGCTCATGGCCGGATTCCAAATCTGTGTCCAGATTTTAAACTTTATGGCCTCAGATCTACGACAGACTGGTCTGAAGTGCACATAGACAGGTGAACCTGTGTAAAAAAGTAGAATAAGTTAGACATTTTGATTAAAGAGCCTTCTCCATATGAAAATTATGGGTCCGTTAAGCTAAAAAAAAAAAGTTCGTTTTTCAACTTCTGCTCATGTGCCAGCAAACTAACCAATGAAATTTTTTTTAGCACGATTAGCCATTTGTCTAACGGAATATTGCATGGAAATCGATGTAGTAGGATGAATTCAGAAACAGTCCCCCAAATGTGTTTCCTACTCGCATATCATGCGTAAACACCAAACACCTCCAGGGGTTAACGTGTTAAGCTCTACAGAGTACAGCTAGGTACTGAGACTGCTTGGAGCGGCTGCGAGATTTTCCAAATAGTCGTTTGTACACATAGGCCAACGGCGGTCACGGTGGCGAGTGTCCACGACAATATGCAAGTGTTTATATTTTGCGAACCAAACATTTTGCTGAGCGATTTCATCTCGCGGCTGTTCATCCACTTCGATTATTTTAGTTTTGTTGCTTTCATCACTTTATTTTATTAAAACAATAATGACGAAGTACAATAGCTTCACATGCTGGCCTAGTTTAGCTGCAACTCTACCATGCAGAGCCAAACAAGTATGTTTCTTTAAGGTTACAACTGCAATGCAAATATAAAACTATCTTCGAGTGGAATAGTTTTGTCTCCAGAGATTGCCTGCATGCCTTAAGGTTTGACCAAACTACGCAAATTGGGTCCGTGCTTGGTATCGTCAACTATCGTGTCCACTTTTTTATTATAAAGAACTGTTACACATGCAAGTGCGTCTTGGTTAAAATATCAGTGTTACGTGGTGCTGGCGGGTCTAGGTCTGATGGTGATGAGAATGATGATAATTTGTTAGTTATTAAATATTATAGCCCCACTTATCATGTGGTTGTATAAATATAATAAAAACAGATACTATAACCTTTCTTTCGTACTCGTTATCAAAGAGATGACCGCCCTCGATATAATTACCCCGGTTCGAGTATACAGAAATACAACTTTCACCGAATTACAATAACACTCAAAATAGATTTAAATAAATTAGCGGATCTGTTACTTATAGCTTTAAATCATCATATGATCGAGTGATGCAATCAAAGTCAACGCCTTGTACGATTTCATAACCTGATAGTCCACATTCTCTGTTTCTCTGTTCTGTTCAGACTTTTGGCTCTAGGACACTTTCTATCATCTGTCTCAAGATACCCTCTGAACACGTAGAATTTCAGCACGATGCCGGATTTCACCACTGAAGTATGCGTCTCACTACAATCCCCTCCAGCTTCTTGTCCACAGTATACGTCTCAGTTTACGTAACATCAATACGTCCCATAAAGCTATGTTCTCCCTTTTAAAAGAAATTAAAGAACACCTAAGTCTCTCGTTATAATTGATACAGTTGAGAACTCTCATTATCCCTGGTTCGAAAATAAGATATTTCTATCAGTGGTAAACAGATTATAAGGCTAGTAATCAACTACACGTGTCCTCAAATGACCGGAGTTAGTCGAATTGCTCATTCGTTACACTTTGACCTTACACATTACACATCGAGGCTCTGAATTCTGTACCCGCCTTAATTTACACAGCAACTAAATTGAATACACTCCAGCTCCCTATGTAATTTACACTGACGCTGAATCATATGTGAAATCTAAATTCGGTGAATTCACATGTATTCTCGTAAATCATATTAACTAATGTAAGGCATTAAATTCTTAAAACCTAATTACTATGCAAATAAGATAATAAATTAAAACAATACGTCAAACTTATCCAAGAATTAATGTAAGACTTTCTATTCATGACTCAACATAGTGTTTTACGCTAACACGACAAAAAATAACAATACGTCGTTATCTAAGAATTAACGTAAGACTTCCTATTCATAATTCAAAAGCACATTATCATAGAAATGTATCAAATGAAATCATGCAAGACCTGTAAACTAAAGCAAACATTACATAAATCGCATCAATAAATTACATGGAATTGTGACACTATACCTTTGTGATTTTTTCGTCACTCAAACAGTTTTTTTGGGCAGCTCGCATGGACCACACTTCCTAAACGAATGAATTTCTCTCAAACACATCCGGAGTCTTAGTGAATTTTATCTCTTGTCCTCTTGCAGGAAAATTCAGACAAATTTCTGATTTTTATAGAGTGATATTAAACCCTATGAAATTTTGTGTGAAAACACACCCCTTATCTAACGTGACCAATCAGAATCAAATGTCTTTTGCCGCCCTTTCCTTTCGAGTCGCTCAAGTCGGGTTAGCCTGACCTGGTCGTTTTAAGTAACATAATTTCTGCGGTTTCTCAAGTTTGACAATATTCCATGAAACTTGAACTTTACCGTGTCTCTAGCAGTCAGTCTGGCTGCTGAATAAACAAAGGTTCTAATTAGTAACAACAGTCCCAATACTGAGACACATCACTATACTAGGCAGCACACCCTTTGACACGTGCTTGTCTCCATAAATCTAACTAATGGTTCTCTGGTATCAACTAATGTAATATAGACAGATCGCCAGAAATTTGCCCCTTCACAATCAGCCTGTGTCCTTTTCTTTCTCCAGTTAAGTTAACGTTGATGGTTCGATATCATTAACAAGGAATGACATCGCGGTAGTTTTGTACGTGAAGTTCACTTCATCGTTGTAGAAACAATCAATGTAGTAAGCGATTAAGCAATTTCGCGCGCTAATGCGATAATTCCAAACTTGGGTTCGACTGGGTACTGATACATAATGATTCCATCTATCACTTTACATTGGTCCCTCGGTGCAATTATATTTTCTTGTATATGAGGGGTTATCAGATCAAACTTTATGTAGATTTACGTTTAGAAGTGCTACAAAAGCAGTATCGAAGTTAGTCACCTATCCCAGCTGGAGCAAACCGTCTTAAGATTCTACTCCGACCCCATCATCATCCGGAACAATTTTCGCCCTATACATATAATGTTAGTGGTCTTTAAATATAAATATCAAAGACGGTTAATAACGCAATATCTCACACATTTTGTGCAAATATCTCTATTATGCCAAGCATGTTGATCTTGTTAGAGAATGCAAACAAAACGTGTTTCGATGAACTGTTTTTAGAATCCGACCTTAAACAAGAATCACCAAATCTTACTTTGTTTTGGTTAGCATCAGAACCATCCAAGGATTGTCTTTGTTCTACTAATCGAATGTTTAGAGACTCCCATAAACAAGTGGACACGTCAGTATGATAAAGACACATATCAATATTTACACGTCTTATAGTAAACACTGCTGGTGTCTTTGCTACTCTTCCTCTTTGTAGATATTATTTTGTGTCGTCCAATATCTTGACAAGATTTTGTGTTTAATTGTTTTGTCACAGCGTCATCATCGTCCGTCTCTTGCATCAGATGATTTAAATTTAATATAATGTCATTATGAGATAAAGAGTGCAAAATATGATGTCGTCCATGCTCGATGTTCATGCATGCAAAAATAGATACAAATTTTACCTCTTGTGCTGCGCATTGCAACCTGAGTGTAATAAAGAATGTGTCATTGTCAGCATTGCGCATGTAGTTGTATACAAGCCATTCATAAAAGCCTATGTTAGCAAAGTATAGAGTATAATGCACGTGCAATAGCTGTCTCGATGTCAATATCAGACAAAATGCTTCATTACTCAATATGGCTTCAAAAAAATTTATCCGAAAATTTGAAATAGACACAACTGAAATCCAGACAGTCATCTGAAAACAGTATATGCCTATTAAACCACGAGGAGCCCATTTGTAAAATCATTCCGTGTGTTTAATATCATTAAACTTTTAGTGTGCTGGTCAGGGTTTTCAAAACCTAAACAAGATCAACTGGATGATATGAGTTAATCAGGGATATTCCAAAAACTAAACATATTGAACTGGACGATTTGGGTTGTTGTCGGTTTCATGACTTGTTTAAAGTAGCAATGGCTAAAAGAAAGAACACATTCATTGTTGCTATAATCAGTTGCTTTCATGAAAATATGCAGCTTTAAAATTACAGCAAATTGTTGCTGAGGAATTTATTTCCAAGATTTTGTTCCCAAAGTTGATGCTTAAGATCAAAGGTCCCACTTACAAGGCTTTTCGAAAGGTTTTTCAATTGATTCAAGAAACAAAAGATGCGTTGGCCAAATTCGTGAAAATAGCATGTGTTTTGGATTACAAGGAGCTCATAATGTGTAACGATCTGTTTAGGGCAAACAGTTCTGACGTTTAATAAGAAAAAATAGTTCCCATAAAACAACAAGACGTAAATCACTTTCGTAACATCTAAGGCTGTGTACATGGTTCCTTTGCTTTCTTTTTTGCCTGTGTATTGCAATCTCAAACGCAGAAGATAGGCATATGCTTGCTTCACTAATGTGATCATGGTCTAACTACAACGGTGTATGTAGACGACATTTGAGGCAATTTATCATTATACACGAGTATATCGGTACTTGTTGGTACTTTTTAACATGTTCAGTGAATATGTTTTAAAATCGAAAAGCTCTCATGATGCGACTTTTTATTAGAATAACTCCTCTAAATTGACCTAGTTCTTCTTATTCCGGACGTCATACGTAAATGATGAAGATTTATCTGTCGTTTTCGTCTGATAATCGTCCATTTCGTCTGGTCATTGTGATATTGTTTCCTAGTCACAATCTGCCCAGTATTTCCTTTTTACGTTTTGTTGATAAATGTAATAATTTTTCTGCACACACATTTGATTTTAAGTTTTATTCCATAAAAGACCCATGCAAAGCCAACGAGTCTTTAAAACATTATAATGCAATAACGAATTGAGGTGGCAAAATAAATAATCAACGAAAGATTTCAAACGTTTCTGGAAAGATAAATGTTATCATTGTTTAGTATTTAGCTAACCTCAATGATCACCAAGGATCATATAGAATGAAGCATAAATTAGACTGTAAAATAACTATATTAATTTGATGTTAATGTTATGGTAAATATTTATCGTCAATTCTTATTATATGTGTTGACGTTAAGAAAGGAAAATGCTAAATTACTATATGTGATAAACACATTAAATAGCTTTACGCTTTACAAAGTGATGATTCTTCTGGTTTCTCTAACAAGTTCTTTTAAATATTGTTACGGGAATGTAAAGTGAATGAATAATTCATTCGCCTTTATGAATTAATTGTTTCAAACGTCGCTCCTCATGTGAGCTTTGCGATCAAGTATCGAAAATCCCGCGATACACATTTGATGAGTTTACTGTTGTGCAATGAACGACGGAAACGATATTATATTAAATATATCTTAACGTTTGTAAAATGGAATTTGTATTTCTACTTCATTTTCTACCTTTACAGCTACGTAATCTTGTATAACCTATTTGCACAAGCGGATGGTATTGCTTGAACTTGAATATTGCATACTGTACTAATAGACCTAAGGATTTGCATATTTAGTACCATCCGCTTAGCTTTAATTTAACCATGGCCTTGTTTTGGTGATTAGGTTTCCTTGCGATTGTGTTTGCCCGACCATGCAACTCTTTTGCTATCAATTGCGTAAAAATGTTGGGTTCTTTTAATTTAAAACAATCAAATAAGTTAGGGTGATTTTCTATCCCTAATTCATCATCTACACGTATTACGATATCAAAGAAACGATAAAAAGGACAACATGGTAAACTGATGTATACACAAGCAAATAACAATAGAAAAACAGATGGAAGAGAGTACCTGCACTCATCCTCCCAGGTTCATGCGATCGGCAAGACTGATCCATGAACACGGTTGATCTTTTAATTTTGAGAACTATTAATGCCATTTCACCGGTCTCAAAGCTGTCACGTCAATGAATGCATTATTCAGGTTCTTTTTAGTTAAGAAAAACACTACGTTGTCCACGAACGATTTAGGATGAACTCGACAATCTATGCTAATTTTGACGGTGAGCAAATCACAACAGTAAAGAGCTACAAACAGCATCATTTTTATATCAGCTATAAACTCGTGTTAGGAGGGAACACACACACACACACACACACACACACACACACACACACATGTATGTGTGTGTGTGTGTGTGTGTGTGTGTGTGTATGTGTGTGTGCTGCGTTTTGTCCATTTGATCATGTTAGAGATATGACTACTCGTTTCTTCCAAGAGTATACAAGATGTAAGTTGATTGAATAGCCTGTTGTAGAGTGCGATGCAGATATTCGTAAAACTGAAGTTTTACTTTTACGGACTGCAGCAATTACCTGATGTGTAACAGATTTGTTTAAGGCTGTCAATTTTGACGTTTTGTCGGTAAAAGATCTTAGGAGATGACAAGAAGCGGAACATTTGAGCCTAGGTATCATTTTCTAATTACGCTCAAAAAGCGCAAAGTACAAAAGGCTTTCGCACTACAGTTGTCATCACGGTCGAGCTACCATCGCGCATGCAAATGACATATGAGGCAATTTATCATCAAATGCATTAGGGCTATCCAGTCGTCATGAAACCATTCAGTCAAATCTTTTAAAACAATTCATATGCCGATTTTTTATATGACCTGTTATCCCATTTATTACTAATTTAATTGGTACCACAATATATGATTATTACTAATTGAATTGGTACCACAATATCTGATTACTACTAATTGAATCGATACCACAATATCTGATTACTACTAATTGAATCGATACCACAATATCCGATTATTACTAATTGAATTGGTACCACAATATCTGATTATTACTAACTGAATCGGTACCACAATATCCGGTTGTTACTAATTGAATCGGTACCATAATATCCTATTATTACTAACTGAATTGGTACCAAACTATCCGATACATTATATTAAAATTACTTTTCATTAACTTTCGCAACATACATGTGTTGTCGCTACTGTCGATTCAAAAGATTTCCGTATAATCTCGCTTATATGTCTAGTCCAACTGCATAGAACATAAAGTCTGATATATCGCCGCATAATGAGCCGACAGACTAGGTTCTACATTCTTTGTTCTACTGAGTACCCTAACAAACTATATAGCTCGGTGCAAATTTCAGTGACGTCTCCATATAAAGAATACATTTGGTAATATTTCTGCTAATATAGCGAATATTGGAGACTTAAATGTATGCATAGTAGTCACATAAATGGAAATGTTGGCAGAAAAATGTACGTTAGATGTTAAGTATAATAGAATGTTCTTTAGTACCAATAAGGCTTTGCTCATAATAGGACATATCTTTTAATAGATAACCAAAAAAGAAGTAGAAACAAATACCACCCTTCAAGAAAACAAAACAAAAGAACAAAAAGATTTAGACCTTTAGTTGAAAGAAAGGTTCAGAGATTGTTCTTACACAAAAGTATAACCACTGAGTAACAATATCACGTAAAATGACGTGATAATGCGAATGAAACGAAAGGAAAACCCCATGATTTTGAAATGAACAGTGTGTAGTGTATACATAAATATGTCAAAATCGGAAATCTACTGTTCTGCATAGAATCGTGACGTTCTCAAAAATGCAAATTTTCAAGATCTCCTTTTGAATAATTCTCAGTAGTTTCAGAATAATATTATAGTGCAATTGATCACTTTCTATTTCTACTTAACATTCCAAACAAATATTTTGCCTCTCAGATAATATCTAAGTGTAACATATATTATAATAGGGACACACGAAATAAGAATGACTCTAGAAAAGGAATTAATCTGATTGCTCATTTCCTTCCTAATGTACACCTTCAAGAGTCAATTACAACTGTATGTTCAATATGTTGCAATACACTCAACCTGACTGAATTTACGACTCAATATAATACTTCAACATTCCCATTCATCTGACCCAAATTATCCAAAAGGATGTATTCTAAGATACCACCTGACCGATCTAACCAACCAATCGGAATAAGGACATCTCGTAAACATATTTAAAATTAATTTTATTAATAGTATCTGCCAACACATACGTATCTTTTTATAGATCCTATGCAATTGTACGTTCTATAATATCTTAAAATAGACCATATGCACGCACAAAATCCAGCTATAGGTAATCATTACAATTTACAGCCATGACACAGATACAAAATATAAGATGAAAGCCTCTACCAGGAGTTACAAAAAATATACATATACATATATACAAATAAATAAAGCAGATTATAATCTCATTAACAGTTCATTTGTCAACTTAGCTTGGGATAAGGAGGCGAGCGTTTGGTGGTCAGTTTCCAAAATAAACTTTCATTCGTTCTAGTAGCGTTGGAATTTAGATATCCCAACAATAATTGTCAAGCTCTCTCTCTCTCTCTCTCTCTGAGACCGAATGGTTGCGTTTTGCAGTCGACACTTTCCAACTACTATACGCAACATGAAAAAAGTTACCACCATACTCTTGCAATCGAACTGCCAATACACATGTCAAAAGCGCTGCACATAAGACAAAAGTCCTTTCTCACGTCTAGCAATTTAGTACTGCGTCTGACGTCAGCCTGTCTTTTAAAGTCTGAAATGCGAGTTCACAAACGTCTCTCCAAATAACCTTCGTCGGAGCCTTCCTTTTAGTTAAGTTGGTCAATCTGCTAACAATACTATTGAATTTAGCAACAAACCGACAAACCTGCCAGTCCCAAGAAAAATTGAACTTCCGTCTAAGTGGTCGGTCGTAAGGCTCGTAACTCGTCCGTAAGTTAGTCAACTTAAAGCTGTATGGGATTAATGTGTTGTCACTGAGGGTGTGACCTATGTAGGTTAGTTTCCTAAACCCTACATGACACTTTGACGGTAAGTTCGTCTGTATAAGTCGCTCTAAAACGTTTCTCAGAATAATTATGCGGTCGTCCCATGTAGCAGTCGCATTTAATGGTAAGTCGGCCGTGAAGTTCAAAACTTCCATTCCCCTTAATGGGTTGAGAAACTATCTCATCATACAGGCGAAGACACTTGGCGCATTCTCGACCCCGAATGGCATGACTACCCATTCTACCATTGGAACATACCGTCCCATCTGGAGTTGCAAAGGCAAGTCTTCCTCTTTCTCCATTTCAGACTGGAATTTAAAAATACCCTTTTGACAGGCTAACTTTCGAGAAATACTTCGCATTGGTCATCCAGACAAATATGGATCCAATAACATTTCTGCCTGAAATTCTGTTATCCTGTTCTATTTCCTATAATCGACATAAAATTAGTGGCGTCGTGGTTATTTACGTCCTTCGGCATCACATTATGGTAAACTTCTTTCGCGGTTCCCTGCAAGAATGCTGAGACGGTGATAATCAACTGGTTTTTGAATATCTGATGAACCAGTGTCAAATGTTCGAAATGCATCAAAAGTCGTCAGTGATTTCATCCTTGTCGCTGAACATTTGCATGGTGATATATATTGGCCATCTGTCTTCAAATCGCCTAATTGTGGGTCCTGAACGTTCAGTCAGATTTCCACCCATTCTGAATTCGGCTTTAGTCCTCAGACTCTCCATTGCTAATGCATTTTCGGTTTCCATTGCTCTTTCCTTAGCCTAGAGTCTGGCTAACTCGAGCCCTTTCTCTTTTCTTCGTTTCGCCGCTTGACTTTCCTTTTCTAGCTCTGCTGCATGACGTTCTTACTCCCTGTCTGCTCCTTATTTTTCTGCCTTTCTATATCTTGCTCTTGCTTTACCAATCGACCTAATTCCCTGACTAACTGTCTGTCTGTCGCCATTGTACAGTATCACAAGAACTAAGTTCTCTACCCACGCTAGTCTTACTGCCTACTAAAACTATTTAGATCCACATGTATTTATTTACTATGGTATAGCCCTTCTTACAGCCATGTGTCCAGGACCAAGGCGAGCCACTAGTAACGTGGAGTTCGGCTGTGGTCAACAGCCTGGAGAGGGATGGGCTCCGCCAGATTCATTGCCGAGGACACACCACATGCAATGACAACTTTACCTCCACCCATACTGGATCGGTCGTCGCCCGGAACAAGGACCGCGCCTTTTGTCTTTCACCAGGGCAGAGGTGTTACGTGTGATACTGGTGCACGATCACCACCAAACTCCGAATCAGAAACAACATCAGCATTGGTACATGGAACATCAGAACATTAAGAACGCCTGGAAAGGTAGAGGAACTGACACACGAAATGAACAGATACCATTGGACCATCCTGGGACTGTGCAAAGTACGATGGAAGAACCTTGGGGAAACATCAACACAGGATGGCCATAAACTATACTACTCTGGCAGAGATGATAAAATTGAACATGGTGTCGGATTTCTCGTCCACAAAGACACCGTGAGCACTGTCATGTGTTGTCGGCCAGTCTCCACCAGGCTTATCATCATACGCTTGAGGGCAACACCACTCAATATCACCATTGTGCAAGCTTACGCTCCAACTACAGACCATGAAGATGAAGAATTAGAGGATTTCTACGTCCAACTGCAAGAATTCCTGGACCAGACCCCAAAGAAAGACATTCTTGTGGTGCAAGGAGACTGGAATGCCAAAATAGGAGAGGATGCCGTTGATAACTGGAAAGGCACATGTGGACGCTACTGCAATGCAGAGACCAACAACAGAGGCTTAAGACTCCTGGAATTTGCCAGCTTCAATGATCTGAAGCTGATGAACACGTTTGGTCCATACAAAGCATCCAGAAGGTGGACCTGGCATAGCCCGAATGGAGAACACCATAACCAGATTGATTATAGCATCGTGAAGAGACGTTTCCACACCAGCGTAAACATTGCCAAGACAAGAAGTTTCCCAGGAGCAGACATTGGAAGTGACCATGACTTAGTGATGATGACCCTCCGACTACGTCTAAAAAAAGTCGAGAAAGAGGGCCCCACAAGAATCAACTTCAACCTTGACAAGCTAAAAGACCCAGAGGTCATGGAAGCCTTCCAGGCAAGGATAGGAGGGACATTTGCACCACTGTTACTTCTTAGTGCAGAGAACACAGTTATAGACACAATGATCGACACATTTAACATAGCAGTGACCCATACAGCCAGTGAGACCCTTGGCAAACATCGACGACCAAAGAAACCTTGGGTCACAACTGACATACCTGATCTATGTGACAAGCGTCGAGAGCTAAAGAAGAAGAAGTCAGAAGTAGAAGGAGCAAAAATACAGGGAAATCAACCATGTCATCAAGAAAAGCATGAGAAAGGCAAGTGAGACATGGATTGAAGACCAGTGTAAAGATATAGAAAACAATATAGCATGCAAAAAAGCATACCAACTAGTGAAAGGCCTCCTCCATCATTCAAGATAAGGGATGGAAATGTCTTACAGAAGAACAAGACATTCTTAAGAGATGGACAGAATACTGCTCAGACCTGTACAACCACAGACCTACAGGGGACCCAGACATACTCAACACCCCACCAGTGACCAACACTGACAACTACCCTATCCTCCGAGAAGAAGTAGAGGCTGCAGTGAAAGCATTGAAAAAAGGGAAGACAGCAGGAGTAGACAACATCCCTGCAGAACTAGTCCAAGAAGGGGGTGAAGCCATGATAAGCGCCCTACTAACAATCTGCAACAAGATCTGGCAGACAGGGGAATGGCCAACACCATGGACTCAGTCACTCATAGTAACTCTCCCGAAAAAGGCAATTTTCAGCAATGTCAGAACTATCGTACGATCAGTCTTATATGCCACCCAAGTAAAGTTATGCCAAAAATCATATTAAACAGACTGAAGCCGCGGGCAGAGGAAATCATAGCTGAAGAACAGGCAGGCTTCAGACCAGGGCGAAGCACAACTGAACATATTTTCAACCTGAGAATACTATGTGGGAAATACCTCCAGCACCAACAAGACCTTTATCATGTCTTCATAGATTTTAGGAAGGCGTTTGACAGGGTATGGCATGCAGCCTTTTGGTCCACCATGAAGCTGTACAACATCAATGCTAACCTGATCAAAGTCATAGAAAGCCTTTACAGCAAGGCTACCAGCGCAGTATGCTTTAACGGTCAAATAGGAGATTGGTTTAGGACAACTGTGGGAGTCAGACAGGGCTGCTTGCTTTCACCTACTTTCTTCAACATCTTCCTTGAAAGAATCATGACAGATGCACTGGAAGACCATGAAGGAAGCAGCAGAGAGGGTGAACCCTACAACGTTTTTAGACAAAATTTTGATTGAATCCTTAAAACGAGCCTTCCTACGATCTCATTTTAACCAAAAAAAATGTCTCAGGGGCAAACCCTACAACGTTTTTAGACAAAAAATTGATTGAAATCTTAACGAGCCTTCCCTACGAAATCTCATTTTAACTAAAAAAATGAAAACGGAGACTTTTACGATTTTTTAATTAATTTTGGTCGCAACTTGTTGTCATCCACCCTCTCTGCTGCTAGAACTTTCAGTTCTGGGTTAACAAAAAGTAATAAATGATTTTAACCGAATATTTGATCAAGTCCGATACGATATCGTGTCCGAGGATCATGCAAATTTATTGTTGCGAATCCGTACGGGGTTGACTGAGCATGACTAAAGAAGTTTTTAAATTGATTGAAGTCCATATCAGAACACCATGTCTGCCATATATTTCTAAGAGTATGAGTATCAACTCCGTTGAATACAGCAAGAATATTGCAGTTATCTCTGATGACTTTTGGAACCTGAGTGTAGCGTTGAGTGACATATATCACGTCAGTGTTTTTATGCCTGCCTCTGGAAAAGATCCTAGCAGGATTTTTTTGTTTATCCAACATTATATCGTCGCATACGACTAAATTGTTAATATCTCCATCAATATCATCAATGCTCGGTGCTTCATCGATATCGGTTATAAACTCAATAATACCCTCTCCGGATTTTTCTACCGCGCTGTCCTTAAAATCTTTTAGCACTTCATAACATCGTTGATCATCTACGCTAGGGGCAATTAAATACAACTTATCCCACTTCATCCATCTCATTATTAAATTGAGTAACAATTGCGTTTTACCGGATCCAGATGGCCCGATTATAATCATCCGGATAGAGTTTGGTAGCGCTGCATGATGCTTAACTGGTTCTCTTGTTTTAGTCGCTGAAAAATCAATTATATCCATATTTCTATACATAAATTATGGATCTATATTGTATGAAGTGTAAAACGCGTACTAGCACAAATGATGTGACGACGGTTACAACTAAAAATAACAGATCAGCACTTACTGGTAGATGTGCAACATGTGGTATTAAAAAGTTCAGATTTGTTTCTACAAAATCAAAGATTTTACAATTCGGAGATGCTTTTAAAAAAAAACGAGGAGGTGATATCGCAGCCAAATTGGCAAAGCTCCCTGGAACCCCATGGGCAAAGTACCCCGGAGAAAAGCACCTTCCAGGATATAGCTACTGTGGACCGGGAACCAGACTTGATATCAGACTCAATGATCAAAATCAGTCCCGACCCGGTGAAGAACCAATAAACGCCATTGATAAGGCCTGTCACCTTCATGATGTTGCTTATAAAAGCAGCAATCTGCAACACAGGCATCTAGCAGATGTGAAATTAATTCATGCGTTAAATGCTGTTCCTGATAAATCTTTGAAAGAAAAATTGGCTTCCTTTTTGATAAAATCGGCTATGAAAAGTAAATTGATGTTAGGTGCCGGTAATTAATAATATGGAATCAATTTATTATTCCCCAAGAGGATACTGGAGGGGTAAATCAGCAGTCCATAAACTCGCTAGCGCTGCAAAAGTGAAAAAAACCACTGCGGCTAATTGGTTATCCAAACAGGCACTATGGCAAATTTATCTACCACCGCCTAAACAAATTCAATTCTCGCATTTTGATGTGACAGTTCCTAATGAAGTTCATCAGGCTGATATATTATTTCTGCCACATGATCGTGGTTACAAATACGCGCTAACCGTAGTTGATATTGCAAGTCGATACAAAGAAGCAGAACCGTTAAAAACAAAATCAGCCACTGAAGTCGCTTCTGCATTTGAGAGGATTTATCGACGAGGTCCTCTGCACCGGCCAAATCTAGTGCAGGTTGATCCTGGCAAGGAATTTCAGGGTGCAGTATTATCTACAATGAAACATCATAATGTCACCATACGACGAGGGCATACTGCGCTACATCGCGATCAGGCCATTGTAGAACGATTTAATCGGACGATTGCTGAGCGGTTATTTGGATATCAATACGCAAAAGAATTCATTCAAGAAAAGCGATCCCGTGAATGGGTCAAAAGGTTACCAGCTGTGATTACCGCACTGAATAATGAGATTACTAGAACAATCAACATGAAACCTAGCAACGCTATTAAAAAGAAGTCTACACCCGTACAACCACAAAAAGATTTCAAAGAACCAATTCTTGGTAGTAATGTCACTGTTAGGTACTTATACGAACCAGGAGAGCTTGAGGGTGGTAAAAAAAGGGCTACTGATCCTATTTGGAGTGTTACTGCACACAAGATATCTAGTTTAACACGATCTACGGGTAGATCTCCAGTCTATAAACTGGATTCAACTGCCCCTCAACGAGGATTTACTCGACAACAACTACAGGTAATTCCCGAGGATACTCAATTGCCACCGCATGGTCTTAACTAGCACCGTTGTGTCTATTGCACTCAAGACAAGTCAACATCACATTATTTCTGACATGACCGAGACTGTTATTTTTTCTGTCTACGGTGAATTGGCGAGGATCCTTATCCGAATACTGCCAACGCATTATACAATTGCAACTCGCGCAGTGATTATTCTGTTGTTTCTTCAAAGTGATTATTAATTCAGCATCAATATCAAATTCTCGTTGTTTTTTTTTTGTCCTGTTGTTTGTAACCGGAGAGTTTTTTATCAATAATTTTAACATCAATGTCATCCATTGTTGTGTCATTATCATCGAAAACAACTCTTCGAAGTTGATTTATTTTTCGTACTCTGGATACTGCGAGATAGACTAAATTCGACCATTCGGTGCGATTATCTACGATCCAAACAATTGTATCCGATATAGTCAATCCCTGTGAAGAGTGTATTATTGCTGCGTATCCTAGCGTCCACGGGGATTTATTAGCACGCAATGTATCTTCAACGACATTGATATCAACCAGCACAATATCATTTAATACGAGAATTTGTTTTTCACTCTGTCCTGGAATATCAACTTCAATATTCTGTTTTCGTGTATCCGATGGCCTATAACAAAGGGGTACTGGAAGCGTTGCAAATTTTTCTTTATGCAATTCAAATAACTTCATCTGAAGTGTGTCCCTGACTATTTTTCTACTTGCAATTATCAAATCATTTGGTCTCCATGTTTCCCAGAAATCATTCATTGGAGTTTCTGAAATCACTTCACGCGCTATTTCGCATTGGATTCTATCCGGTTGTAATCTAATTAGCGCTTTGAATTCTCGTAATCGTTCATCAATTGATCTATAATCAGTGGTGATTTCTTCATAATAGTCTACAAAACCCCTTAGCCATTCATGTGGAGATGCACCGACAAATGGTGGTGGTTGGCCGTGATCACCGCACATGACGACTTTTGTGTTTTTGTTTAACAACCACTCGAGAAATGTTTGTAATACATCTAATGACACTGTGCATATTTCATCCCAAATTATGATTTCAGGAATGAATTTATCACCCATACGCTCAGGAGTCCATTTGTCACCCTTCCATCGAAATAAACTATGGAAAGTACAGGCATTTACCCCTCGCTGTATCATCTCTCTGGCGAGTCTGTGAGTCGGTGTTAACACAATCATGGTTGACCGACGAAATAATTCAATTGCACGAGTTGTCTTTCCTGACCCACCACAACCGTTTAAATAAACTGTCTTGTATCTACATACTGGATCAGATACCGGTGGTGCATTAGAAAATTCTGATTGAATTTCAATACGGTTACAACAAAGATATTTATCATCCATGGCAACGTCTGCCGATTCACAATACTCATGTAGCATCTCCTTTTTAAATCGCCAACGCCCCCAATTTTCTTCGGGATCTGTGAATGCCGCTACAGCTGATTTGTACTTATTGTGTATATACATCGAATCAGTGGCCACTCTAACCGCGGTATTAGGAAATCTATTTATCATCGAAAATAGATTAATAGAAGCATAGGCTAGCATAGATGATCTTAAATGTGTATACTGGGAATTATATCCATCACAGTAGGTAACAACCGTACCTAATTTCTCACCATTGGATAGAAAAGCATCCTTACGGGATACAAGTTTTCCCTGTTTCATTAAATCCGTTTCAATAAAATCGTATTCAGCGACGTCTATGATCAACCGCGAAGAATATTTTGCGTTGTCGTATCTTCCACCCTGGGTAAATTTACCGATTATTCTTCGTCCAAAATCTTTTGCTTGTTCTTTTTAATTTCAAATAACTTCTTAGACCAATTCATGATTTGTTCTTCACTGAAATCTGGACACTGTTTTCGTAGTTCGCTGATTATACGATCTAAATCGGGTTGTGGTAGCCAAACTTCTTTCTGAGCTCGATAGCATATAATAGCCTCGGAAACAATCAACGATATTAGCATACCACAATCAATCATATATCTCAATAGCACTATTGGCATCCAGTGTTTTTCAGATAGGTGTCTACCGAGCCAAACATAACTACACGGATGTAACCCTGTAGCTAATTCGAATGATATCACACGAGCGAATCCGGTTAAATCAAAATCAGGCAATGGTCCATTAATCGCAACACGAGTCATTTCATGCGTGGGGTGTCCAAATCGTTTGAAGTACTCAGCACATTCCCCATACCCGAGAAAACTTCCGGGATAACACGCGGCTATATCAATTGAAATCATACCATCACGTGAGTATTTCGTATTCCACAGTCCTCCATGACCAAATTCGACGCAACTCAATTTAACATCCTCGAGAAAATCACTTCGTGTTGGACGCCATGAGTTTTTTTCTCTTGTGAAGTGAGCTACCACTGATGGAATAGTAAAACTATCCGTGAGTAGTTTTTCATGGGAATTCTCCGGTGAAAAATCACTAGCGATTTTTCTCATTCTGTTATCTAATTCTTCAACGCGATATAATTCGCCATTTGGTCTTACAAATTGATCAAATCCTATTTCGGGATCTTCATCACTTCTAAGTAACCACACTGACACAGGATCATATTTACACAACGCATGAATAGCATCGAATAATTTCTCTTCATAGAAAACATCCCCGACGAACTCCTTAGGGATATATTTCACGGTTCGTTCTCGTGGAAATACTGTTACCGCAGGTGTCCACGCGTGTTTGTTATGATCAATAATCTGTATTGGCGCTCCATTTTTGTTATATTTCGGTTCGTATAAAACCTCTCCGGTTATCGTCATAACGGTTATTGGGAATCGTAATGATGTTTCTAATTTAGCTATATCAGAAATCTTTGCACCATGCTGTTTCACTGTCAGTTCCCATTCGGTTATTTTCCTACGTCGCAGATCAGTTAGTTTATTTCCTCGGGATGCATTTGTGAAGTGTTCCATTACCCGTGTTGCCACGCAATTCAGTGAACTAGAATATTTCATAGGAGCTAGTTTTGCGATATCGGGTTTATCATTTAACGGATATATCCCATAAACCATTGCTGTTACGGGGTAAGATCTTTCGTAGTATGGTTTGTCAATGCCGGTTAGAATTCCTGGTTTGGAATCTCTACTCACAATGACAGCTTTTTTATTCTTGAGGATTGGTTCAAATTTATCCCTAATAATCCATTTGCCATCGACTTCAATAATGAATTTTATTCGGAAAAAATACTTTTTTTCCCCAACACGTGAAATTATCACTGCTACTTTTTCATCAGTCATGGTAGCATCAACAACACCATCAATTCGAAATGTTGACCAACAATAAGATGCTCCATCACGCTTGAATTCATTAAAACAGTCTCTGATTTTACTAATCATGGCTTTATCAAGAATTGTATTCTTTGGTGTATTAGAAACTATATCTAGATTGAATTGAGCATCTTTCCAGGGTAATCTCTTGGACGTTTTTTTTGGTTTATCGAGATTAAATTTAGGATTAATTTTTAATAATCTCTTAAACTCTTTCATGTTTCCGTCTATTAAACGTTTTTTTGGTTTATCGAGATTAAATTTAGGATTAATTTTGTTACGTTTTTTGGGTTTATCGAGATTAAATTTAGGATTAATTTTTAATAATCTTTTAAACTCTTTCATGTTTCCGTCTCTTGGACGTTTTTTGGGTTTATCGAGATTAAATTTAGGATTAATTTTCAATAATCTTTTAAACTCCTTATCAGCATTGAATTCAGCATTTTTCGAAGGCGTTCTCCTTAATTCCCTCATGCTATAATTAAAACAAGCATTTAAATGAAGAATTTATATATAATGAATCACTGCAAGTGGCTTATGATTGGATCAGTAACCCCGTGTAACAAATCATGCAGAAATGAGTTTTGTGGGTATCATATGCAAAGCTTTCGACGTGGAAGCCTTGGCCCGTTACCCTGCATACGATGTGGGGTTGGGGTTAGGGGAAAATCTCAGTTGTGTTTGAATTGCGGTGGAAAGCGATACAGGGAGTTGAAGCGTTATTATGATAAAAGAATAAAAAATGGACAATCAATCAGAAATTATGACCCTGAAAAAGTCCCTGACACTGACAACGTCCCTGACAAAATCATAAGAACTCCTCAAGACTACATCGAAAGATTCATCATTAAACCAAACAATGAATTAGACAAACAATAGTATTATGTATACGAATGAACCAAGAATTCAGACACCATCCCTTGATTACAAATTATGACGCATCCAGTGATGGTGTTGTAAGACACTGTAGACTGAAGAAATCAGTTGGTGCTGTGAATAATCAAGGGTACTTGATGTTTACTGTTGGGAAGAAAACTTATCTCAATCATCGTTTCGCATTTGAATGTTTTTATGGATTGATCGAGGATGATTCTGTCATTGATCACAAGGATTCTAATCCGAAAAACAATTCTTTATCAAATCTGCAGGCTGTTACTCAAAGTGAGAATACCAAACGAGGAAAAACTGGAAAATGCAAAACGGTTGGGAAGAGACCTGTGAAATCTTTGAATACGATAACTAACGAAGAAAAAATATTTCAATCAATAACCAGCGCCGGTAGGCATTTCGATATTTGTTCACCCTCAGTACGAAAAGTTGCAGAGGGGATTTATCGATCGGCTATTCCAAAAAGGACGGGACAAAAAGTTCAATTTAGTTATGTCTAATGCGTCATATTTTTTATTTAGAAATATATCATTATTCTAGAATAATGAATTCTGAAAACATGAATAGCATTTTATCCGAGATTTCAAAATTGAAAAGTTGGGATATTGAACTATCAGATGGGTTAAATCCTGATCAAATCATGTCTGATTGACAATGTCAAAATCAGTGAATAAAAAATTGATGGCTGGTTCGGATTGATCAAGGGAAAAGTGTGGAAAGTGTGGTATTAATTATTTTTTTATACAATTTCTACACTTTCCACAAACTTGATAGGATGAAATAACGCTTCCATGGTGATGTCAAAAATCATATTGATTTGCAATGACATATCAGATTGATCAAGGGAAAAGTGTGGAAAGTGTGGTATTAATTATTTTTTATACAATTTCCACACTTTCCACAAACTTGATAGGATGAAATAACGCTTCCATGGTGATGTCAAAAATCATATTGATTTGCAATGACATATCAGATTGATCAAGGGAAAAGTGTGGAAAGTGTGGTATTAATTATTTTTTTTATACAATTTCCACACTTTCCACAAACTTGATAGGATGAAATAACACTTCCACGATGATGTTAGGTCGGGTTCGGGAAAATTGTTTCACAATTGAAAAAGTGTTTTGCAATTGAAAAATTGTTTCTGATTTCAAATAATGGTCAATGAAGCATTAACAACCCGATTGGCTCGTGAACGACTGGATGCAATCAGGAGATTTGTACCAATTCGTGACTCTGTACGGAATAAACTACAACAACGACAGAGTCTTCAGACTGATTTTGCTGCGGGATCTGAAGAATTGTTTAAACCAGTAACCACAGCAACGAAGGAGATAGAGCGTGCTATACTGGGAGATGATCCTGACGGTAAAAGAAAAGAAGAGGGTCTTATTCCTGTGTTAGAAAAAATAGCAAAAAGAACTAAACAAACAAAAAAATCCTTGCAATCACTTCCTCAGGATATATCAACCGCTTCGAAACGAAAATTTAAAGGATTTCAGGAAGAACTAGTTAGTGGACTACCTAAATCAATTATATTTACCGAGAGCGCTAAACAACAAATTCTCAACGAGGATATAGACAATTTAGGTGAATTCGCTGCTAACAGCTATGATTCACAAGAGAAGTTTTTCACGGACAATTATTTGGATTATAGAATGTCACATAATGAATGGGCTGATATAGTGTATGAAATAAATACTGGGGGTTTAGATAGAAGGATGAAGGAATACAGAGACTTCAAGAGAAAATTTCAACTCCAAATAAGACAGCCATACGATGAGAAGAAATTTCTGGGGAGTGGTCTAGTTGGAAACGCTAGCGTTTCATGTCCTGGTAGTGTTCTCAGTGATATATCACGATTAGAGGTTCTTGTAGGAGGGTTCCGAGCCGGAAATAACTCACCGGAAATAATTAATGAAGCAGCTGATATCTGTAGATGATTATTTCAGGGTGGTATCATGGATATCAGCACATATCGAGATTTCATTGGCGAGTTAGTGGAAAGTGGGTATCATAGTGACTGAATTGAAAAGTCAATTGATTAGATAAATAACAATTGAAAAATTGTTTCTGATTTCAAATAATGATCATACACTACAATCATGATAAACCAACCCCCGTCTACGTAGTTAATTCACGGTTTCCGGTTTATAGAGCATACTACGGAGATGGTTTAGGTAATACCATTGCAGGGTTATTTGCGAGAATGGCTCCAAAAGTGATGCCGTTGGCTAAACAATTAGGAATGAAAGCAATTGATGTTATTCGTGATAAGGGTATTGGTGCTGTTGGAGATCTTGCTGGAAAAGCGTTTTCAACTGCGAAGAATAAATTAACATCATTAGTGAAATCACGGATGAAATCCAAAGGATTTTCAAAACCGTTACCGTCTACAGCGGAAATGCCTGCAAGTGTTAGTAGAATTATAAATAACGCAATAGATGAAAAATTAGCGTCGATGGTTTTAACCCCCGACCAAAGCAATATTGCAAATATGATAGCAGGAAGTGGCTTTAAAAACTACGACGATGAAATGGAAAATCGCGATTTAGACTCTGATAAATAGAATAAAATGTTCAAAAAGTCATCTGATCCAGCGTTTGATATAGACGCCCCAGTTGGCAAGGATGATTCTGTACGCGATTATCAATATTACGCCTATCATGCCATAGACTCAAATAGTCGAGCAAGAATTGATCTTCAAGTCCATGATACCAGTAAATACTTTTTGCCCTGTGAAGCGTTTATTGAAGTAGAAGGAGAAATTGTAACAGCTGCTGATACTCCTGCTGTACCAGCACCGTATCCAGCTGGTACTCAAGTCGGTTTTGTCAATAATGGTATCATGGCGTTATTTGAGAGTGCAAAATATCTCATTGATGGAAAAGAAATTGAGGCGATAGATCGCGATGTTGATGTGGCTACAACAATAATCGGGTTAGCGAGATATTCTGATGATTATACAAGATCAGCAGGACCTTCTATGATGTTTGCAAAGGATGTTAAAAATACCGCTGGAGGAAATCCATTTGTTGTAAGACGACCAAAGAATAATGCTGGCACCGCTAATATTGATGCCGAAGATATGATTATAAACAACGATGTTAATTTCAATCTAGGAGCTGCAACACGTATTTCAATGTTGCAAGGAGCGCGTAAATCATTTTCATGCGCGATTCCACTGCATCATATATTTGGATTCTGTAGAAACGTCAGAAAAGTTATTTATGGAGCGAAGCATACAGTATCGCTTGTACGAAAGAGTGATGATAGTGACGCAATCTGGAGGATTCCAGCAGACAATGCAAATCCAAATGCTGATGCCGGTAAAGTCAATTTAACAAAAATATCATTGTGGATGCCAGTGTTGACTCCAGCAATCACCGCAGAAGAACGATTATGGACCAAGGAGGAAAGTCGTTGTTGAGTTGGCTAACCGTGAGTACAGATGTGAAGCAATCAAATCTGAACGGGTTATTCACGTGGAATCTAGCATCAAAACAAGGTGTTGCTGCGCCACGTCATATATTTATTGCGTTACAAGATAACGCACGAGTTGGCGATCAACGTTTCAGTCATATGATATTTGATCAATTAGGTGTGAAAGACGTCTCACTGAGAATAAACGGCCAACAGGAACCATCCGAGGATATACAACTTAATTACACAGAAAATCATATTGCACGAGTTTATCATCGTCTGTTGTCATTTATGGCACGCGATCAAAATGTGGATACTGGTTTGCAAATATCACAATATGATTTTAAAAATCTGTATCCGATCTATTACTTCTCACTGGAACATCTCGATTTGATGAGACAATCTGTTGTTGATATACATTTTAGAGCTAATGTGACTCGTGGTGCTATTGCTGATTATAGAGCGGTTGCTGTCATTCTCAGTGATAAATCAATGCTACTTGAAGGTGTTGGTGGAAGAATGAGAGTGGTAGATGCACCAGTGGAAAACATGTAATTGAAATTGTAAACGATTTAGAATCAATCAATTATGTATAATGTCATATAGTAATATTAGTGTTGCGTTAACTCCCGGTCAATTAAAAAAAATTGCAATCAGAATCAGCTAAAAAATGTGGAACCACAATCACGTTGAAACCCAACCAAATGACTGGTGGTGCAAATAAACTATCGCTGACAACTCGTCAGGTGAAACATTTCAATGATGCACTAGTAGCAAAAAAGATGTTCAGATTACTCTCTCTGCGGCTGCTATCAAAAATATGATTAAAACAGGCGGTATATTTCCGTTGTTAGCTGCGATTCCAGCATTGATTGCAGCAGCAGCCCCAGCGGTGGCTAAAGCGGCAGCGTTAGGAGCCGTTGGTACTGCAGCAGGAATGGCACTAAAGAAGGCAACTGGGAAAGGATATAAAAAAAGGGAAAGGGTCTTAGACTACCAGGAACCCCGTATTCGTGGTACAGCGGAAAGGGTCTAAGACTAGGACCGGTTTATTAATTGGAGAGTCTATGACTCAGGAACCTATGGTTCCCATGTCCAATTTTGATTTACTCGATGCTGCTAAAAAACTCGCGATTAAAAACTTCAGAGGTGTCTTTATGAAAGATCAATTACCACATCAACCAAACAGCGTTGAAACCGGAATCATTAATTTAGATAACAGCACCGGACCCGGAACTCACTGGGTTGCATACGCTATTGATCCACGTAGGATTGTCTATTTTGATTCATATGGATTAGCCCCACCAAAAGAGTTTATGCGTTATATAAAAACCCTTCCAATGAAGACTTGGTATTCTACGCTACCAACACAAACGATGATTGACCCACCAATATGTGGCAGCGAAGTATTAAATGTCCTTAACGCTATTTCTAACTCCTTGAGTAACCCAAGCGGAAAACCACCACATGTTATCGTGAATGAATACACTAGTAATCGCTGGAGAAAATCGAAGATTTTTCAACGAAGTCGTCAAAAACGATTTTAGAGAGAGAAAGAGTTCTACAATAACATGATTGATATTTGGGGGAGATCTTTGAAACCCAAACCCGATGGCACTGCACCCCCTGATTCTGTCAAGGATATAAAAAAATTAATTAAAGATGAAATCGCTGAGACGTTAAATTTAGTAAATGTTGACCCGAACGAAATAGTTGTATTTCAGGACAAACAGGGTAAATTGAAATCCAGTGATGTGTCATTGAATGACATTTTGATACGGCAGCGCGACGCCGCTGAAAACGCTATTGCGCTATATTCCAACGGTGGACAGCTTAAACCAGGCGCACTTGTTTCTACGATCACCGACGCGATTGCTACCAACGAACGTGAGCTGAATGATCTTATACGAGGTTATAATAATTTTCGCAAAAATGTCGTACATAAATTCTTTGGAACCCCGCTTGTGGTTGGCATGACTCTCGCTGAAATTAAAGACTTGTTGAATTCATTCTTCGCTAACAAGGAAGCTGGAAGGATGATGACTGCTTCAGAAATCAAGGCAAATTATCTCGAGATTTCTAAACTAATACAAGATCAAAAACCCACTAATGACATTGTTGGTAGGTTCTTTGGAAACCCGCTTGTGGCAGGAATGACTCTCGCTGAAATCAGTGAGTTTATCGGCAAGCACACTCACAATGCCTACATCGCTAATAGTTTCTTTGGTGTCCCGGCTACATCTACGATGACTCTCAAAGATATTAATATGTTTATGGTGAGACAAACAACACTTAATACCATCGTGGATAGATTTTTGGGGAGAACACCTGTTTCTGAAACCACATCGTTGACAGGTCCAACCCTCGCTGAAGTTAAAAAAGCTATTGACGAACAAAAATCCACCAACAAAATGGTTAATAATTTCTTTGGAATCTATAACGATAGCAATATCACGACGACACATTTTGACCTCGTTAGTGATTATCAAACCCGAACAACTATGGCATTTAACATCCTTTTATTTACATTTTTTCAACGCCGCGATGGAACGATAATGAAAAATACCGAAATCAAAAAAACCTATCTCGACGTTTACGACGATATTCTTAAACTAAAGGAAGATCAAAAACTAGTCAATGACATTGTTGATAAGTTCTTTGGAAACCAACTTAAGGCAGTCATGACTCTCGCAGAGATTAGCGCGGCCATCAATAGGATAAAAATTCCACATAGTGTAAGCGTCAATAACATCGTGTACACGGTTGATAGTGGGACTTTTGATTGGATCCGGGGAAATGATAATTATCTTCGTGTTGGCAACAGACATACTGGTGCACCAGGTTCCTACCGACTTACAATAATACATCACCGTAAATTTGATTTGGAATTCAGCAACACAAGTATCCGCGGTGTTAACACGCTGACATATATATTAGATAAAGTACCAAAACCTCCACCCTATATACCAATCCCGCTTACGATTGTTATAAGCAGTCCCGACGAATTCGTGATTAGGGAGTCACTACCCTGGATAATAGAATTTGTATCCGGTGTCCCCTCATCCGATCCTAAAACCACTTCGTTGGTGGGATAATTGAAAACACTAGTTGGTTTAAAATAACAACAATGATTCCATCATCGTCGTAATATCGATTCGACACCGTGAAAGAGTTTTCCGCGAATTTGAAATTACTTTCCGCGAACTTGAAAACACAATTGAAAACACTAGTATTTTTAAAATAAAAATGATTTCATCAACGCAATGTCGCTATGATTAGGTCAGAGAATTTCAGACTAGACTCAAAACCCTCACTGAGGAGTATCAAATAAAAATAAAAAAATACCGACGAAGAATCACCGCAATTGATATTACTATGTACTCGGTGTCAAGCGTTCTCGCTGGCGCCGGAATAATACTTGCATCGGTTACAATGATTGCCCCGGTCGTAGTTCCAATTTGCATTTCTGCGGTGGCTACAATCGGGGGTATATCAACCGGGATAGCAAAAAAGATATCATCATGCAGCCAGAGTAAACTGCAGAATTACTTAATTCAATTTCATATTGCATCAACCGCATATTCGCAGTTATCCCTGATGATATCGTCGTCACTCGATAATACAATTATATCAGATAGTGAATTCTCAGCGATGGTCAGTATTTTTGATTCCGCGATATCGAAATTAGAGCGACAACATGAATATAATAACAATGACAACACCGATGGAATTGGAAAACACGAACCCAAAAACCAAAATGATCTCAATAATCTCAACCATAAAAAATTGTGAGTTCTCAGTGATGGTCAGTATTTATGATTCCGCGGTGTCAAAATTAGAAATACAACATGAGTATAATAACAATGACGACACCGATGGAATTACTTCAACAAATACTGGAGAACACGAACCCAGTACAAACAAGCATGATATCAATAACATCAACGGAACCCGAGTTTAGTGTGAATTTCCCTAGCCCAGTCCCCGTGAAGGAGATAGCGCTAGCAAAACTACGAGTGTATCACAGTTGGCCTAATATCAGATCAAAATCATTTGGTGGTCAACAACCCAATAATTCTTTAGTGTTTGCAAATAAGAATAAACCCGACGGAACCCCAGACTGGAACGTTGTTTCCATACCAACCGGATCATACCAAATCGAACAAATCAATAATGAATTCGCGCGTAGAATAAAATCGATTACTGGAAAAGAATCAAAAATCGCTATAACAGTTCATGAGCCGACGCTATCATCCGCAATTGAGATAAGCACAGAAGGATATGTCGTAGATATCTATCAGAGTTCTATTAGAACCGTACTAGGATGGCCTGAAAAACCACCGGAAAAATCCACCGCCGACTTAACCACGGACGTACAATCATATCATGAAATCAATCCCAGTTATCGAGATGATTTATCTGATATAAGAAAAGGAAAAATCGCCGATAGATTTATATTCACCAACAAAGACACATTGCAATGGGATTTTATCATTAAAAGAACAACCGACTCATCTGTTACTATTTCATTTACGCTAACTGACGTCCGTGGTTATTTTAATGAGATTAAACAATTATATGACACACAACTAGAACAACTACGGAAAACAAGATCGCAAAAACACGTTGAAATAATAAATCAACTTATATCGGACATGGAATATATCTATGAACTAATTATTCAAACAATAATTAATGACAACAGCGACAATAAACAACGATTCCTAACCGATTACAATATCACAGAAGACAATCTGCGTAATTTCAAGTTTCCGAAATACAACGCTGATGAATTAGCAAGAATTGTTAAAACCGATATCAAAGCGCTACAAAAATCAGATTCAACTGTCCTCCTCAAATATAATAATGATCCAGATGGTGGTGGTAGGCATATCGCTCCGTTCAACGTGAATATTTCAACGGTCATTGCGCTTAATTTAGTATGTGATGTTATCGAAGGAAGCTATCAGATTAATCTAGAGCAATCAAATCAAGCTCAGCAGGGATATATTCTTTATTCATTTGCACCAACAGCTCCTCCAGGATTCCTAATTATTGAAAACCCAATTAATCCTGTCTACATGCGATGCCATAATAATTCGTTAACGAGAATTAATTTCCGACTTACCGACCAGTCAAATAATCTGATTGATTTACAAGAAGAGGTGTTAGCGATTAGTTTGTTTGTAAAGTCCTAAAGACTGGATCAAATATTCGGTTAAAATCATTTATTATTTTTTGTTAACCTGTAGCAGCAGAGAGGGTGGATGACAACAAGTTGCGACCAAAATTAATTAAAAAATCGTAAAAGTCTCCGTTTTCATTTTTTTAGTTAAAATGAGATTTCGTAGGGAAGGCTCGTTAAGATTTCAATCAATTATTTGTCTAAAAACGTTGTAGGGTTTTCCCCTGAGACATTTTTTTTGGTTAAAATGAGATCGTAGGAAGGCTCGTTTTAAGGATTCAATCAAAATTTTGTCTAAAAACGTTGTAGGGTTCACCCTCTCTGCTGCTAAGGAACTGTCAGTATTGGAGGCAGAATAATAACGAATCTGCGCTTTGCTGATGACATCGATGGCCTTGCAGGAAAGGAGGAGGAGCTAGCTCAGTTGGTGGAAAAACTGGACAGGACAGCTATTGCTTTTGGTATGGAAATCAGTGCAGAGAAGACCAAATTGATGACCAACAACACCAGTGGCATCAGCACTGACATCATGATTAGTGGCCAAAAACTGGAAACAGTTAATAGATTCAAATACTTAGGAGCCATCGTGGCAGACGAGGGATCGAAACCAGAAGTATTGTCCAGGATTGCGCTGACAATAACAGTAATGGCAAGGCTGAAGACAGTTTGGAAAGACAGAAACACCTCAGTCAGCTCAAAAATCAGACTGATGCGCTCCTTGGTTGCATCTGTATTCCTATATGCCTGTGAGTCATGGACCCTCACAGCGGATCTCGAAAGGAGGATACAAGCTGTTGAAATGAGATGCTTTCGAAGGTTGCTTAGCATTACATATAGAGATGATATCACGAATGAGGGAGTGGGAAACAGAATTAAGCAAGTCATTGGGCGCTATGAAGAGCTATTGACCATTGTGAAAAAGCGCAACATGAAATGGTATGGATATGTCACACGATCAACAGGGCTTGCTAAGACAATCATGCAAGATACTGTGCAGGGAGGGCGAAGGAGAGGAAGACAGAGGAAAAGATTGGAGTGTTACGGCTATTGGATTTAATTAATTTATTTTTTTTAAATGTTAAATCCAAATTTGTTATTTTGCCTTTAAAATGAATTGATTGGGAGATTTTTTCTAGAATGTTCAGGCTGACTTAGATTCTCTAATTGTAAACAAGTTTTGACGTTGGCTTGTTTGACCTAAATCCTGACCTTGCTTTAGACATTGTCAACAAGCCTCTAAATCTATTGGTCAATTTCAAGGACAACATTTTTATTTTTAGTTCTTAGGGGTAGGAAAAATCTAGAGTATGTTATTTTTAGTAAAGGTAGTCTCTTTATGTGACCTTCCATGAACTTCTATCAATTTCTAGAAAAGCGCGTGATTACTTGTTTACTTCAGAAAAACAATATATATAGCTGTATTTTAGAAGCTGACATTAGTAGAATATAAATTGGGCTTATTTTAAAGAAGTTGTGTATTTTCTGTTTTGAGTTTAATATCTTGTTCTGGACTGTGTCAATTCGTTGGAAAAGAAGAATTATTCTATTTATCTGGAAAAGGACATATGTTTCATAATTTCATCTGGATGATTTAAAAACATGAACTGCATCACGTGACATTGTCAGCCATTTTGGATTATTACATCGTTAAGATTCGAACCTGGAACTATTAGAACATTTATTTATCAGGACTTGCAATTCTATTAGTGGATTATTTTGTGAATTCTATATTTGTTGGATTTGATTCTCTAAAACTGTAAGTTCAATTGTTTTATTTAAATAATTGTACTTAATAAATTCATTGTTAAAGTTATACAAGCTTGTTAGTTTTCACTCTTTCTGTGTTGCTGCTTATTCGAGTCTAAGCACGTAACATAGAATTGGGGGCTCGTCCGGGATTGAGATTTGAGATAAATTTGAATTTAAATTTGAATTTCCCCTAGTTTTTGAAAATTTTAAATCTTTAGTGAGACTGACACGCTTGTATCAAAATGACTTCTAAGGTAGAAATATTTCTTTCTAATCCTACCCAGGAGCAATTAGATCTTTTCAAAAAAGACGAGTTGGTTCAACTTGCCAGAAAATACGATCTTTCTGAAGTGAATGCTTCTTTAACGAAACAAGATATCAAAAAGATTTTGGTCCAGTATTTGGTAGAACAGGATGTTTTTGAACAAAGTGCTTTGATTCCAGTCAGTAAGTCTGCATCTGACTCTGACATTAAACTAAAGGAATTAGAATTAAAATTCCAGATGGAATTAGAGTTAAAGAAGCTGGAGTTTCAGAAAAGGGAGAAAGAGAAACAAATTGAATTACAAAAAGAGCAAATGCGAATTGAGAGAGAGGAGAAAGAGAAACAAATTGAATTACAAAAAGAGCAAATGTGAATTGAGAGAGAGGAGAAAGAGAAGCAAATTGAATTACAAAAAGAGCAGATGCTGATTGATAGAGAAAAAGAGGAGAAAGAGAGAGAAAGGAAAGGGAGAAAGAGAGACAATTACAATCTGAAAAAGAGGAGAGAGAGACAAGAAAGGGAGAAAGAAAGGCAATTACAATCTGAATTAGAGTTTAAGAAACTGGAATTACAAGAAAGGTTACAAGAAAAACAAATTGAACGAGAGCGAGAGAAGGAAGAAAGGGAATATCAGTGTAAAATGAAAGAATTAGAGCTGGCAAGTGAGAATCACCATCATACTTCAAATCAGAATTTTGATTTAGCAAGGAATATTAGATTAGTGCCCCCTTTCAAAGAAAAAGAAGTAGACAAATATTTTATTCTTTTTGAAAAAGTTGCAGAAAATTTAAAGTGGCCAAGAGAGAATTGGACTCAGTTACTACAATGTGTAATTACTGGTAAGGCTAGTGAGATTTACACTTCACTGTCTGTTCAGCAAAGTGGTGATTATGACGTAGTTAAAGAATGCATTTTAAGAGGTTATGAGTTAGTTCCTGAAGCTTATAGGCAAAAATTTAGAAATTACAGAAAAGAAGCTGGACAGACTCATGTCGAATTTGCTAGACAAAAAGAGCAGTTGTTTGATAGATGGTGTTTAGCCAAGAAAGTTGAGCAAGATTATCAAAATCTCAAGCAAATTATATTAATTGAAGAGTTCAAAAACTGTGTCCATAATGATGTTAAAACTTATCTTGATGAGCATCAGATTGAAACCTTGAAAAATGCTGCTCGAGCTGCTGACGAATATTCTTTGACACATAAAGTTCCTTTTGTTAACAAGACTTCTACTCAACAATTTACTGGCAGAAAAGTATTTCCGCCTAATTCAAGCCCTTCTAAAACTCAAAATAACACAACTTTCAGGAGTCAGACTTGAGAGAAGTTTGATTCTAAATCCTTGTCTCTTCCGACGTGTAACTTTTGCAAGAAAAAAGGACACGTTATTTCTGATTGCTACAAATTGAAAAATAGGCAACAGAATCAAGATAGACCAGTTCCAAATGCTCTTATTTACAAGAGGTCAAGGTCACAGTCATGTAATGAAAGCAATACATTTGTTGGGTCTAATAAATCCCAGTCTGATTTTGATATGGAGAATTATGAACCATTCATATCGAAGGGCTCTGTATCATTTTTGGGTGATTCAGCCAATCCCACCCCTATTAAAATTTTAAGGGACACAGGAGCCTCTCAGAGTCTTTTATTATCAGGTACTTTGCCTTTATCTGAGAAGTCTTCTTCTAATGAAAGTGTTCTTATTCAGGGGTTGGAGTGCTGTTTTGTTAATGTTCCTCTCCATTGTGTAAATTTGTCATCAGACTTAGTGTCAGGACCTGTGACAATCGGAACAGTCTCGGTTTTACCCGTTGAGGGAATAGATTTATTGCTAGGCAACGACTTAGCTGAGGACAAGGTTGTGGTTAATCCACTTGTAACTGACAAGCCTAATTTGGATCAAAAAGTTGATCCAATTGAAAAAGAAATCCCTGATATATTTCATTCTTGTACAGTTACTAGAGCTATGGTAAAGAAAGCTCTTGAGAATGAAGTTGAAAAGGGCAGTATTCCCTTCGTTGACATATGCATGGGTCAGGTTTATGTTGTTGAGGGCAGTATTCCCTTATCGGACTCCTGCATGGGTCAGGCTTATATTGAAAAAGCCAGTATTCCTTCAACTGACGCTTGTATAGGTCAGGTTTTTGATGAGGTCACTTTTACTCTTGGTTTAGATCAATCAGAAAGTATTGATCATAGTGATCCTCTTTTGACAACTCATTCTCTTTATTTTAATCAGGGTGATGATTTTGAGAGTGATGTTACAGAAGGCAGCATTCCTTCAACTGGCACTTGTATAGGTCAGGTTTTGGATGAGATCACGTTTACTCTTGGTTTAGATCAATCAGAAGGTATTGATCATAGTGATCATCTTTTAATAACTCATTCTCTTAATCAGGGTGATAAACGACAGTCACTTGTCGTTGAACAGGAAAAAGATCCTGAGATCTCCTGTTTGTTTCAAAGGGTCATAAATGAGACTGAAGTTACTGAAGTTCCTGTCTGTTATTTCATTAAAAATGGAATTCTTATGAGAAAATGGAGACCTCCCGAGGTACCTGCTGGTGATAAATGGTCAGTGAACTATCAAATAGTAGTTCCAAAACCTTACAGACAGGAAATACTTAATCTGGCCCATGAAACTCTTTTGGCTGGTCATTTAGGGATTAAGAAAAGTATCACAAGATCTTGACTCACTTCTATTGGCCAGAAATCGAAAGTGATGTTGTCAAATACTGTAGATCTTGTTATGCTTGTCAAATGGTAGGAAAACCCAACCAGAAGATACGTAAGGCTCATCTGCAACCTATTCCTACGTTTGATGAAACATTCAGTGGAATTATGGTAGATTGTGTGGATTCCCTACCCAAGACCAAGTCAAGTAATCAATTAAAGTTAAAAATGAAACTAAGGTTTGATAGAACTGAAAGGGAGAGAACTTTTGAGTATGATAATGGAGTTGTGTTACTCTTGTTCATTCTTCTTACTTTTCTTCAAAATAGATATTACGGCCCTTACAAAGTTAAGAAGAAAATGAATTAAGTTATAGTATTAGTGCTCCTGGGATCTAAATTAGTTATAGGAGTACCAGTATATTGAAAGAAATAGCCATGTTAAATATGTAATTAATTTAGTTGTACCAGTCCCTCTTAGCGAAGGAATATCATCAGGATTCGACTGATATTGGAGCTACGAATTGTTGGAATTTAGAAATTGTAAAAAATCTAGACCAGAAACTTTCACAGTTGCAAGTGCAAGAAAGAAATGAACTGAAAGTTATTATTATATGAGCACTTATGTCCAGATATTCTTACAAGGACAAACAAAATTTTCATGACGTTGAGATTGAGAATTCCATGCAGGACGAGTCCACTCAAACAGGAATATTTGAAAAAGGAAATTCAATATTTGCTGGAGAATGATTTTATCAAGCCCAGTAAAAGTGATTGGAGTTCACTATGCATATTTGTTCCTAAACCAGATAAAACTCTCCGTATGTGTACTGATTAAAGGAAGGTGAACAGAGTGACAAAAACAGATTCATTCCCATTAACAAGAAGTGACTATTCTATTGATAAAATTGGGAATGCCAAGTACGTCACCAAATTCTGACCTTCTGAAAGGATTTTGGCAGATTCCACTACGGAAAGAGCAAAGGAAAACTCAATATTGCGACTCCAAAAGGACTCTACCAATATAAAGAAAGTCCATTTCAACGTCTCATAAAAATGTTCATCACTGGTCTAGAGATTTGTGACGTCATCATCTACAACGACACCTGGAGAGAACATCTAGCAACAATTCGATAATTCTTTAACAGACTCACTAATGTATGTTTGACAATTAATTTGTCTAAAAGTGAGTTCTGCTGACTCTACCAATATAAAGAAAGTCCATTTCAACGTCTCATAAAAATGTTCATCACTGGTCTAGAGATTTGTGACGTCATCATCTACAACGACACCTGGAGAGAACATCTAGCAACAATTCGATAATTCTTTAACAGACTCACTAATGTATGTTTGACAATTAATTTGTCTAAAAGTGAGTTCTGCTGTACTTGTGTGCCTTTTTTTTTTTAGGACATTTTGTGGGACATGGACAAGTTAAAAGGTTGAGGCTATTTCTTGATAAAATAATTGTAGACACTCTTTCCCGTGTATAATTCATTATATTGTGTAATTTTTAATCTCAGATGTAAATTGGTTTGTGATAAAAAGAAAGTTTTATCATATAAACCTTTCTTTTTATTTTATGGGGGAAGGTGTTACGGCTATTGGATTTAATTAATTAATTTTTTTTAAATGTTAAATCCAAATTTGTTATTTTGCCTTTAAAATGAATTGATTGGGAGATTTTTTCTAGAATGTTCAGGCTGACTTAGATTCTCTAATTGTAAACAAGTTTTGACCTTGGCTTGTTTGACCTAAATCCTGACCTTGCTTTAGACATTGTCAACAAGCCTCTAAATCTATTGGTCAATTTCAAGGACAACATTTTTATTTTTAGTTCTTAGGGGTAGGAAAAATCTAGAGTATGTTATTTTTAGTAAAGGTAGTCTCTTTATGTGACCTTCCATGAACTTCTATCAATTTCTAGAAAAGCGCGTGATTACTTGTTTACTTCAGAAAAACAATATATATAGCTGTATTTTAGAAGCTGACATTAGTAGAATATAAATTGGGCTTATTTTAAAGAAGTTGTGTATTTTCTGTTTTGAGTTTAATATCTTGTTCTGGACTGTGTCAATTCGTTGGAAAAGAAGAATTATTCTATTTATCTGGAAAAGGACATATGTTTCATAATTTCATCTGGATGATTTAAAAACATGAACTGCATCACGTGACATTGTCAGCCATTTTGGATTATTACATCGTTAAGATTCGAACCTGGAACTATTAGAACATTTATTTATCAGGACTTGCAATTCTATTAGTGGATTATTTTGTGAATTCTATATTTGTTGGATTTGATTCTCTAAAACTGTAAGTTCAATTGTTTTATTTAAATAATTGTACTTAATAAATTCATTGTTAAAGTTATACAAGCTTGTTAGTTTTCACTCTTTCTGTGTTGCTGCTTATTCGAGTCTAAGCACGTAACATAGAATTGGGGGCTCGTCCGGGATTGAGATTTGAGATAAATTTGAATTTAAATTTGAATTTCCCCTAGTTTTTGAAAATTTTAAATCTTTAGTGAGACTGACACGCTTGTATCAAAATGACTTCTAAGGTAGAAATATTTCTTTCTAATCCTACCCAGGAGCAATTAGATCTTTTCAAAAAAGACGAGTTGGTTCAACTTGCCAGAAAATACGATCTTTCTGAAGTGAATGCTTCTTTAACGAAACAAGATATCAAAAAGATTTTGGTCCAGTATTTGGTAGAACAGGATGTTTTTGAACAAAGTGCTTTGATTCCAGTCAGTAAGTCTGCATCTGACTCTGACATTAAACTAAAGGAATTAGAATTAAAATTCCAGATGGAATTAGAGTTAAAGAAGCTGGAGTTTCAGAAAAGGGAGAAAGAGAAACAAATTGAATTACAAAAAGAGCAAATGCGAATTGAGAGAGAGGAGAAAGAGAAACAAATTGAATTACAAAAAGAGCAAATGTGAATTGAGAGAGAGGAGAAAGAGAAGCAAATTGAATTACAAAAAGAGCAGATGCTGATTGATAGAGAAAAAGAGGAGAAAGAGAGAGAAAGGAAAGGGAGAAAGAGAGACAATTACAATCTGAAAAAGAGGAGAGAGAGACAAGAAAGGGAGAAAGAAAGGCAATTACAATCTGAATTAGAGTTTAAGAAACTGGAATTACAAGAAAGGTTACAAGAAAAACAAATTGAACGAGAGCGAGAGAAGGAAGAAAGGGAATATCAGTGTAAAATGAAAGAATTAGAGCTGGCAAGTGAGAATCACCATCATACTTCAAATCAGAATTTTGATTTAGCAAGGAATATTAGATTAGTGCCCCCTTTCAAAGAAAAAGAAGTAGACAAATATTTTATTCTTTTTGAAAAAGTTGCAGAAAATTTAAAGTGGCCAAGAGAGAATTGGACTCAGTTACTACAATGTGTAATTACTGGTAAGGCTAGTGAGATTTACACTTCACTGTCTGTTCAGCAAAGTGGTGATTATGACGTAGTTAAAGAATGCATTTTAAGAGGTTATGAGTTAGTTCCTGAAGCTTATAGGCAAAAATTTAGAAATTACAGAAAAGAAGCTGGACAGACTCATGTCGAATTTGCTAGACAAAAAGAGCAGTTGTTTGATAGATGGTGTTTAGCCAAGAAAGTTGAGCAAGATTATCAAAATCTCAAGCAAATTATATTAATTGAAGAGTTCAAAAACTGTGTCCATAATGATGTTAAAACTTATCTTGATGAGCATCAGATTGAAACCTTGAAAAATGCTGCTCGAGCTGCTGACGAATATTCTTTGACACATAAAGTTCCTTTTGTTAACAAGACTTCTACTCAACAATTTACTGGCAGAAAAGTATTTCCGCCTAATTCAAGCCCTTCTAAAACTCAAAATAACACAACTTTCAGGAGTCAGACTTGAGAGAAGTTTGATTCTAAATCCTTGTCTCTTCCGACGTGTAACTTTTGCAAGAAAAAAGGACACGTTATTTCTGATTGCTACAAATTGAAAAATAGGCAACAGAATCAAGATAGACCAGTTCCAAATGCTCTTATTTACAAGAGGTCAAGGTCACAGTCATGTAATGAAAGCAATACATTTGTTGGGTCTAATAAATCCCAGTCTGATTTTGATATGGAGAATTATGAACCATTCATATCGAAGGGCTCTGTATCATTTTTGGGTGATTCAGCCAATCCCACCCCTATTAAAATTTTAAGGGACACAGGAGCCTCTCAGAGTCTTTTATTATCAGGTACTTTGCCTTTATCTGAGAAGTCTTCTTCTAATGAAAGTGTTCTTATTCAGGGGTTGGAGTGCTGTTTTGTTAATGTTCCTCTCCATTGTGTAAATTTGTCATCAGACTTAGTGTCAGGACCTGTGACAATCGGAACAGTCTCGGTTTTACCCGTTGAGGGAATAGATTTATTGCTAGGCAACGACTTAGCTGAGGACAAGGTTGTGGTTAATCCACTTGTAACTGACAAGCCTAATTTGGATCAAAAAGTTGATCCAATTGAAAAAGAAATCCCTGATATATTTCATTCTTGTACAGTTACTAGAGCTATGGTAAAGAAAGCTCTTGAGAATGAAGTTGAAAAGGGCAGTATTCCCTTCGTTGACATATGCATGGGTCAGGTTTATGTTGTTGAGGGCAGTATTCCCTTATCGGACTCCTGCATGGGTCAGGCTTATATTGAAAAAGCCAGTATTCCTTCAACTGACGCTTGTATAGGTCAGGTTTTTGATGAGGTCACTTTTACTCTTGGTTTAGATCAATCAGAAAGTATTGATCATAGTGATCCTCTTTTGACAACTCATTCTCTTTATTTTAATCAGGGTGATGATTTTGAGAGTGATGTTACAGAAGGCAGCATTCCTTCAACTGGCACTTGTATAGGTCAGGTTTTGGATGAGATCACGTTTACTCTTGGTTTAGATCAATCAGAAGGTATTGATCATAGTGATCATCTTTTAATAACTCATTCTCTTAATCAGGGTGATAAACGACAGTCACTTGTCGTTGAACAGGAAAAAGATCCTGAGATCTCCTGTTTGTTTCAAAGGGTCATAAATGAGACTGAAGTTACTGAAGTTCCTGTCTGTTATTTCATTAAAAATGGAATTCTTATGAGAAAATGGAGACCTCCCGAGGTACCTGCTGGTGATAAATGGTCAGTGAACTATCAAATAGTAGTTCCAAAACCTTACAGACAGGAAATACTTAATCTGGCCCATGAAACTCTTTTGGCTGGTCATTTAGGGATTAAGAAAAGTATCACAAGATCTTGACTCACTTCTATTGGCCAGAAATCGAAAGTGATGTTGTCAAATACTGTAGATCTTGTTATGCTTGTCAAATGGTAGGAAAACCCAACCAGAAGATACGTAAGGCTCATCTGCAACCTATTCCTACGTTTGATGAAACATTCAGTGGAATTATGGTAGATTGTGTGGATTCCCTACCCAAGACCAAGTCAAGTAATCAATTAAAGTTAAAAATGAAACTAAGGTTTGATAGAACTGAAAGGGAGAGAACTTTTGAGTATGATAATGGAGTTGTGTTACTCTTGTTCATTCTTCTTACTTTTCTTCAAAATAGATATTACGGCCCTTACAAAGTTAAGAAGAAAATGAATTAAGTTATAGTATTAGTGCTCCTGGGATCTAAATTAGTTATAGGAGTACCAGTATATTGAAAGAAATAGCCATGTTAAATATGTAATTAATTTAGTTGTACCAGTCCCTCTTAGCGAAGGAATATCATCAGGATTCGACTGATATTGGAGCTACGAATTGTTGGAATTTAGAAATTGTAAAAAATCTAGACCAGAAACTTTCACAGTTGCAAGTGCAAGAAAGAAATGAACTGAAAGTTATTATTATATGAGCACTTATGTCCAGATATTCTTACAAGGACAAACAAAATTTTCATGACGTTGAGATTGAGAATTCCATGCAGGACGAGTCCACTCAAACAGGAATATTTGAAAAAGGAAATTCAATATTTGCTGGAGAATGATTTTATCAAGCCCAGTAAAAGTGATTGGAGTTCACTATGCATATTTGTTCCTAAACCAGATAAAACTCTCCGTATGTGTACTGATTAAAGGAAGGTGAACAGAGTGACAAAAACAGATTCATTCCCATTAACAAGAAGTGACTATTCTATTGATAAAATTGGGAATGCCAAGTACGTCACCAAATTCTGACCTTCTGAAAGGATTTTGGCAGATTCCACTACGGAAAGAGCAAAGGAAAACTCAATATTGCGACTCCAAAAGGACTCTACCAATATAAAGAAAGTCCATTTCAACGTCTCATAAAAATGTTCATCACTGGTCTAGAGATTTGTGACGTCATCATCTACAACGACACCTGGAGAGAACATCTAGCAACAATTCGATAATTCTTTAACAGACTCACTAATGTATGTTTGACAATTAATTTGTCTAAAAGTGAGTTCTGCTGACTCTACCAATATAAAGAAAGTCCATTTCAACGTCTCATAAAAATGTTCATCACTGGTCTAGAGATTTGTGACGTCATCATCTACAACGACACCTGGAGAGAACATCTAGCAACAATTCGATAATTCTTTAACAGACTCACTAATGTATGTTTGACAATTAATTTGTCTAAAAGTGAGTTCTGCTGTACTTGTGTGCCTTTTTTTTTTTAGGACATTTTGTGGGACATGGACAAGTTAAAAGGTTGAGGCTATTTCTTGATAAAATAATTGTAGACACTCTTTCCCGTGTATAATTCATTATATTGTGTAATTTTTAATCTCAGATGTAAATTGGTTTGTGATAAAAAGAAAGTTTTATCATATAAACCTTTCTTTTTATTTTATGGGGGAAGGTGTTACGGCTATTGGATTTAATTAATTAATTTTTTTTAAATGTTAAATCCAAATTTGTTATTTTGCCTTTAAAATGAATTGATTGGGAGATTTTTTCTAGAATGTTCAGGCTGACTTAGATTCTCTAATTGTAAACAAGTTTTGACCTTGGCTTGTTTGACCTAAATCCTGACCTTGCTTTAGACATTGTCAACAAGCCTCTAAATCTATTGGTCAATTTCAAGGACAACATTTTTATTTTTAGTTCTTAGAGGTAGGAAAAATCTAGAGTATGTTATTTTTAGTAAAGGTTGTCTCTTTCTGTGACCTTCCATGAACTTCTATCAATTTCTAGAAAAGCGCGTGATTACTTGTTTACTTCAGAAAAACAATATATATAGCTGTATTTTAGAAGCTGACATTAGTAGAATATAAATTGGGCTTATTTTAAAGAAGTTGTGTATTTTCTGTTTTGAGTTTAATATCTTGTTCTGGACTGTGTCAATTCGTTGGAAAAGAAGAATTATTCTATTTATCTGGAAAAGGACATATGTTTCATAATTTCATCTGGATGATTTAAAAACATGAACTGCATCACGTGACATTGTCAGCCATTTTGGATTATTACATCGTTAAGATTCGAACCTGGAACTATTAGAACATTTATTTATCAGGACTTGCAATTCTATTAGTGGATTATTTTGTGAATTCTATATTTGTTGGATTTGATTCTCTAAAACTGTAAGTTCACTTGTTTTATTTAAATAATTGTACTTAATAAATTCATTGTTAAAGTTATACAAGCTTGTTAGTTTTCACTCTTTCTGTGTTGCTGCTTATTCGAGCCTAAGCACGTAACAGGAGGATAACATCTCAGAGTGGACAGGACTGAAGCTGAGTGACACATTGAGAGTATCCGTTGTCAGGTCATCAGTGGTGCCCCAACGGTCGGCAAAACTAAGGGATAGATAGATAGATAGATAGATAGATAGATAGATAGATAGATAGATAGATAGATAGATAGATAGATAGATAGATAGATAGATAGATAGATAGATAGATAGATAGATAGATAGATAGATAGATAGATAGATAGATAGATAGATAGATAGATAGATAGATAGATAGATAGATAGATAGATAGATAGATAGATAGATAGATAGATAGATAGATAGATAGATAGATAGATAGATAGATAGATAGATAGATAGATAGATAGATAGATAGATAGATAGATAGATAGATAGATAGATAGATAGATAGATAGATAGATAGACAGACAGACAGACAGCCCTTCTTATGGACTTACATAAACCAGACTATCCCTTGCACAATAAATAAACGGCAAGTACAAATCTGATATTGACCTTACGACAGATGATACCAATCTGCATACCAATCACGTGACATGACAACCTGTTAACCTCCGACAAACATGCAGTATTTGGCAGATATATATTTAAGTCTGAGTGATATGTTTATTAAAAATTAATTGTGTTATTCTTAACAAATGTAAAATTACAAAGTAACATTAATTATACTGCAGTAGACAATATGTAGTTCAAGTTCGTTATAAACTGTTTGATTTCAGTAAGTAATAAAGATCAATTTCAAAGCTGCTCGAGAACTTGTATATGAAAACGGAAATTTATGAAATGCAAAATTATACTAATGTATTTGGTAAATTATCGCATCCTTAATTGTTTAACATATGGCTTATGTGTATGCTGCCTTGAAAGTTAATTAATTAAATATTAATAAAAAAATTCTAAATAACTACTGTTTAGAAGTAAACTGTTGTACATTATAATTTTAAGGTTTTCCTGTGTTTGTCAGACGTAATTGTGACAAATTGTTGATGTAAATATATAATTGCGTACTTAATATAACGATATTTATCTGAAACCATTATTTTGGTATTTCTTATTATTACATGTATTATATCCCCACCCCTCCTTCAGTCTCATGAGAAAGTAATGAGTTACTCAAGTGTGTGAAAATCGAGACAATAAATTATTATGTTTGGGACAATCAAACATTAAAATGTACATTTTCAAACTTTAAAATAATGCAGTATGAGGTTCAGTCCATCCTATACAAGAAAAATAATGTACATAACACCCCACAAGTTACGGGGTTCTCCATCCATATTCTAGAAACGTTTATTGTTATGTATATTTGTCAATTTCAATTTCTTTTTCTTTTTTTCAAGCCGTCGACGGGAAGTATTTTCTAAATACGTTTATGCAAACAAACATGTAATTGCCATCAATTATTTCCATATTCAGCTGCTCACAATAAAATATTTTTTAATCGAAATTTTGTCTATGTTTCTGGAAAGGAATAAATCTAATTCCTTAAATTAGACGATTTAATACGACTGTCAGAATTACGAGGTTCCCACTGACTTCCTCTCACCCTTTTCGATGGGGAAATTAACAAATCATTGAACAATTTGTACATGCTTATCATATCATAATCAGTACATTATTGATTATTGCCACACGCAGCTTGTCGGAGGAATATGGCGGACGAATGCAAGGCCTGAAGGTGTGTCAAATTTACGTTCGCTGATTAATTAATTGATAAGCATGATTGACAAGTGGCGATAGGTCAGTTCTCCCCCAAATTCAGCTTACGGCTTTCACGCCTAACAAGGCGCAATTACTATTGTGGAGTTGCTAGATAAACATTTCTTTCAAGACAATACTAAGCCCCACCTCCACCCCACGCCACGATTTCACAAATTCAGACTTCTTCCCTTTCTCCTTAACGTACGGAATAATAGAGTAGTTATGTAATCAGTTACTGTTATCATCACAGCAGGGCTATTCATGGCCAAAAACCTGGCTGCGCTGAACATATAAATTATATTGCTTGGATTCACTACAATTTGTTAGGATGTGAGTGCTATCACCTCCTACCTATTAGGGCGGTTTGACTATCATTATCTAAGAGATGATCGAACACTTTCTTCGATAAAGGTAAATCATATAGAATAGAACAACATGGTCCCTGCATGTCAAATATAATAGTTTAATCAATTACACAAACAAAACGAAACTGAACATGACATTTGAAAGATACATTGTTTTATAAATGGAATTATAAAATTATGCCAAATGCAGTTAGTCGTGTTGTTATACAAGAGAAACAAATATCATGATAAATCAAAGTGAATGATCGAACAGAAATTGCAGGCATATAAGTAAAAGCTGATTGCTTCCGGTCTTTTCCAAATCATTGTTGGAAACTGGTCGGCGTTGCTGTATTTCTCTCCTCCTCCTCCTCCTCCTCCTCCTCTCTCTCTCTCTCTCTCTCTCTCTCTCTCTCTCTCTCTCTCTCTCTCTCTCTCTCTCTCTCTCTCTCTCTCTCTCTCTCACTTCTTCGGGTCATGAACGGTAACTTGGTATTGTGTGCACTCCTTTCCACCTTGTAGAACAGGTAAGGATAAAAAAAACATCTTCTCTTGTACTTTTATGAAACTCACCTCATTTTCTATCACGCCCAGTCTCTCGTTCTAGTGTCCTTAACTTTGCAGACACTCGCCCATTGGCCGATTTATTTAACGAGAAAAATTACTTGTTAATTTCCTCGGAATCCTTAAGACGACTCTTTCGGCAGAAAAGTTGGACAACCTAATTTCGCAAGAGAAGTTACTTAAAGCATTGTATTTCCTCTGGGCAAAAAAATCACTCGTTTAGCTTAGATAATCGAGATGAACTTTTTCTAACCGCCAAAAATAAACACTCCCATCAACCTCAAAATAATTATCGGTAGACTGCATTTATTATTAATTGTTCTAGATATATCACTTTATGTCATATATTTCAAATGGCTCGAAATTGTTTCTCAACTTTGTCATTCCCTTTAGTAGACCATGTTAACATGTGTGTGTGTGCATGCATGTGTGTTAGTGTGTGTTAATGGTGAAACATTTTCAAGATACTTTCTCGCAGCACATTTTGTCGTGGTCAGCGTGACACGTAACATTTAGCTTTATATATTGGCTAGGCTCGCAACAAATAGGTAGTTTGCGATGGTTTTCTATGTTCTGTGTGGGGCATAATTGTATTTTAATTAGGACCCGCCCAAATAAAGGTCAGGAAATATGCCGGAAGAAATACAATCCTTTAAGTAACTTCTCTTGCGAAATTAGGCAGTCCAGAATTTCTGTCAAAAGAGTCATCTGAGGGATTCCGAGGAAATGAGAGAGAGAGAGAGAGAGAGAGAGAGAGAGAGAGAGAGAGAGAGAGAGAGAGAGAGAGAGAGAGAGAGAGAGAGAGAGAGAGAGAGAGTAAATACTTATTCATTCGTGTTTGAAGTTTAGTTAATGTACTCCTTTACTGTTGTGTTCAGATATGATTTATAATGAATATTTAATTCAAGTATAAATTGGAATTACAAATTGTTCATTTGATTTCTGGTATAAAACAATACTCTGGGATTACTGTAAATTCATTAAAAGATATTCTGAAATATATCATTGTGACAGATCAATAATGTTGGTGCATTCAAAGATATTGGTACAGCACCTCATTCAAAATTGGAATTCATTACGAACATTGTACACTTTTTGATTTGAGATAGAACATTCTGGATTATTTGGGATTCGATTCGCATTAAGTTCCTCGTAATTTTTCACATTGTAATCTAGAGAAATAAATTATTTCTAAAGTTTAATAAATTTGTTGGTTTGTTATCAAGTGTAAGACTACAATCTTTACATAAATAAATAAATAAATACATACATACATACATACATACATACATACATACATACATACATACATACATACATACATACATACATACATACATACATACATACATACATAAATACATACATACATACATACATACATACATACATACATACATACATACATACATACATACATACATACCATTGTAAGAGTATATATTGTTGATACCGATAACGTGCATTATCGTTGATATTCGATAGTATCTTATTTAGGTTGTAGTAAGTACTTAAGTAATTATTAAGTAAATAAGCCGTTACGTAAGTAAGCAAGCCAGTAAAAAGGTACATATCATGATGATATTACTACTAATAATAATCATATTGCTGTTGCTGCTGCTAATACTACAATAACAACATAAACAATAATAACTACTGCTACTACTATTATTACTACTACTACTAATATGAAGAAGAAGAAGAAGAAGAAGAAGAAGAAGAAGAAGAAGAAGAAGAAGAAGAAGAAGAAGAAAAAGAAGAAGAAGAAGAAGAAAAAGAAGAAGAAGAAGAAGAAGAAGAAGAAGAAGAAGAAAAAGAAGAAGCAGCAGCAGCAGCAGAAGAAGAAGAAGAAGAAGAAGAAGAAGAAGAAGAAGAAGAAGAAGAAGAAGAAGAAGAAGAAGAAGAAGAAGAAAGAAGATGAAGTATTTGTAGGGTCTTGATCCTCTCACGAACATTACCTTCTAAAAATAAGTCGCCAAATTTCAAAGAATTTACTACATCTAAATAATATTTTGTTACATATTTTCAATATTATGGTGCGTGACAAACACTGGCATTATGTTGACGTAGGTATACGAAAGCATAATTAGTGTGTGGTTTACGTCAACTATTGTTTTTGTTAGACATATTGCGTACAGGCGGAGTTCTATGCAGCACAGTGGGGACAAACTCTATGTTTGTTAGATGCATACAAATTTACCGCCCATAAATTGTATAGCTATAATAAACCTTATAAAATGTGAAAAAAGCCATTTTGTAAAGCTTTTGATTGGGAATCCAGGTGTGTAAATACATACATTTCACGCGGAATATCTCCAATTACTTTCGAATTTGTTTTCAATTATGAACGCAACATGAGCAAGCGAAAAACTGCTAACAAAGTGCGTTAAGCCAATTATACTTGGTGGAGTGTATTTTTATTTCCTGCAAAGTCTGACTGGCACGCATAAATAGCACTGAAAAGCATCTCACTAATATCACCCCATCACGTTCTCTCATTACTAAAAGCCAAATGTTACTGTCTGCCAGTTGCTTCAAACGTTCATGACTGACGCTCATCGCCCTGTCTTGAAGGTTTCTTGCCCAGTCCCTTCACGTATTCTTGCTTTCGAGGTGTTGTTTTCCAAAAGTTTAATGAGATACAGAAATAGAACCGACGATGGAGCGAACAGTGTACGATGAACGCTGGCGAGAAAACAAACTTTCGTAACAGGCATTTCAAGGCCCGCCCAAAGTTTCTTTTTATACCTTCTAAGCATTTGCCACATCCAAACTTTTGTGCGGATAGAAAAGAGGAAATATAATTATTGAGACATTTTTGTAACACTTTTCTTACCTTTCTATGTCAGGGTATTCTTGTGTGTGTGTGTGAGAGAGAGAGAGAGAGAGAGAGAGAGAGAGAGAGAGAGAGAGAGAGAGAGAGCACTGACACACATATAGCAAGCATTTTCCTTTAGCATTATTGTACTTAAGCCATTTAGCAGAAAGCGTTTCGAGAGATTAAATGAATCAGTTATTTGTTCTTTACTTTTCTTCACGTCAGTTTCTTCAATAAAACACCAGATTAGATTAGGACTGAGAAGAGATCAATGATCAAAAGTTTGAAGGACTGATTGACACGTATGTGAAATATAGGGTAGTAACTATGAAATTCTTCTATTTGTGACAGATAACACATAATTCATATATCTTTGTAGTCTTATTTTATGTAAAATAAATTCAATACTACGTAACTTGTGTTTGCACAGAGATTACCACCATTGATGAACAACCATAAATAAATTGCAACTGAAGTATTTTAGGTTCGAGTGGGATATTTTATTTTCGGTAATACGAAGAGAATCCTCTTCAGAAAGGATTGAGAAATTCTCGGGTGTTGCCACATTACGTCAGCAATTATATCAAAATCAATGGCATGTGTTTGATTTTTGAAAAATAACAATAATATTTGAAGTACTCTCCATTTCAATTTATTCAACATTTAGTTAATCGGCCAGAGAAGTCTTAAAAAAATTATGAAACCAACTGAGTTTTCGTATTGCATCAATATGCTTTTTCCTCTCTAAAGCAACATGTTGATAACCCCATGTTGCTACAAACCCAATTCTATCGTAATTACACATGAAATCCTTTATGTTAACTTAGTTTGCATGTCTCATAAACGTTAATCTTAATCCATATAGATTCCGTCAATAAATGTTATGAATTCCTTTGAAATTGTATATATTGACATTAAAGTCAGTGATAGTTTCCTTGTCACAACCATTATAGTCTACGTCGACGTGGTCATGTAGGTGTATTTACCCATCTATAATTAAATATTAATTTTGTTCTAAAATTTAATACGAATATAGTGTAAACAAAGTATGTTTAGTTCTGATTGCTGAATGCTCTGCACCTTAACTGTCATCAAGAAACTTCCAGACAGGAACGCCATTGTGGGAGTCGGGGCATGTGCATGTGCTGTAAAATTGCTGTAGCCTATATACGAAAATTAGCAAGCCCGTCAAGTTTTGCCCCCTGCTTCCAGACAAAAAGTTTGATCGCTAAGAACTTTTGCAATGGTGGTCAGAACCTAAACATTGTCCAGAGAAAAGCGCACCAGGTCTAATCGTCACAATATATGGTTGTACGAAATTTTTCTCCATCATGACTTGATTTCATTGTAACATAACATCGCGTGACATTCAATCCGGTTTGTACTGGATCACACCATTTGGGTTGACTTAGTCCAAAAATGTCCACATATTTTAACACTGAGATTTCAACTTTCAGCCGTATGTGTTTGTCGATACATATAAATAATGAGTTTCAAAGCAGTATGGATGCATGAAGTCTTTTAATGAATTCACAATAATCTTCAATGGTCAATGGCCACTTCTTTGTTTTCAAGACATCAAGATATTTATGAAAAAGGTTTTGCATGCAGTTCATTAACTTGCATGGATACTTGTTCACAGTGCCGACTACAAGCCTTTTAAGGTTCGTTAATTCTGACAACACCGTGTGTAAAACGTAAACCATGACTCATAAAAATTTCAATCTAATTACATTTTCTAGGTAAAATTCATCATCCGTTAATATAAGTAAAAAAGGTCACTTGCATGAGTATTTGTTATCGAGAACGAGTCTATAACATCTGTGATACACTTGTGTATCTAGTTAATATGTCGCTTGCAAGCAATGTACACTGTGGTGTTTGCAGTGATAACAGATTATCTAAAATAACAACTATATAAACTGATAACAGATTATCTACATTAACAAAAATATAAACTGACGGTATGGTGTATTTTGATAAATCAGCCCGCACCTCACCCACCCCACCCCCACCCCCGTGTTGATACTGACAGACCATTTGTAGATTACCTATTCATAAAATCGAGGAAGGTTTGCAAATAAATACTGATGTTACCTATAGATGCTGATCGATTGTTTTGGGATTTCATGAACTACCGTTTGTTGATGATTCCTTTTGGCGACATGTACAGAATATTTCTGGATCATATCCTGTATTTCACCAGTTGTAAACAAAGGTGTAATAGAGCAACCGTATGTCACGTGGACATTTTCAATTTCGGCTACATTTGGAATCACCTCACAATTAATACTACCAGTTCAGTACGAATGTAGTTCTAGTCTATTTTTAGAACATTTTTTCCTCTCTCATTTTGGTGGTGATAGAAGAATTATATTGATGCATTTTTGCTAGGGATTTAAAGGTAATTGTTTATTCTTGAGAATACGAGCTGAGAGAGTGGTTGTCAGTGTGTAATTTGGCGACAGTGCACATGGAGTAATAAGGCCTTGGTGATGATCCAGAAATGAAATCTGTGTTCTGTGTACATGCTGTTTTGTTTACAGTGCCTCCGTTCAAAAAAATGCCGATGAACCCCTGACAAGAACTTCACCGTGAAGTCATCTTTGGATGTATTTTAGATTAACATATGATTTGTATTGATTGTCACACTGTGGAAAGGTCAATACTGAGAAATATATGTAGAGAACATATAGTAAAATTAATTGTGGTCTATGTCCATATAGCTGTCGCCAAATACCGGTGTCTAAACTGTATACTGGCTTGACGATATGTATCCGGCTACATACGGCTGTCACCAAATAGCGTTAGGTTTCTAAACTGTACACTAGCATGACAATATGTATCCTGCAAAATTTCACATGTTAATGCACAAACATCAAACCTTCAAATCTTCCATCGGGATCAACTAAGCACAATTTACTACAAAAGTCATACGGCTGGTATATTAATTCTTGCTGAAACGGTTATGATCACGTGACTCTATGAAGAAAAACGAGATGGTTCTGCAAGGTATATTAATTCTTGCTGAAAGGGTTATGATCACGTGACTCTATGAAGAAAAACGAGATGGTTCTGCAAGGTGAGAAAACATTTGTCGTTCTGTGACTCTTGCATTAGTTAGTTACATTAAATACATCTTTATATCTACGAAAAAAATACTCGGGCATTGAGACAGCATCATCAAGGCGAGATAAGGCAAAGGTCTTGAACTCTGCATATTGATTTTCATTTCTACTTTAATGTAGTCCTTGTTATAAGGTCTGAAGTGAAATATCCTGTACCACAACTCACCAACCTAATATACAGTGAATATTTTATTAATATATCATGTTACAACGGAAGACAGAAAGAAGTAAAGTTTACAATCATTGCAAATATCTATCTATCTATTTATCTATCTATCTATCTATCTATCTATCTATCTATCTATCTATCTATCTATCTATCTATCTATCTATCTATCTATCTATCTATCTATCTATCTATCTGTCTGTCTGTCTGTCTGTGTATGTATATGTATATAACACGAATTTATTTCAAATTAATGGCAACAACAAAAAATGAACAGAGATGCTCGGGAAAAACGGCTTTGCGTTTTACAAGTAGAAATGTAAAGCAACCGCTTTTGCGTTTATCTTTCCGATATTATTATATGCAAAGCAATATATGTGAAAGGTTCGACACTTTTTTGCAACTAGTTTGTGATTTGTCCTAAGACAAATAATTCTCTGAAATAATTATATTTATTTTGATAACGCACAGAACTGCATCTGAGATGTAAAAACCAAACCAATTTCTCCCCGATGCGTTTATAAGTTGACCGCAGTGACCCAAGCTAGTAAATTCGTTTAGATCTAATATCAGCGTGTACATTTTTTTCTTCCAAACATTAACTTACGCGCTTGTTGGCTCCACTCCAAGTCATCTATATACACAAAACTTGACAGTTCTCATTAACTTTCTGTCATTACCTACGACACATGTTTTTTAGTTATCACGTCAACTAAATAGTCGCGCCTTCTGCTTTCGTATCCAATGACGCCATACCCTAACGACATCTTTGCATAAGGATGATATAATTTCCAGTTGGCGTGCATTGTTACATAATATGGATTAATTTTACCAGCATGTTTATCAAACCAGTTTCCTGAGCAAATACTCAGTGGACCATGAAAATAGTCTTTTTACAGATGGGTGTGAATAAAATCGCATGTGAAAGGCAAGAATTTGTTTCACAACCATTCCTTTTTCGTGTGAAATGGAAGGTTAGTTCTCAAGGGAACATGCATATTAAGTTAAAATCTCACAACTCTTGCAGAAGCTGATTCAGCGGCTTTTGAACAAAGACAATTCATACGAGTATTGAGTTTCATAATTTAATCGAGTGGTAAATATTTCCATTTGATAAGTGAAATCAGCCGCCGTGGTGTGTCTCTGGGAAAAACACTACTCCAATTGCATCAATACGATCTAACCTTTCATTGAAGTGATGTGCCGTTAACCAGTTCAGTTATAGATTACGCGAATGATTCTTTAGGATTACATCTGACATCGAAAGGCAAAAGTGTTTATCGCAACATCTTCCAAACTGGCAAGAAAGTGGAGGTTAATTTACTATGTTGTCAAAACGGGCACTACAGACACTGGCGAAATTTCTTTGTTGATGTTCGAGTTCACAGACGGACATAGACCACAATTAATTTTACTATATGTTCTCTACATATATTTCTCAGTACTGACCTTTCCACAGTGTGACAATCAATACAAATCATATGTTAATCTAAAATACCTCCAAAGATGACTTCACGGTGAAATTCTTGTCAAGGGTTGATCGGCATTTTTTTGAGCTGCTGCACTGTAAACAGAGCAGCATGTAAACAGAACACATATTTCACTTCCGGATCATCACCAAGGCCTTATTACTCCATGTGCACTGTCGCCAAATTACACACTGACAACCACTCTCTCTGCTCATATTCTCAAGAATAAACAATTACCTTTAAATCCATACCAAATATGCATCAATATAACTCTTCTACCACCACCAAAATGAGAGAGGAAAAAATGTTCTAAAAATAGACTGGAACTACATTCGTGGGTACTGAACTGGAAGTATTAATTGTGGTGTGATTCCTGACAGGCCCAACTTTTTGGGGCAAATTTTAGTAAAACTTTTATATTTGAATGCCACACCTATTTGAACTTTATACATGAAGTCTTTTTGAATTTCCTTGCATACAAGTCATGTGACACCTGCTGGAAAGTGTGTAGTGCTGGTGTTATACAGGGTGCACGTGCTGATCTATGTGTTCTTGAGAAACCAAAACTAAATTTGCTATATCTTCCTTATTTATAGGACTTTTTCAATGCTGTAAAAACCTAATTGTACAACAAGATGAGGCCTGTCTGAAAATATGTTTAAAGTTTATACATTTGGATCATTTAAAATTTTAATGGAAATTTAAATAAACATTTAAATTTATAAACTAAATTTTATTGAAAAATTAAATTTTCATAAAAATTTGAAAACAGATTTTGTCAAAGTTTAGACAGAAAAGTTGATCAATCAATGGTCTTTAAAATAAATGGTGGTTTGGGTCTGTGTAACTGGGAACAATTTTCCCAGGGGTAATGAAGTAGCATGACTCATAGTGATTTTGGCAACAAACCGCAATATGCCTGTCAAGGTGCATATAGGTGTACACACTAAAGAAGCAACAATAAGTGCTATGTTCCATATTTATTGTGTCAGGTATATAGGCAGTTATTTGAATAACTAATAGTGCACTCAGATTTAAACATCTGATGGGACCACTTCCATGTTTTATAGGAAAATTGCATTACATTTCAGTGTCGATAACTACAAAAAGCGACTATAAGATAGGAAAATACAGTTTTTAGGCAGGCTTTACCTTACTGAACAATGGTGCTAATCTCTCTCATGAAGATCTAAGCCATATCCTTGAGGTGCTTTATATTAGTGTTGTGATATCATGATCACTTATGGCAGTACACTGCATATGTCCTTATGAAACCTTGCTATCACCACCTGACTACTGGAGAGCTTCCAAGCTGATCCACCACTAACACTTTGTTCCAGATACCAGCCTAGACCTGAAAAGATATAAAATGTTTCACTTATATCTAGAAAACAGTAAGATGTATGCAAATGAAGTTAAAATGTGTTAGATATAGTGATTTACAAATAACATTCAGGCTGCAAGCATAGGAAATAAATATTAAACTTGACAGAGTGACACTCAGAAATGTGAAGTAATAGTCATGTATTAAAGTAATAAATTCATCCTAAAAGTATATGAAGTTTCTATAAGCATATCTGGTCATGCACAGGTGAAATAACTAATCTGGTAGACTATGCATCACAAACTTTAAGGAAATGCGGGGACGGTGAGGTTTGATCATTGGTGGAAACATTAGTACATGCCAGTATACAGGAAAGTCAAGCGACAATGTAGTAAAAAAGAATATATTACTATAAGCAATCTTATTCATGAGGGAAATAATAATTCTGGATATTGCAAGAGAATACAGCCAAATGTGGCCACACATATCAACTACAGGTACCAATACATCCTATATCATAAACTAAATGTGAAATTCTGATCCCCAAAACTTGTAAACAAGAATGGAAATTTGCATATGTGGGACATATACAATGTAATTGTTATGATCAAATGTGCAAAAATAATTCCAATGATCTGTTTGAACATTTAAAGTGTATTTTTAAGGGTGTTTGATACCAATTATTAACCTCAATGGTTCAATAGAATCAGATATCAGCTGATAATGCAATACCGCACTCTATCCAAGTACTGAATTGAAATATGTTACCATACATGGGCATATTACTGAAAAAAATAACATTTTGGGATACATTTAGTGCACACAGCCAAAAATGTGTCTTACAGATTCACTGTAGGTACAATGTCAGCCTATATGATATACTGAATGTGAACTTTGGATCCCAAACATTGTAAAATATGTGGATATTTGTTCATGTGGGATATGTAACCATGCTAAGATCAGTTGTACACAGTTAAACTCAAAATATCTGCTTGAATATATCTTATGCAATCTTTAGAGTGTCAGTTAGCAAATATTATTAGCAATTAACAATGCATAAATTAAGATAGATCATAAGAATTCACATAACATCATACAGGCCACAATGCTGCGCTTCACTAATCAATATCTTAACCAAACTGAACAATAAAATTGAATGCATTTTGTGTTCACCTTACATCATTTTGCTGTTTTCTTACATCCAAGGGTAAATATACATGTGGGAAGTATATTTTATCCCTTCAGCCTGCATTTCATTCTCAGAAAGTTTAAACTGATTTAGTAGAGAACTTGAGTAGGTTCTAGTATGAAGTTTTCATCACTGTCCTCTCACTAAACACCCTGTAACTATATTTGTTAACAATTACTAAAGGCTATATAAGCATATATGTGTTACTCAGGAAGTCACCCCATCATAAACACATAAATTATCTGATTGGACCCCTAATAAATAGCTTGAATGATCAATACAAAATAGAATCTGTCTTTCATACATTTTAAATGTATGTCTCATTTTGACTTACAAAGATATTTTCTCTGACAAAATTTGACAAATATCCATCATTGTAGCTTGTATATGGTGTAGAAGTATAAACATGCTGATATCATTTGATATAATTTCCAAAAATATTATCTATGTGCATTTTTAGGGGCAAATTTTAATTTTTTAATTTTTAAAAAAAAAATTATTAAAATTTTAAAAAATAAAATTAATTTTTAAATTCTAATGGCATTTTTCTATTTTAAATGTTAATATTTATAACACCTACAAATTTCATGTATTTATCATTAATATTAAAAATTTTATAGCATATTAAAGTTTCATCAATACTGCCTGTACAGGACATAGACCACAATTAATTTTACTATATGTTCTCTACATATATTTCTCAGTACTGACCTTTCCACAGTGTGACAATCAATACAAATCATATGTTAATCTAAAATACCTCCAAAGATGACTTCACGGTGAAATTCTTGTCAAGGGTTGATCGGCATTTTTTTGAGCTGCTGCACTGTAAACAGAGCAGCATGTAAACAGAACACATATTTCACTTCCGGATCATCACCAAGGCCTTATTACTCCATGTGCACTGTCGCCAAATTACACACTGACAACCACTCTCTCTGCTCATATTCTCAAGAATAAACAATTACCTTTAAATCCATACCAAATATGCATCAATATAACTCTTCTACCACCACCAAAATGAGAGAGGAAAAAATGTTCTAAAAATAGACTGGAACTACATTCGTGGGTACTGAACTGGAAGTATTAATTGTGGTGTGATTCCAGACACAGGGTTAGTCTGGTACCTTGACCATCTCCACTACAATTCTCTCTGTAATGGAGAGAAGCGTAGTGGAGGCGGCCAGGGTACCAGACTAAAACAGAGTCGTTACGGGGCACTTGGTCGTGGAGACATAGTAACAGAAGGATACCATGACAGAAGGGGTTTATGGTGATAGGTACCTCTATCATTTCCGTTGTTAGACTTATTGTTCAGAAGTCGATTGAGATTACACTTCACCTATAGGCTCATAGTCAGATGTGTCTTACATGTAATCTTGCAACTGAAACCATCTTCTTAGTTGTAAAGGAGTGTAAGTTGCGTGTATGGATATTTTCAAGATATTACTTTGACAAAGGTATCATTTTTCGTTGGGGTCTGGGGATGGGATGGTGGGTATTGAACTATAAAATGTGAAGAATCAGGAAACATACTCCCTACAACCTCTTTTCCTGAGAGCAAGTGACTTGGAAATTCATTTCTTAAAATTTCCCACCTAGTCCATGCCTGTTTTTTGTTTTCTTTTAAAAGCCATTTTTATTCTCGCTCAAAGTGTCTTGTAAACTTCTTGATATGACTCACCGGTGTGGGTTAGTTTCTGGTTGTAACTTGTTTAGGGTCTAATAAACAATAACACAGAATGAGTGAAAACAACAAGATTTGTACAATTTAAACAAATACTTTATTTCCCTGGGAAAATATTGTAAAATGAAATAAGAACTTACAGTTTTAAGAATCAAATTCACAAATAATCCTAGAATAATTCACAAATGAAATTACAAAAGTACTAGTAATGAAATGTTCTCATAAATTCGAGTTAGAGTCTTGTTGGAAAATCCAAGATGGAAAACGATGACGTATGGTGAAGTCTGTTCTCTGCTTATTTATAGTTAATTGCAGAAACACAATATTTAACACTCCGGTGTTGGAAATCCGAATACAGTTTTGATAAACTGTTTTGTCCGAAAATTATGTATGAGTGCATCAAATATTTCCAGAGATACGAATTAATCCTTTCAAATCCAAATGAACGGAAGGAACGTTAACATGGATTCAAAATGGCTAGAATAAACTATATTTCAGTAAAAAAGATTGCATCGTATTCTAATTAGGAGTTTTAAAATATCCCAAATTGCGAAATCGAAAAAAGGGGAATCACGGGATCGTTTATATCACGTACTCCTAACATGACCCTGACGAGAATCAGTCATTTTACTTTAGGATTAAAATGTTGTTTACTTCTTAATTCACTAGTTCCATCTTGATCTTGACAACCATTCATTTTAAAATTAAAATAAAACCTGTTTACGTGGATGTCGCTAACCCTGAATCAACGTCATGATCTAGGTCAACATTACTTCTTTACCAAAGAATAATTCAGGTCAACCGATCTTTTTAAACAAACACCAACTCTAGTGAATAAACTTACATTACAATGGCATATAATGAAAAATAAAAAAGAATTTAAAACTAACAGAAAAACAATTAAATATATATTAAATCAAATATACGTAATACTTGTTGACCACAGATGGTGCATATGAGGTTTCAATCTTCTGCACATGATCATCTTCTCAAAGACCTAATACAAAACAATCTCTTTTTTTTCGCTATGAATTTTCTTTTCGACACGAAGTTAGCATTCGTAGGCTTGTTATTGCTTTTATTACATAACTATTTAAATCGAAGATGGCTTTCTAAATGGATTGCCCAAGCTGCATTTCCGTTCAGCACTTCCAGACCGGAACCAATACAAAGTTGTTTTAGATTCCATTGAAATTTTCAAATAGGGAGTATGTAATAAGTACAAAACCTCATTCGCCTCTTGGCTCTGATATGGCGAAAGAATACGTCTTAACTTGATGGCATGCCCCCCCCCCCCCCCCCTCCTCCATAGCAAGCGTGTACTTTCCTACCACTCGGAAGACAATATTATGTAGTGTTATGCACTCGATGACAAATTCAAGGGAGTAACACTGTTGACATAATCTGTAATATGCCATGAGTTCAACATTATTAACCGTCTTTTAAAATGTATATTAAACAATTCTTCGTAATAAGCGTTAGAAGGAACTAAGGTTTTTTTTCAAGCACGCTACACAACATACTCGTATCACTAAGCAGACGAATACTTTTTGTGTACTTAACTGTGTCGTTTGCATTCATATATTAAACTCTTGTAATTACGATCAGGCCTTCTTGTTGTTTACGGCCTATTTTAACAAATAACTGCACTGGACAGAATGCTAACAGTATAATTTATTCCAGATGTATGTATGTATGTATGTATGTATGTATGTATGTATGTATGTATGTATGTATATATATATATATATATATATATATATATATATATATATATATATATATATATATATATATATATATATATATATATATATATATATATATATATATATATATATATATATATATATATATATATATATATATATATATAATAATAATAATAATAATAATAATAATTAATAATAATAATAAATGGTGTCAATATTATAAATGATTTCAAGAGTAAGACAAGACTAAGATTACATTACTAAGACAGAATTACATTGGTTAACGGATTTTTTAAAATTACATAACAAGAAATTGCTATTTTTTTTAAAACAAGAAACGTATAGAAATTTTAATATTTTTAATGAAATACTTTTCTTTGTTCGTGACTATAATACACTTTGCCGGTAAGACCTTCAGGTAGCAAAAAGCATTACAAATTGTATTTCAGACATGCCCTATTTATAGTATACGAACACAAATTTTGTTTAATTAGGACTTTTAACATAGCTTTAACAAGTTGTCAGTGATATCGTTACGATGTCTGCAGTGAGTCAGTTTTTAGTGATGTCTAGCACTCGGACATCATGCCGCAGACATGTAGCATGATGTCCCACCCAGTCACATTATCCTGACACCAGGCTAACCAGTCCTAACACTAACCTCTTAATGCTGAGCGTTAAGCGAGGCAGCTGTTAGTACCAATTTTGTAAGTCTTCGGTATGACTCGGCCGGAAATCGAAGCAACGAGCACCCGCTTCCTCAGCGAACGCTCTAACAACTCGGCCATTAGAGCGGTTCGCGAACACAAATTAAAAGTTAAAATAAATTAGGTAATAAAACACGCACATATCTTACCCGATCCGAGGGAGACCTATTAAAGTCTAACTGTCTATAGCGTCCTTATTTTGGTCACGGTATTGGAGGGTATACACAATGAGATCATTTTTAATTACATCTGACGAATATCACGTTGCACAAGATAGGCTATACATGGCGGCCATGTGGTGAAGGATGTACCCGGAAAACCCCAGAAAGAACCTTCGACCCACGAGAAGCTACCGGCAAGCTTTCTCACATACCCACATTAGCCAAATCCGATAGTCGAACCCATGCAGACAGAGGTGAGATGGCAGTGACGGAGAACGCTTTAGACCACTCGGCCACACGGGGCCCCCGAATATAACGTGGAAGTGTACATACACATAGCATTTAAATGTATATGCCTCTAGTTTCAATCTCTGAACATAATGATAGAAATATCAAACCGTCTTTTTCTCTTTCTTCAACTAAAGACCTTAAGTAATTTCAAAATGATCTCCCTCTTCTTTCGTTTTTCTTACTCGTCTGACCGGCATTTCTCTTATTTTCTATGTTGTATTATCTTACTTCCAGACAATATGCGTTTTTGATGATTGCGGTAGCAGCTTTTGATTGAGGTTCTCGGATGCACTATGTCAGCGAAAGAAACGGTGAAAGCAGTGACGCAGTGAGCCATGTGTGTTGCTAGATGACACGGGGAGTGCAGTGGTCATTGTGTGTTGATAGACGCAACGGGGAGTGCAGTGAATCTTGTGTGCCGATAGATGAGACAGGGAGTGCAGTGGTCATGTGTGTTAATAATAGGTGAAAAGGGTAGTGCAGTTGGTCATGTGTGCTGATAGATGCGATGAGGAGTGGAGCGACCGAGGTGTGCTGATAGATGAAACGGTGAATGCAGTTGGCCATGCTATCTTAATAGTTAGGAACGTGGCTTGCAGTGAACACTGTCAACACTGTGTGTTGATGGATGTTAATGGATAAGACATGGCGTGCAATGAGTCATATGTGTTTAGATGAAACTGGACGTGCAGTGAACTATGTGTACTGATAGGTAAGTTGGGAATGCAGCGAGCCATATGAGTTAATAGGCGAGAGATGTCGTTATGGGTTTTCGCCATTTTTCAGCACATGATAAACTATACACGGCATCCAGCGTATTTCATGGATTAAGAAAAATGAATTATGGGTTTGACGCAATGTTTAGCACATAGTCGACTACATGTCAGCCAGTATGTTTGGTGAAATAAGAGCCCAGAAAATCGTCGTGAAGAACCATCGACCTACAGTAAGCTATTGGCAAGATAACATACCCACGTTGGCCTAGCCCGAGTATCGAACCCATGCGTTCAGATGTGAGATGCCGTGATCTATAAGGGCGTGAGCCTGAAACCATTCGGTCACCCGGGGCTCCCATTTGTGTGTGTGTGTGAAAGAACGATTAAACTATATTTGAAAATCATTCTTAAGTATGCGATGATACTGAATCAATATGCGTAAAGTTTGTTTGAATAATTTAATATACGACTGACATTTTCACTTAGATGAATTAAGGCCTCCTATACCAGAAAGCAGGTACATTTTCCTCACTAATATTTCAAGCTCAACAACTTCTTAGAACAGCTACGTGACATTCATAATATATATTATAATTATACCATCATAACACTGCATTTCTACAAAATTAGCCATAAAAGTCGTGTTTTAAAAATATTGACGATATCGTCTGCATATCTTGTTGAGAAGACGGATGTAAGGTGCACCTTGAACGTTCCCAAGAAGAACATAAATAGGTGAAACGTAACTATCTGCCACACATCCAGTATGTTTGTTCAGAAATAGTAATACTATAAAAAGTGATGACAAAACTAGACTTGAAACAATAATCTGTTCATGAATAGCGACCTTGTTACTAATTTTAATGATAGATAGGCCTTTCTGGAATCTGTGTAAAAAGATTGATGAGTTTCTTCAGCTGTTTTGCTGATCAAATTAACGCTCTCCACTTAAAATTTGATTGATATATTGTTTGCATTAATTCTCGACATAAATCTGACAGCCGATTTTTTAAAAATCCAAATATAAAACATAATTGTTTTCAAACGTTTAATCATTTGGATGTTGTCGTAAAATTAAGGGAACACCTGCATGAGTGACACGTAGTAGATGATGTATTATTTTGTAATTTTCGGATTTAAGATTGTCTTTTCCAATGCCTTCGAAATTGTTTGCATCATAAAGAATGAAGGATAATTTATTCAGACAAATGTGCGCGAATATTTCAATGAACAATATTAATACGTAATTAAGAACACTTGTCAGTTGCAAGGAGTTAGTTTAGCACCATTATTGTTTAATGCTTCATAATCGTTGTTCATCAATGGCTTGGGGATTAGTTCTGAAATTTACCTTTCTATACATACTTATACATTTTTAAAGACACAGAAGGGCAAGTTTTCCAATCAATACTTTATTTAGCATAAATATAAGAGCAATGAAAGACAAGTTACATGATTTATAATCAATTGAAACAACGAGGTGAAAGATAAGTTTCTAAATTTAGACCTTATGCAAAATGTTTAGATAAGCGTGGCGACATCGTCTGTTTATGTTGCTCGAAAAGATACATACGTGGATCTTGAATTTCTCCAATAAAGTCATTAATGGACGAAAAGCAAATACTCTCTGAGCCGAATATACATCTCACTCGTGTAATTACTCGCGAGACAGCAATAATTCAACGAAAGATCGTTAGACTAGTTTAAAAACATTACAAATTCATTGAAGTCAAATCAGACCTTTCTTTTCTCTTAAGTTGGTGACCCATTCTGAAGAAAATGTGACTGAAACATACGGCTGTACTATTACAATTAATACAGGAAAGGCGTTTCGTTAACATACGGCTGTACTATTACAATTAACACAGGAAAGGCTTTTCGTTAACATACTGCTGTACTATTACAATTAATACAGGAAAGGCGTTTCGTTAACATACGGCTGTACTATTACAATTAACACAGGAAAGGCTTTTCGTTAACATACGGCTGTACTATTACAATTAAGACAGGAAAGGCTTTTCGTTAGCATACGGCTGTACTATTACAATTAATACGGGAAAGGCTTTTCGTTAACATACGGCTGTACTATTACAATTAATACAGGATAGGCTTTTCGTTAACATACGGTTGTACTATTACAATTAATACAGGAAAGGCTTTTCGTTAACATACGGCTGTACTATTACAATTAATACAGGAAAGGCTTTTCGTTAACATATGTATGCATATAATGTCCTGCATAAAGGACATACTAGGTCGGCATGAAAGTGTGTCTGGAATGCCTGAATCGAGATGGTATAGGGGCTGGAGCGTACAGTCGAGGTTATGGACGATATTTATACGCGGACGTGGGTTTGAATCTCTGTAGAGTAAGAATTAAAATTTCTCTAATGCATGATAATATTAATTTTATCAAAAATAAGTCTGCCTAGCAGTATCAAACATTCTCCTGTAGAATCCAGAGATAGCACCTTGCGTTCTGTTTGGGGTGTTCATCTGTAATTCTAACACTACAGTAGGCCTGTCTATGTCTCCCTTTATATATTTATATCATAAATAAAATTCATGATAATGCTATGTGGAATGCAATTGAATTCGACAGCGTTGTTACAGCCCACGTTTTCAAACATGTTCATGGTTATGCTCAGTGGAATTCAAGTGAAAGTCGAAAGCGTTAAGATTTTCAAGTACCTTCATGATTATGCTAAGTGAAATGCAAGTGAAGGTCGACAGCGTTGTTATGATTTTCAATCACATTCATGATTATGCTCAGTAGAATTCAGGTGAAGGTCGAAAGCGTTGTTAAGATTTTCAAAAACATTCATGAGTATGCTCAATGAAATGCAAGTGAAGATCAGCTCTATTACTGCCCATGTTGTCCAACAACTTTATGGGTATATTCAGTGAAATGCAAGTAAAGATCGACAGCCCTGTTACGGCCCACGTTTTCAAACATATTTGTGGTTATGACAGTGAAGGTCGAAAGCGTTGTCATGTTTTTCACACACATTCTTAGTTTTGATTGATGCAATAGAAAGTCAACAGCGTTGTTATGGTGGATGTTTTCAAACGCATTCATGGGTATGTCTGGTAAAAGGCATGTTAAGATCGACAGTGCTACTATTAACAATGTTTTCAAATTTAAACAGATTTATTGAAGTAAACAAAATTGTGGTTTAATATGCCGAATACAAATTTATTAGCTCACTAAATGTCAGGACTACATATGGACATTATTGCCAAGTTTTCCTTGCAAAAATCTGGATGACAAATAAGTGGTGGATAGTATGTGAACCGAAACGCATAATTCTTCTACGCCACAAACACAACACTCCCAAACGAAACACATAAACAACATTTATTATAATTCATTATAATACATCTGTACTAACGGATGATATGTTTATTTTTATATAAAAACGAGACTGATATTTGTAACAAGTTAACTCTGCAGTGTGAAGGTATCGCATATCATTCTAACTTTTAAAATGAAGTCTTCTTTAGCATTGTGTTTGCTGGATCTCTGTGCGGCTGCTGCGGCATCTAGCTTGTGGTAAGACACTAACATCCACACACACATGCAGGCACGCACACACACGCATACAAAAAGCATAAAGGTTGGTATATCAAATTGTCATCCACCCATTATTAAGTATATTTAAATAGTCATACAGTTTGGGGGTGCTTGAGAAACGTAGAGTTTGGCTTTTATACTTGATCGTCTGTCCTGAACACAATCTCATTTGCGTAACTAGTCCCTCATGGTTTGATGGACTGCCATGAAATGGTAAATAACACCAACGCCGGATTAAGCACCGTGGAGACCCATAGGCAGTCAAACTTTTGGGGCCCCAGACCCACGGTCACGGTCTCATGGGAGCCCCTGATGGGGCCCATAAAAGTCGCGGGGCCCATAGGCAGTTGCCTACTCTGCCTAATGGGTAATCCGGGACTGACTACCACAATCACCCGAAGTTGTGTATAATCGACAAATCACTTTGCTTCCGTATTTACGTTACAGTATTGCCGTTTTGTCCATGCAGCTTAAGGTAGTATGTGAAACAATCACGTTAGCGCAACTGGTTCCATATTATTTGAAGGTTTGCAATGAAACATTGTAAATGTTATATTTATCACCTGAACTAACACTGTGTTCAATCAGTTTTTATTGGATATATTGTAATTTTGGAATACAGTATCTGACAGATCTTCTGAATACAAAGAGTCTTACGGACTTAATGGATTGCCACAAAACTTGGAAAATGTTGCATCTTGAGAATCGCATAATCACACATCACTGTGTATGCGACATTTTGTGAGTCCTGTCCTTTTCTGACTTGGAGCTTGACATATGCACACAACCAATCTCGCAGTTTTCAATGGGTTGCGACGATACTTTGTACATATTTTGGTCGACATTTGACGATGCACATATAGACAAATTTCTTTGATCTCATAATTTGCGTCAGTGATTACATTGATGTATTGCAGACGAAAATAATTGAGTTAAATTGAATCTTATGAAGATAATATATTGTTTTCTTCAATATTTGCGTTTCAGTGATTTTGGATGATTGCCCATCGAGAATACAGTTATTATTAGGCGAGCTTGTGGTATCGCCCTGCGCCCTACCACCCTTCGTCGTTTATCGCCATTGAATTCATCACCATCTTTTTCTGAACACTTTTGAGATATCTCGGATCAGATTTCAATCATATTTAGTATGTAATCTTACATATATATTACCTCGGGTGAATTCAATTATGAAAGACCGCCACGGATCTCAGTGTTGGGTGATCTTGCATCTGACTGGTTCAGTGTGCGAGCACTCATGATGCCATATTGCATCTGACTGGTTCAGTGTGCGAGCACTCAAGATGCCATATTTACTTTGCATCTATCCAGTAGAGCGAGTAAACACTATATAGGCGAGTGTGATTAGGATTTGGATTTTAACGGAGCTTTAAATTCAGTCATGTCGCTACGATGTCTGCAGTGTGGTAGTTTATAGTGATGTCAAGCACTGGGACATCATGTCATACACATACATGTATCATCATGTCACCAACCAGTCACATTATCCTGACATGACACCAAGCCAACCAGTCACATTATCCTGACATGACACTAAGCCAACCAGTCATAACGCTAATCTATTAATGCTGAGCATATTATAGCAAGGTAGTTGTTAGTATCATTTTTATAAGTCTTTGATATGACTCGGACGGGTTTCGAACCCACCACCTGCCGCATTCGAGGCTCACGCTCTAACCATCAGGCCAGTAGAGTGGTTAACACTCTAGAGGCACACTTCTGGTTAGCTGATATATATATATATATATACTGTATAACGTGTGAGTGTGTGCTCACTCATTTTTCCTCTACTTTTTAGAACGAGTATGAATTTGCATTCACAAGCTGACAAAAGTAAATGACGTATGTTTATTTGTATCTCGTGGGCCTCTTTCTTGTGAATTACTGTCAAACTTCGTACACATTACGCCTCTCATCTGAAGCAACTTAAATTGACCAATAATTATTTTCCGAAGAGCTAAGCAGGTTTTAGCTCATCTGGCTGTAACGCCTGTTGTCTAGATGTAAAAACTGAATGTATGCTACTTCTACTCTTAAATTGTTGAATAGCGTATGGTCACAATTTGCAGAAAGCTTTATCTGACAAATACCTTTCAAATTTGTGCAAATTTCTGAACCGTGATCAAATATGCCTGTGTAGAAACATGTTAACGGCTACTGCAATACCACTCAATAGAACTGAATTATCTTTATAGAAAGCATCAAAGCATAAAGACATTTTAAGTAAATGTAAATAGTTCCAGTGTGTCATAAAATACGGCCACCTTTAGTAAACATTTCAGCGACTTTCGTCTCCAAATCTGCTCTGCGGAATCTGGCCAAAGGTTTGAGAAATCGTCATGGCATACTGAGCTTACAGTTTTGAAATGACTGGTGTTGATCTGCCATCAAATATGGCCGCCGTTACTAAAATAGGACAACGTTTAGGTGATTTCTGGAGAGGAAAAGAAAAACGCTCAACAGAATTTCAATAAATATCAGAAAGTAACACAGCATAAAGGTATTTCAGTTTTATGCAAGTGGTGAAAATCACCTACCATAAGTAGAAGAATTTAAAAAAAAAACAATACGAAAGTTTATTGCGAAATCATGCTGACAAACTTTGAGATAGATCGTCCAGGCATATGGACCTTCTATATTTGAAAAATGCTGCTGATGTACCAGCGAACATAGATCAAGATATAGCCTTAGAAACCATGAAGCACGTGTTTTCATAACATGCAATCAACATCATTGGAAGAAAAGTCAATAAAAACCCATTCTTCTGACCCAGTTGTCGTGGCCAACAGATCTCGCATATGCCTATTAAGCAGCTGTTAGCCAGGTGAGCGTGCAAAGGCCACATGACTTCTGTTTATATTATATTTTATTATAAACTCATCTCCATCATAAGGCAATTAATTCACCATTCCTTTGTTCTTTTATGTCTTTCCAGCATAACTTTGTTATTTATGTGTTGCAGTAATGTGCTTAGTAATAGACTTAGGTTACTGATAATTAACAACATATTTAATTATTGACGTTTCAAACCTTATGTATCGTAAGGCATTGTTAAACTGTAGCGTTTAACGTAAATTAATATGGAAGTCAGTGTAATACAATCCCAAGAATTTTCAGAAGCTTAGTTTATAGTATATGTTCATTTGGGCATATTTCTGATAAGACAGTTTTCTTTGTTTTAATTTTGTTTTTGCGTTTCTTCAGGATTCTCAAAATGCTTATACAATAAACCATTATATTATTATATTACCATTTTTATTTGACCCAGATCTTATTAGTACACTAACGACTTGTTAATTCAAGCCCTTGCTCAAAAGTAAAAAAGAAGGGAAAACATATCTGCTTCTTGAAAATAGAAAGAACAAAATTGGAAAGAAAGAGAAGATGGGATCTCAAACGCTCCTGATTGCAACATCCACGCACGCACACACACCGAGCAAATATTCCTGCACTTGCTAATGATAGTGTTCGCTCGCAATTTTCAATCAAATTAATTTCGCAAAACGCTGCTTTGCCGATTGATTCTTTTTAAATTAGAAGTTTTCACTGTGAACATTTGTTTCTAAAATATATGAACAACAGGAGGAATTTTTTGAATGGGGTGTTTTCATTAGAAAGATATGCTAAAGTCTGAAACATAAACAAATAGTCTTGAATACTCGCAATAGAATGGAAGGAAACAACTGTTACGGATAAGTTTTGACATGTTTCGTCAGACATATATAATATAAAATGACATGAGAAAGTTACAATCAACTCCAACAATAGTTCTTTTATTTCTTATTTGTATCCAGCTTTTTGTGGGATCATTTGTATCATGACCCATTACTAAAGATTCAGACCGATGTAAATTCAAATTCAATCAGTCAATATCGTTTTCACTTCATCATTTCTACAGAAAAGGAATGAGGGTCCATTCAGAGGTGGGGCTGGGGGTATATGGCCCATGTCTCAACCTTTACAGTGCCTAGATTTCTACCAGTTATTTTAGATCTCTGTGTGCACTTAGTTGTCTTTTAAATAGTTATACTGTAACTTATATTTGCTTGCTTTTGTATTCCATTCATTTCCAAATGCCAATATAACAAGCGCATAGAGGCCTCGAGCTCTCGAAGTGGCCCAGGCCTCTCTCAACTTCTGAAGGAGCTTGCGAGAATGACTGTACATAAATAACTATAGGCAATCTGAATATATTGAATTCATATTTCTTAAGCTTACTTTTCTAATGTGCGATCATGGATTTGAATCTATTATTCCTTTAATCGATGTATTTGAAAACATAGTTTGCTGAACTTTGCGTCATGGTTGTTGATGACATTTTCACGTACATATTCAAATAAAAGTTTCAACTGGAACGATCAAGCCGACAATTAATGAAAACATGCAAAAAGGTGTAGGTGAAAAGTAAATACTAACATTTTTCATTAAACAATGAGTTCTGCGTTATGCAGAAGTTGTTTTGCCATACAGTGTCACGGAGGACATTATAACACACCTTCATATTTCGTTTTTTTTTTTAAAAGAAACAAATTCTATTTTCTTTTGTGTTACCATACCGTGTCACGTACGACATCATAACACATCTTCATGTTTTCTTCTTTTTTTTATTTTTTTTTTTTGTTCCTTTCGTGTCACGTAGGAAATTATAGCACACATTCATGTTTTCGATTTTTTTTACAAAAAAAAATTGTTCCTTTGTGAATGTTGTTTATTTTTGTTGTTGGTCTTCGCAAAAGGATCCATATATTTCGATAGACTTTCGTTCTCGGTAACACTCTATCACCATCGGGTTTATTCGTACTTTCTACTCTGCTGCATGAATCAACTCGACTAGATTTCATTGAGTTTGAATTAGTTCAAATATTACTAACTGCATTATATATCTAAACATCACTTATACTTTGATATATCGTTATAGCAAGATTTATAAGACCATCAATTTGAATGACCGAATTATCTTGAATCCACTCTAACAGCGCGAGCAAACGTTTTTACATAGTAATACATCATTTTCATTGAAAAAATATTTATATGACAATATACGATATACCGCTAGATGTTTCTTCACACGTGCGTTACCTGGACTATCTAAATTAGTTTATGTACCGATAAAATTAACGTTATTCGTGTAGAACGTCTTTCTCAACTCTCATGGTGGAACTTGCAAAATATAATCGTTTACGCAGAATGAAAACTCTAGCTATCAGAACGTATTCGCAAAATTAAAGTCGGAGATAACTTCTGTAAACAACGTGATATCTGGTATGTGAACAAAACTAAAACAGATTACGTAGCGGACATCACCCTTAAACCTTTAATGGGTAATAAAACATTTATAAATCGTCCAATTCAGTATACAAAGCGAGGAACACCCATGTCTCGTTCGTTGCTTGACGTCCTATATCTGCTTGACAATTTCAGCTCTGGTCAAAATATTGACATTTGTGATATATATTTGTTTCTTTCAAAACTTTTGCAGCACCGATTCAAGCATCGAGTTGGTGGCACGTGTCGTGTTTGGGGAAGCCCAGGGTGAATCTTATCAGAGTCAGCTTGCTGTGGCATACACTGTCGTAAACCGTGTAAACCTTGATGCCTACCCTAATACCGTTTCTAAAGTTGTGTACCAGAAGGCAGGTAGATATCATCAGTACAACACACTCGATGACCCAGGTCATGATGCAGCATGGGTATCAGCTCTAGCAGGCAAAACCAAAGCGTACACAAATGCTGTACAGGCAGCAGGGGATGCTCTCTGCAAAAGACAGACCGATCCAACAACGTGCGCAATAAACTACTGCGCATACAACCCGTGTTTGGCTACAAAAAGCAATCGCTACACCGAAGCATACAATAAAAAGCAAATTGGAAAACATTACTTTGTATGCAGACGGCCAGTTTCGCAATGAATAAAATGATTATCGAGACTACATCAATTAAAAAATATTGCTTTCCTTGTCGTCTCTGCTAATTCTGATATCTAAATCAGTTATTTTTAAAAGATGGTTTTGACTTCGAGCAATGTCGACCGTAACACGTTTTTTTTATATATAAACAAAAATGTCCCCAGATTTAAAGACAGTGTGCAAAATGTTGATAAGCTGATTTAAACGTATTTTTACACACGAGAGATGTTGCTAATATTTTCTTTCAATTATCGAAAGATGTTTGAAGATTCGCATTTTACAAATTGGAGTAAACGTAGCGTCTTCATATTTTATCTTAAAATAACAATGTTAAGAAATATTTGTACAAATAAATATTATTACATTTGAAAGCAGAATTTTTGAAAATTAATTTTTCGAAATGGTCATTGAAAATGAAGTTGATATTTTCTTTTTGTTTATGAACATTTTATTTCGTGGTTGTAGTGTACCTATTGTAAGCTGTCGTACGAATTTTTGTTCTTTTTCAGTTGTTTGTCTGTCATTTCACTAAATGAGTTATTACTAATTAACAGTTGTATTTATCAAAGCACATAAACATACATCAGCAGTGGCTCCAGAAGGACCATGCAATGTATTTCGCTAAGCTGTCTGAGATAAGATAGTTTTTGACATGCATCTGAAATTCTAACTTCAAAGTAGATTTTAAAGTTTAGCCCATGGTTACTGCGATAAGTTTGCTTATTCAGTAAGGTCATTAACTGATACACTAAATCAAACCCACCACAGCGAGATTCAATATATAAACTTTTTCAGTCGTATTTGCTAAAGTTCCTGGAAAAATTAAACTTTGACCCCGTAATTTTGTTCTTTCTTTCACATTTTTATCAATAAATCTGTAGTGGTACAAACTGTTGTAGGTATTCTTGCAGTACCTTATGTTGTAGTCAGCTTGACACGTAACCATTAAGATTGACGCAATCTGATAGGCTCGCCGTAAATTGATAGATTGCGAGATCAACCTCACTTGATTGGAAGCATGAATTGATTTTAAAGAGAACTGGTAAGGATATAATCAATTGGAGTAAATGACAAAGTAGAGACAAACCAGAGATAAATGTTTGAAAATCTTGGGCCATTTGGAATAGGTGTCAAAAAACGATATTTTCCAGAATAATTGGTAGTTAAACCGGACGAGAGAATTATTCTGATTTCGATAGGAGTGATAAATGTTTGGCGGTTAGAAAAAGTTTATACTTATTGTCTAAGCAAAACGAGTACGTGTGTGTTCGCAGATGAAATCCAAAGTTATAAGTAAAAATTTTACGAAAATAGTTAGTCTTTGTTTTTCTGCAGAAATGGACGTGTGACAGGCTCCAAAGGGTGAGAAAAAATTTCAGAGGCTTGGGGAGAAAAATAGAGAGACAGACAGACAGAGACAGACGGATGTAATTCTCCTTATCCCACTCTGCCCGCTAACTGACCTATCACAAAAATTGAGATAAACACGCATAGCACATCAAATAAAATAAGAGTGTTTTATGTTGACACTTATGTGAATTAGTGTTCAGTTTTAGTACATACTGAAGGTTTCTTCCAAACTAATTTTAAAATGTTCAGTTCTAACGACGATAATATGTATATGACGTATAGTGGCTGTCGAATGTTGATAACATTAGGCTTGACTGTTTGACAAGCTACCAGTGTAGGTGTAGCACGCAAAGTCTCGTATCTTTGCCGGCGATAATATTGGTTAATTATTGGCCTGTGTTAGAATCTTGTTGATAAGCTGCGATAGTCAATTACTGCGTTACACTGGAATATTTGTTTGTAGAATATGTTTGTATTATTCATAATGGCAATAATGTGAAAGTGCAATGGTTGCAGACTTCTGAATCTTGAGATTTTCCATCACGGATGCAAACATCGAACTTGTGGCTCCAATCGTGTTTGGCGAAGCGAAAGGCGAGCGAGCCCAGGGACAACTTGCTGTTGCATACTCCGTGGTAAATCTCGTTGTTTACCCTGGGTATCCTAACTTCTGTAGTGTACCAAACATACGGCAGTCACAACCAGCACATCACATGAAATGACGTGTAGCATGATGCAGCATGGAAAGCTGCTAAAACCAAAAAATACCGCTGAATACCAAAATGCTATAATAAAAAATGCCGCAGGCGATGCTTTGTGCAGAAAACAAGGTGATCCCACAACTTGAGCACAGATTTTTGTGCACGTGATCCTTGTTCGTCAAAATAAACCAATACAAAAACACCAATAAATACTACGAAGCTTACAAAAAAAACAACACATTAGAAAACATTATTTTGTTTACAGACGTGCAGTCTCTGGCTAAATTAAAACCATGAAGATATTTGTAAATATAAACAAGTAGATTATACTTATTTCAATATGTTGTTGTGTCTAGGCTTACATTAGAAATCAGTATATTGCAAAGTCCGCAGGATAACGTTGACAAAGCGATGTAAGTCAAAGCAAGTGGTATTTTTAATGAGCAATAATCCCCTTAATAATAATAATAATAATAATAATAATAATAATAATAATAATAATGATAATAATAATAAATTAAACTGCAGTATTCTGATTTTCTTTGGTCAAAGAAATCAGGCTCAAATTCAACCTTGAACAACTGAAGGACCCTAACATCTGCAAGTCATTCCAAGCCACAACTGGAGGAAACTTTGTTCCACTTCTTGTGATGGATGTTGATGTTAAAGTGATGAAAGATACTTTGGACACAATCATGACAACAGCTGCCAAGGACATCATTAGCCTCCATCGCGCAAAGAAAAATTCCCGGGTTGCAAAAAAGATATTGTAAATCTGTGTGATGCCCGAAGAGATCTCAAAAACACCAGACAGACAGCAGGGGCAATGGAGTACCGAGAAATACACATACATATCGGGGGAAAAAACTTGGAACAAAGCAAAAGAAGGTTGGATTGGACAAAGTGCACAAAAATAGAGAGCAGTCTGATAAAGAAGAACAACAAAAAGGCATTAAAAAATGTGATAGAGTACACCAGACATAAGCAACCAAGAAACAGTGCCATTTAAGACGAAAATGGAAAATGCTTTACAGAAGCAAGTGACATTGAGGAAGATGGACTGTGTATTGTAAGAACTCTACAACCATCTGTCCACAGGAGACCCAGGGGTCCTTGAAGTTCCAAACTCCACAAATGATGATGATTTCCCCATTCTCAAAAAAGTGGTGGAGTCAGCAAGAAAAGCACTGAAGAATGGGAAGGCAGCTGGAGTAGACAACATCCCAGTTGAACGTATCAAGAAATGGGGGTGGGGTGGATCAGGGCTACAGCGCTACTGAAAAACATCTGCAACAAGATCTGGCAGACAGGTGAATGACCAACACACTGGATCCAGTCACTGATTAAAACACTCCCGAAAAAAGGTAATCTCCAGCTGTGCCAATATTACAGAACTATCAATTTGATCAGCCATGCTAGTAATGTGATGCTGAAGATCATCTTGAACAGACTGAAACCACAAGCAGAATACATAATCGCTAAGGTACAAGCAGGGTGTGGAATAAATACAACATAACAAATATTCAATCTCAGGGTTTTGTGTCTTGTCAACAAGACATCTATCATGTGTTCATCGATTTCAAAAAGGTTTTTGATAGTGTGGCATGGAGCATTGTGGGCCACAATGAAGAAGTACAACAAGGGTCAGAGTTGACCAATACCATCAAGCAGCTGTACGCCAATCATACCAGGGCAGTAATTGATCAAAGTTATGTGGGGGACTGGTTCAAGACAACAGTTGGAGTACGTCAAGGCTGTCTCCTGTCACCCACGCTTTTAAACATCTACTTAGAGCGCATCATGAGCGAAGCCCTGGAAAACCACTGTGGGACAGTCAGCATTGGAGGGTGTAACATCACCAGCCTCTGCTATGTAGACGAACTTTGATGGGCTGGCAGGCAGTGAATACTACTTTGCCACCTAAGTGAAGAACCTGGATGAAACATCTTTGACATAGAGATACGCGCCGAGAAGACAACGCTTATGACAAATAGTGGCAAACAAATCTCAAACAAGATTAAAGTCAGAAGCCAAGAACTGGAAACAGTGGGCCAGTTCAAATATCTTGGTTCCAATAATCAACGAAGAGGGATCAAGAGCAGAAATTTTGTGATGAGTAGCACAAACAACGGCAGCTATTGCAAAGCTGAGACCCATCTGGAGAGACAAGACTATCCGTCTGAAAACTAAAATCAGACTATTGTGAGCAATTGTCATCTCAATCTTTTTATATTCATATGAGGGAAGGACCCTGACAACAGAATTAAAGCAAAGAATCAAGTTACTTGAAATGAGGTGCCTCAAAACCATTATTGACATCTCTTACATGGACCACATCACAAATGAAGAAGTGCGTAACACCATCAGACACAAAGTATACCATTATGAAGACCTCCTCACCACTGTCAAAAAGAGAAATCTAAAATGGTATGGCCATGTCACTAGAGCCAACAGTCTATCCACAACAGTACTGCAGGGCAGCGTTCAGGGTGGCACAAGGAGAGGTAGACAGAGAAGAATGTGGACTGACAACATCACAGAATGGACCAGGAAACGTTTTGCGGATACACAGACATTGGTACATGATCGAGACAAGTGGAGGGAACTGGTCAGATGTTCAGCAGCACAGTGCCACAACGACCACACTAGGCAAGAAACTGATGGTGATGATGAATTATAGTAATTAAATTATTATGTTAGCGTCATAATCATGCTGAACATTTTTCGCATAAAGTTTTTACATTGATCAGGGACGTTCTCTGATGTTTCGGGACAATTTATGTATTTATGTACTGGATTCGTGATTTGATTAATCAATCAATCTTTACATATCTTATATCTATCTGCATAGGGCCATGGTGGCCGAGTGGTAGGGCTCGGCCAATGTAAGTATGTGGGAAAGCTTGCCAGTAGCTACTTGTGGGTCGGTGGTTCATCTCTGGGGTCTTCCCTGCCTTCCACCACCGTTTAGACTGGCCGCCATTTATAGCTTATCGTGTGCTGAAAAATGGTGTTAAACCCTTAACAACATCAATATCCATTATAAAAACATAGATAGAATGATAGATCAATGGAAACAGTACATTGTTGTATTAATGGAAAGATACATGATACAGATCGACACTGTGAGAAAAATGGTTGTGTATTTTAATATTATGAAAGGCGGGGTGCATTCAAGCGTCATTACGATTTATTAAGTGAGTACGCCTGTTACATCGCTTCAAGCTTAATAAAATAAAAATGGAATAATGCTGTTATATTTACTTGTCAGTATTAAATTTAAATCCTGTACTGGTTTGTTTGTTTGTTTGATTAGGAATTTTAACGTAGGTTTAGCAATTTTTCAGTCATATCGCTACGATGTCTGCAGTGAGACAGTTTATAGTGATGTCTAGAACTGGGGCATCATGCCGCATACATGTAGCATAATGTCCCACCCAGTCACATTATCCTGACACCAGGCCGACCAGTCCTAACAATAACCTCTTAATGCTGAGCACCTAGCGAGGCAGCTGTTAGTACCATTTTTTAAGCCTTTTATATGACTCGGCAGGGGATCGAACCCACGACCTCCCGCTTCCGAGGTGGACGCTATAGCCACTAGGCCACCGGAGCGGTTAATCCCGGTTTGGTACCAACTGGCTAGTTTTGCGTCTGCTATAGCATTATACACGTGGTAAGATTACTATTTTCCCCATCATATTCAATATATTTATTATTTAGTAACAAACGAAAGCTCAACACGAATGAAGTCTGTACCCACAGTTACTTATTTTTGCACATTGACATTGTTCTTGTTGTGACTTTTATCTGTTTGAATTTCATTTTATCAGCTTAAAAAAGTGAACAATTCATCCTTCAGGCCCAAAGTATAAATCCCCATTCTTGTTTTGTTTTACAATCATCAGCACTTATTTTAATTTAGTTTTAAGTATGTCCATTATTATACATTATTGTTCCTGTTCACATTTTCGTATTGGAAGGAGCGGAACTTTGGCATGTACCGTTGTCTTCCTCGTACTATTATACTATTTATGTTCACAGAAATCACGGCGCACGAAGACGCTAATGGCAGGTTAATACAAAAAGCGGTATTTCGGTTTTTAGAAGATATTTGGAATGTGTATTAGATGACAGTGGTATAGAGACCAACATGGATAGTAGATAAGAGGGTAGTTATTAACCAGCTGACATATCATTATTTAGTTGACTTGAGAATGGAGTAATAAAGTGAAAGTATGGAGACAGGCATAGTGCAGAAGTTAAAGTTTGTTTTTGACCATAAAACAGAATGCCTTACTTAAAGCAAGAAAATAAGAACGCATGGTTACTTACAGAAATGTTGATACTTCATAAACCAGAATGACAACAATATTTTGTATTGTGCTTACAATGTTTTCACTGCCATTGCAGTTACACGTCGACGTTATTATGCAGTGACACAATGAAGTAAGTTTAAATGCAAATCGTTCATTTACTGAAAATGTACGCTTGAAGATGAAAAATTGAATATTTCAGTTATGGCATTACATTAAATATTACATTACAGCTGCAATTTTGTGCACATATTTTCGGTTCAGACGAAATGCTGGCCAACTGATTACAAATAAACTAAACTCTTTAGCCACGACATTTTACAAGGGTCTTTGCGAAATTCCCGGCAAATGTAATCTCATTATTCATTCGTCAGACACTGGTAACACAACTTCTTCGTACAAACTATTGAAACATTTTGAACAATGCTAAATATAAAGCCGGTTTCCATTGAATACAGAAGTCTGTACAAAATTTAATTTTCCAATTACTTAATCGAATTCGTTTTTGAAAGACAATGAATAAATAAATTATATTGTAAAATGTACAAGAAGACAATATTTATTTTAAAACGATCTGCTGGGATAGTTATCTATTTAGTGTCAAGATCAAGTAAGAGCTTTTAGGATGGATATGTATTATTACAACTATTTGAGACTGATGTTTTAAAGCAGACAGGTTTGGTGAAAAGTATTCGAAAGACTTGCTATACAAGCTAATATAATTCCAGTCAAGAAATTCAAACGAAAGACCTCGCATCTCCATCACCGAACTGTGTCTTCAATATATTCGAGGTTCGTATTAAAACCATTTTCCTCTTTTGATCTGAGATTTGGTGATATAGAAAAAGAAAATCTGAAGAGACACCAATCTTAAAGAGACAAAACATAAACTTGACAGTATTTTTTGTTTTTACTTTTAGTAATACTGCTGTAAATAAGAACGATTGTATTACGCACACAGCTAATCAAACTATTGCAAAGTCCCGAGCGTTTTGTAGCTGTGAAATTTATTTTTACCCGAGCCCTCCGAACATTCTTGTGTTAGGTAGACGGCAACTACTTTACTCCAACCATATTCAAAGGATCGGTAAATATACACAAACTGACATTGCATTAGGCCAATTAGGTCTGTTATCATTTAAAGAATACAGTGACATACAAATATTTTTCTTTCATCTAGTTTGCATGCTGCTTGCGTTTATCTTGCAAAACAATTAGTTTTACGCCGCCATTTTAGCTATCAGATTCCAAGATTGTAAGTAAATTAAACTTGTTTTATTCCAGAAATTGATAAACTGCTGAGTAAATTAAATCTCAAAGACGTAGCAGAATCGTTCTGTCTAAGCCGGTATGGAAACGTATTGTTAAATTCAAGTCCACTTGTTATATAAAAATGCTTTCAAATGTAGAATTTATTAAGACAGTTCTCAGTAGATTTGGGAATTATTTTTAATTGCGGTGTTATTCCCTCTGTAATTTGGAAAGCAGAAAAAACAAAATTCCAGAATCTCTTGAATAGTGTCGACTTGGTACCAATATTGTGACAAACTTTTCATCTCTGAAAGAATTTATGTGACCTGTTGTCAATCAGTCTGCACATCAGCGGTGAATCTGTGTATTGTTGTTGTTTTGTTTTTACACAATACTAAAATTGTTGGTGTCATTTTAATGATAAATTTGGGATACATACTGATATGCACTTAGATTCAATAGCCAATGCTGATTTGATGAGAAGATTCTTGGGACTGATGACCCGTGATTTATTAATTCTTTCAAGCAATGACCAACTAATGTATTTTCATCTCATATGTATGTGCCAGTTGTTTTCACTTAAATTTACATCCATCGGTTATAATGTTTAGAAAGCAATGTTGGAAACGAAGTCTAGCCTGAAAAAAATTATATATATATATATATATATATATATATATATATATATATATATATATATATATATATATATATATATATATATATATATATATATATATATATATATATATATATATTCTTTAGTTGCCATGGTGAAGGTTATTTATGTACGATTATCTGACAATTCAAATTTGTCTGACCTTTCGTTACTGTTTCATTCAATTTTTGCAGCATTCTTGGTAAAATTGACTGTACTTTTCGCAATATACTGAACAATTAAAGATATCAGCCAATCAAATTGTTCTGCTCATTTTATTTGCCTAGTGGAAGACATCTTGCAAATGACGGGGCTCCCAGGAAATGTTACATGATGGAACGGGCACTGGATGATAGCAAGATAATAACTTGGGCAGTTTATATCAGACAGCTACTTTGTAAATACGGTTTGGTTTTGTGTTTCTATTAACACTATTTGCGGTGTTATTTTATTTATTGGGCAATTTAGGCAACGGTTAATGGAGTGTAACCAGCAAACATCGCACGATATAAACGTTGTTGTGGTTGTTGTTGTTGTTGTTGTTGTAGGGTTTAACGCCATTTTTCCGCACAAGATAGGCTATACATAGTGTCCAACATAAATGGTTGAGGAAATTCCCGAGAAAGAAAAACCTGGAAAGAAGCACCGACCCACCAGAAGAAGATATAATCAATCAACACCTTTAAAGCATTGTAGAATTTATAAATGTCTTACGGAATGTGAAAAATACTCACATGTTGTTAAAAATAGAAAAAAATGGTTATACTCTTTTTATATTAGGTTAATTTCTTAAACATAGTTACAGGAGGCAAACCATTGTCGATAGGGAACTGAGATTATGTTATTTATGTAACAACTAAAAAACTGAAATTTAATTCCATTTTTTAATTAAATGCCAGATATACTCAGAACTGAAATTAAAGTTTCTTACAAATTAATATTGCATATTTTATGTAATATTTTGTAACTAACTTTGTAGTAAACCTGATGATATAGTAAAAGTTCATCTATATTTATAAGTTTATATATTTGGCTTTTTTAATATAATTAGGTATATTTTGTCATATGTATATGATTCCATGACTTACCCCCATACTGTAGACCTAGAAAATACTCGTGCGATTACAACCCGATTATTCTTGTTTTTCATTACATAATCTTGTACTTGTGCCAATAACCTGAAAGAAGCTGACAGAAAGATCATATATACCGATATTTGCATATTATATTATTCGCAAATGCGTAATCGTCTCACATCCTGAACAATTTCCTAACACCTGAGATATAATGACTTATCAACTATACATCTTCAGAAAAAACTAAAATTATAAAGAAATAACGCATTTCGTTCCAAATGTATCCCTGCGTGACACAGACACGGCATACGTTTTAAATCGTCAATATATATATATTTATATATATATATATATATATATATATATATATATATATATATATATATATATATATATATATATATATATATATATATATATATATATATATATATATATATACACATAAACATATCTACACACACACACACACATATAGTGACAAGTGACATTGTATTCCATATTGTTGCGTATATTTGATATAAGTCATTTATGTTTATCTTTATTGTTTGTTTGTCAGATTAAAATTTGACGTTTTAAGTTTAAGTTTTATTCATTGGGAGATGAACACCAGGTGTTGACCTCATTTCTGACCTGGTTTCAGAGTTATAAACAAGCTTTTAAAATGATTGGTTGGTTCCAAGGACATTATGGAGCTTTGTATATACATCTTTCTATTTTTAGTTGGGTCATACGGTGGGCACGTGAGTTTTTGAACGTAAATTTAATATATTATTAAATATTAACGACGAAGGAACACTTCCCTTCCTCACCCCATTGGTTACATGTAAAGAATTGGATACTGCACTCCTCCCAACCGATATATTGAAACATTTGCCATAATAGTTACCTAGAATATGAGGTATGTAGATTGGTATTAAATTCTAGAGCATAAAGTACATTAATTGTCTTGAAAAATGGAAACAAATTGCGCTCTTTGATATTTGAATATAGCCGTGCATGATATATACCTTTGCCAACTATTATGACCAGTTCTCCATAGATTACATGCATCATAAAATAGCACTGTTCCGCTTGATTGTATAATCAAGCTTGAAAGGTTTATCCTTTATCAATCATGTCGCCTATTCCTGCTATTATCAAACCCACATATCCCTCGGGATTGATCTAGAGCACTTTATATAAATGCGCAAAATTACATCTTGTTAACCTTGGTAATGTCCGAAACACTCCTAAAAATATTTATATATTAAACGTCTTCCACACCCAACAAATTTTGTCGGAGATAAGAACAATCTTAAGGTAATCTGTCTCCAATGTATGCTTTTATTTTAAAAATAAGGAGGTTTATTAAACAAATTCTATTTCAGGTCTAGACAGGAAAAAATAATTAGTGTGGAATAGAGGTATAAATTACCTATACAAGCCTCTGCACTTGTTTAACTTATTTGTCTTATATGTCTTTTCACATCCTTGACGCGACTGTTTACTTAAAATATTGCAGACATCAAGCGTGATATAATGAACAGAAAATGTAAAGGTAATAAAAGAGCTTGGAAAAGGGTGTGTCAAAACGTTACAATTTTATAAATAGGCATTTAATTACCACCATATAGCAGCTGTTGTGTTGACGTGTCCTTAAATGCCAATGCATGCATATATACATACAGTTAGGCAGGTGGCATATATATATATATATATATATATATATATATATATATATATATATATATATATATATATATATATATATATATATATATATATATATATATATATGTATATATATATATATATATATATATATATATATATAAACATGTATACTGCAAATAATTGTCCAGAATAGTATACTACATGTAATCATTAATTAATTATATTTATAAATTTAGTCTTGAAAAATGTGACAGTGAGGTATACATTTTAGTCCTTCTACATTAAAATATGAACAAAACAGGAAATAGCGATATTACTCGCCTAGTTCTTGCGACTGACAGAGTGCACAGTATCTGACCAAACATTTGCACCTGACAATCGTTCAGCAAATCGTAATTGTAAATATGTTTTGTAAGTAACTGGATATATTTTGTGTTGGTTATGGATACTTGATTTGTCAGGACACTGGCGAACTTTCCATTCTTGGGAACTATAAGAACTAAATATTTATAATCATCCACAAACTTCAGTATATTTATCTTAAATTTACATTTGTTCTTTTTAAATCAGATACAAAAATTTTTGTTCTCAGAGTTTTTTTTTTCTATCACGTTTTAGTTATCGCAAAATCTACTGAACATCTCAAAGTTAAACTGCAAGTCAGCAGGATTAATTGTAACATTTATAGTGTCATTAGTGTATCCAAGAAATTTAAAATGTAACATATTTTCAAAGTCAGTTTGTTTTGGATGGTACAATGCAACCTCTACACTCACTAAGTTGAAAAATTTACTAGTATAAAGATTCTAAATCTTTAAAGAAAAAGGAGATTAAGGGAGATAAATAGTTCCCCTCTCTAACACCTGGATAAACCTCATAAATTCATTATTTACACAGACACATAATTTTATAACAGTTTAAATACTCAGTTCGACATTAAAACACGTCATGCCTACTGAATACAATTTATGCAGTAACCCAGCTCTCCATACATTATCAAAATCACTTTAAAATGAAGGTAAGTGCCCAAAATGTGTCCTTTTTGCAATTTCTAATAATGTCTAATACATTCAATACGGCAGGATAAAGAAAGAGTTTCGTTTGTGTACCGTCACATTATAGATTATGATAAGAAATTAACTAACCCGAAATAAGTATTAGCTTTCCTGTTAAAACGGAGATAAATCATATTGTAAACAACAACAACAACAACAACAAACCTGCATTTTAGCTGATTTCAATTTAATCGAAAAAGAATATTTCATTATATACAACACGTGAAAATTATACTTTTAAACTATGGAAAATGTCCATCACGTACAAGTAGTCCTTTCATTTTTCAATTTCCATCCATATAATCGTCTTTCTTTTTATTCGTCTTCTTATCGAGCTCATCAGTTTGGTTGAGCCTTTTGCTCAAGTCGTTTATTACCTCGTATTTGTCGAACCTTTCGATGGTTTCTTTTTTACCTGGCATGCCTCAAAATAGAGCATAGATAATCATTCACTCTGTGGGCCTTGGGGACAAGTTGATGGACATATATAGTTTACATGGATGCTTCGCTCAAGTGTTAAAGCAATATGTTTCCTCAATACCTGTATGGTTCTGTCATACTTAGAATGACTCATTGAAGCGAAAAGCCAATTCTGTGTTTACAAATCATGTACATATACATGTTTTCTGCAGGAATTATGTTTTCATTTGTTCTTTTCACGTGCTTGTTCAGTCCCTTGACACATTTGTTTCACACTTCATTTTGTATTACTTTTTATCTTGAACTTTTGACTTTCGTTCCTTGGAATGCAAGTCGCTGACAGTTAAGATTAGAATTAAGATTGTGATTAAGGTATTTACCCAACCTGTCCCAACAAGCTGTATAAATAGGTTCTATTTATACACGGATTGTCTCCTTAGGAAGTAAGGCAACTTATTCTGTGACACGCTCCCTCAACTAGATTAAAAGACGTTACAAAGGAAAAAAAAGAAGCTTTGATTAAAGGTATGTTAATGTCCACACTTTCAGCTCAATATTGACAAATGACATCTTTCTTTCTTTCTTCCTGCTGTTGCTATTTGCATTATTTATTCATTTATTTATTTATTTATTTATTTATTTATTTATTATTATTATTATTATTATTATTATTATCATTATTATTATAATTATTATTATTAAAATTATTATTATTATTATTATTATTATTATTATTATTATTATTATTATTATTATTTAAAATTGATTATATACGTTGTTTTAATCACTCGAAACAAAAATAAAAAAAATACCTATCTGGGAATAATTATACTAATGCACTAACACAAACAGTCAGCAGGTTGTTTTGGGATACGAATGGTATAGATGACTGATTAAGTTTTGCTAATGTTTTGTTGGTGTTAACGTTTTCGTCTTTCTTGTCGATGATGGTTGTGGTGTGTTATTTGGGGTACCTATTCTAGATCAACTAGTCAAATGACTGCGATGACTATATGATGGCTAAGCCACTTGTGCAGCTATATTCGATTGATGTGCTATTTGTTTCCTTAAAATATAATGTTAGGAATATCGCTTAACTGTCCATGCAGTTTTTGCATATGCGATAGTTGGATAATTTTAACAGTCATGCATTTTTGAAAGTCAGAAGGACTGAAATGGTTAGGTTTCGTTTCGTTTCGTTAAATACATATTTCAACATTTTTTTTGTTTTTCAATTTCATGGTGTTTGTTTGTGTTTTATGTTTTTTGTATTCATATCATTACAGATGTTATAAAGCTACCAACTTTCATCTGGTAATGTGGTGGCTGACAATATACTAACCTGAAACAAGCCCGTATCCTGATAACATATTTGTAAAGGAGTTGAACATTCCTTAACTCAATAAGCAGAGCGAGTTCGATAGTGGTGTGTTCGTCAGTAGATAGCAAAGGAGACTGTAGTTTGTCATCCGTTCCATGGTTTGGCATATGAAGCTAATTAGCTGAATGCTTGATATGTACATTTCATGGTTAGTTTACTTGCATCGATATTCCATCATAACGGCGGGATGTCCGCAATTTCCAATTGCATTTCAAAGGTTATATGTAGAATGAGTTTTCACTGGTGAAGTAATGCTACAAGAATTTTTCGGGAAATGTCTTTGAAATTTATGTTAAAGCAGTGATCAATTTATTAAATTTCATGAAGTTACTTTTATACAGTTGCATTCAAGTTTTTCCATGATTTTCCTTGTCATAATCCATCCTGGTTTCTTAAAGAAGTGACAGTCAAACCTAAAGACAACAGATCACCATGTTTACCCTTTGCTCCTATAAAGTAGGACAAAGATGTAGGTATGTATATGACATCTTATAAAGGCAACAATTTTGTATTTTTTACAAATATTCTCCTATTTTCTTTCGTGTATCAACGATAGTTTTGCTGCCTCAATGACAGATAGAAAAAACGGTGTTGATAACTGTCTATGTTATAAAAGATGGTCAAAACATATTAATGGACATGTTACCTGATTGGAGAGCAGGAGAAAAAATGTAAGAGTTTTGTGCATGAAAACAAGAACGGCTATAATCCGTTCTAAAGTCGTTTGGCAATGAGTTTTCTCAATTATCATGATGACGATTGTTACAGCGGCGTTATAAGTATTTATTAAATCACTGTTGTATGTTAAGAGATGTGTTTTATATCAATTCTAAAATTTTTGGGGTGAAATATATCGCATGCGGCTTTGTTCTGTAGAAAAAAATAAATATTTATTGGATATTTTCCTTTAAATCACGAGAGATTTTCATTGTATTATCGTGGCAGATATACCTATTAAAGTGGAGGAAGTGCAAGACTTTTTACAATGTTATCAATCTAGGTCTTACATCAGTTTGTAGAAAGGAAGTAGAAACAAACATTTAAGTAAAATCAACAATTAATTTTTCTACAATACACAGTAAAAAATTCAAGAGACATTTCTAGTATTATGAATTAAATCCCAAATAATCCTAACTTGTTATCACGTCTAAAAATATAGAATGTTCAGAATGATTTTCAAGTCTTGAATGTACTTATGCAAGACGATGATGCAGTCAGTAAATTAGTTCACACAATTCCATGTTAGTGCGTATAAGTCTAAACGTAAACAATAATTGCAATGAATATTTTAAATAAATACTGCCTCAAATTTTATTTGACACACTGATTTATAACAATGGTTACTAGTTTCATTACTGGGATTATTGACACAAATGATGTATTTCGGAACTTTATCTCGCCTAATGTCTTTCTATCTATGATATTTACATAAATCGTTTAACAGTCTTAGCGTTAATGTGCCTAACTTTGATTAATTTATCAAATGTTTGCACATTAAAAATAACTTGTTTTCAAATCACTTTTAGTCAACACTGAATTCAGTGCATTTGCCCTAAGTTGTTTTTCTTTCAGTATAGATTTGAAGTTGCATAAATGCCGTGTGCGCATCCTCTCACATTCCCGCTACGTAAAGACGGATGATTACATACATGTACGCTTTGTCTCACGTTCCCTACTTGTGACTGGACGGATGATTTGATCCATGTACTCTTACGCTCACATTCCTCATGATGCTAGGGCGGGTGATTGGATCTGTGTAAGCTAACCCTCGCATTTTCCATTAATAGAGCGGGTGATTGTATCCGTGTACGCTTACCTTCACATTTCCCACTAATAGGACAGGTGATTGGATCCGTTTAGCTCTATCCTCATGTTCCAAATAATGGTAGGGCGGGTGAGTGTATCCGTATATGCTTACACGCACGTTCCCTCACTATGCTAGGGAAGGTGAGTGTATCCGTGCATGCTTACCCTCACATTCCCTCACTATGCTAGGGCACGTAAGTGTATCCGTGCATGCTTACCCTCGCCTTCCCTCACTATGCTAGAGCGTGTGATTGGATTTACTTCTCAGACTCACGTTTTTGTTTATGAAATGTTTTGGTAAAATTGAATCCGTAACATCACAAATAACCTGTCTGACTATTATCATCCTTAATAAATTCTTTTAATTCGACTATAATAATGCATCTTATATGTGTTGAATACTATTGATTTCTTTTTTTACTTATATTATATAAATATGGATTCGTCCCGCAACTGCTGTTGCTATTATGCAATCTTTATGCATAATAATATCGACTTGCATTATGGCCAGATTCCAGATTTCCGCTTGCATTAATACAATTACCATCAATAATAAAACAAAATTAAACAGTAGCTCTTGGAATATACATTTGGTTCATGCATAGTAAAGTTGTTAGTATTCACGCAATCTGATTAAACTCGAGAACCACGCATAATAAATTAATTAAAGCGATCTTCCGGAATATCAATTTACTGCCCCAAAGCTTAACCCACTACAGCATGCATTTGATGATGATGTACACATGTTAACTCACCGTGCTGATACTTGACCCAGATCTACCATTCAAAGTCGGATACCCGTGTTCTTGCATAACTTGTAAACCAGCTACCGTTGGCTTCAAACCTTGGGGATTCTTTAGTACTATGTGGCTCGATGTTGACATTCCGTCTATCATTATTACCTACAGCAACATAAACGGAATACATATTATCACATACAAAATCGGGGGACAGGCTATTATAAGCACATACAAGTATTACAAATCGTTGTTCTAAATTTGGAATCTATGGAATGCCATGGTCACCAAAACTATGAAATAAAAAAAATAAAGTAACATTCAAATAAACCAAGAACCAAGCAAAGATCAAAGGAAGCAATAATTCCTATAAAAGACAAATATGGAAGCTCAGACAATAAGATCAATGCTGAAACGAAAGAGGAAAATGTCACTCACCCCACCCAACAAAAACGAATTAAATATGACAACGACAAACAAAATAACATTTCAAATTTTGAAGAAAAAAATGTTTTCAACTCATATAAATCTAGCGCGGCACAAACGAAACAAATACATTTGCAAGAAATTGAGGTAAACTGAAATGAAACAATCAAACGCTAAAAAATGGTGACATCGAAAATATTAAGAGCAGTATCACATAAAAGAACGCGGTACAAACAAAACATGAATGAAACAAGCAACACTAAACAAAATAAATCGAATGTAAAAATGAAACAAAAGTCAAACTGGATAAGCTAGCATAAAACGAATCACACGTACAACACTCATGGCGAATTCCACTTACATGTGCATACGAAAATTATGATTAGCATGTAATTATTTCGTTAAATATAAATATTTAATTCTTATTTATCAAAACTTGCTTTAGGTAAATAACAATCACATGACCATGTCAGCACTAAAAATGTGGGACTGACCTTGACATTGATTGGTTGATATAATAAAAACGTGTTCTCCATGGTATAGCAGTGTTAGGGACCAGCTTCGCTCTGCTAAAAGACACTGCCGTAAAGCAGAGACGCTTTAGCTTTCCACCAGACTCACTATTCATAAACAAATATATGAAGTCGATAATTAGAACGTCACAAACATAGTCCATATAGCCAAATTATCCAACTACAGTACTAAGATCACTGAGAGTTCCAGCTGCAAAGAGCTCTTCGAGATAACTAACAACTAATGTCAACGAACAAATGTACACCACTTCCAACTACCTTCTTTCTAGTAGACCTTCCGGACCTAGTTGCAAATTTCTTCCGTGACAAAGTACAAACCATTAGAGATTCGTTTGACAACACAATTTCAATTGACTCGTCACCATAGAGTTATGATGCAGAATTTAACACCATCAGGAGCATTTGAACCTGTCTCGATGGATTTAGTATGGACAATCGTGATGAAGAGTGCACCAAAGTCATGTGAACTTGATCCAATTCCAACATCACTGCTGCTTGAGTGCATAGAACCAATATTGCCTTCCCTAACTGATGTTATTAGTATTTCTCTCTCTCATCGGAGGAATTTCCATCATTTTTGAAAAATACCATCTTAAAGTCTCTGGTGAAGAAACCATCACTTGACCATAACGATTTAAAGAACTACAGTCCAGTTTCTAATCTCCCGTTCATATAAAAAATCTTAGAAAAAGTTATTCTAACCCAACTTGTATCTCATTTTTGAATTCAAACAATTTTTTTAGTAATGTACAGTCTGCATATCGCCCTTGCCACAGTACGGAAACTACCCTTCTGTAAGTAGTTAATGACATTCTCTCTGCTTTCGATAGCGTAAAGTACATTTCTCAACGTCCTTGATTTGTCTGTAGCATTTGACACAATAGACCATAATATATTACTTCACCGTCTCCAGCATGTATTTGGCATTCAGAATACAGCCTCACAGTGGTTCAAGTCCTACTTAGCTTTTATCTGCAAATGGAATAAACTCCAGCCCAGTTGATATATGTTGTGGTGTTCCACAGGGGTCTGTTATTGGACCTGTTCGCTTATTTATATACACTCAGCCGCTCTCAACTGCCATAAATCATCACTCAGTGTCTCACCAATTGTACGCTGATGACACCCAAATATACAAGTCTAGCCACCCAGCTGAACTTGATGCTACCATCCATGGAGCAGAGAGGTGCATTGATGTGAACTCATGCATGACATGTAACAAGCTGCAGATGAATGATGATAAAACTGAAGCCATTCTGATCACAACACAAAGAGTTCCTCATTCTTATCCTTTACCTCAGATAATAAATATCAGCAAGACCAATATTAAATTCACACAGTCAGTACGAAACCTAGGTGTTATTCTAGACAGTACTCTCACATTGCACCAACATGTCATGAACATATGCAAGGCAGCATATCTTGAGCTGAGACGTATCAGTTCCGTTCGCAAATATATTTCAGCTGATGCCACTAAAACACTTGTGTGTTGATTAGTACTTTCAAGACTGGACTATTGTATCTAAATTGTGTCTGGTTCGTCACAATATCTACTCCAGACACTTCAAAAAGTTCAAAATACAACTACTTGGATCATCTTTGGAGTACCTCGATCAGAGCACATCTCATCACTGCTCTGTACCCTACACTGGCTATTCATTCGATACAGAATGAATTACAAATTGTGTTCTCTGTGCTAGGTTTCACTGACAGACTCCAGTTCAACATACCTATCCGGCCTCATCCATGTGTATACACCAGCTCCTCTTCTGACAATCTTATACTCATTGTTCCCACTAAGAAAACGAACTCATATGGACAACGTTCCTTTGTATACCAGAGCCCGGCAATGTGGAACGAATTGCCCATTGAAATTAGACACAAAGACACAGTGGTCCATTTTAAGAGTGCTCTTAAAACTCAGCTGTTACGACTGCAGAGACAAACTTGGAGACCTAATAATGTTTTGTACCTTATATTTATTCAGCATGTTTTATGTTTTCCAATTTCATGGCTTTTGTGTTTTGTTTTTCTGTAGTGTAGTCATATCATTATAGATGTTGTAAAGGGCTTAGAGCTTCCAAAGAATAGGCGCTATACAAAGTCCTCATTAATATTACTATTGATTACAAGATGAAACGACAGCTGAACTAGATGGAATAAACTGTGATCAGTTATGTGGATGAAGAAGACAGCATATAAATGCTGAATAGAATGGGTGATCTATGCGCTATGACAAGATTTGAGGGTACATAACTTACAGAAAATGAAGCATTCATAACTGAAAATGGCTCTTTTTTTAGTAAAATAGCTCGCACACAGTTGGTGTTTTAAGTTTTACCCAGACCAACAATACCAAATAAAAAATATTGTTATCTTACATCAGTCACAAAATCTTTTCGACATGGCAAATACGTTACAAAATAAACTGATTTTGCCCGAACCAATCTTGAGGTTGTCCCGGGACTCAGGCAAGTGGATTTGTAAATCTCTGATATGGTATGTAAAAAAAAAACTAGTGATCTTTATGGTTATACGAATCAGTCTCAAAATTAGAAAGTCGAATAAAGCGACATTCTAAAAGAATATTTGAGATGAAAATCATTAAGAACGAATGTACTGGACGGACAGCTGACATGTTTGAATATTTGACCAGTTGAGCTAGAAAACAAAACAAACATCATCACCATCACCACCACCATCAACAAAAACAAAAACAAATAAAGACGTCACCAAAGAAAGAAACACCAATATAGAAAAAGAAACACAACTCGATCTGTGTTATCATTTGCCATTCTTATCTCAATCTGGATATCATGCCTGCTGTAGGTAAGGCATTATTATTATTATTATTATTATTATTATTATTATTATTATTATTATTATTATTGTAAGAAGAAGAAGAAGAAGAAGAAGAAGAAGAAGAAGAAGAAGAAGAAGAAGAAGAAGAAGAAGAAGAAGATGATGAAGATGAAGAAGAAGAAGACGGCGAAAACGAGAAAGGTCATATTTGCGGCGTGTCATTACGATTCTGAAAGCTTTGAAATAAGCATATTTGTTGATCCTAACATCTGCAAAATAATGACGGAGTGTGTCACAGAATACATTAAACTGGCTTTCTAATGAGACATTCTAAGTGTAAAGAAAAAAAGCACTTTAGACAGACGGAGCAGACAGGCTGTGAAAATAGCTTAATCAAAACCTTACTTCTAATCTTAACTGTCTACAACCTGGATTGAAACGTCGAAAGCGTAGGTGCGATGGTCACTATGACTCGTTATGACTACACAACGAAAGAAACCTATAAAAGAATCGGAAAAGAATGAGACGGAGACAGATATTGTTCAACCATACAACTTAATATAATTCTAGGCGTGGGACATTGACTCCCTTGACATAGCTGATTTTTCTTTAATGCGATCTTCTTTTCCAAGTTTGAGAAATAAGTATAAAGGGATTGAGGAAATACAAGCATTACACATTGACCCAAGCCACAAAGTAAACTATCTATATCCGTCACCCTGGTTGTCAATCATGTCGTTACCGCAGAAAGCCACTGATATTATTCATCTCTCTACCATTGTAGGCGGTTAGAGAAGAAAAAGAAGAGGTATAATGATGACAAAAATGCAAACCGTAACGTGAAACGGCCGAGTAACAGACAAGACAATGACGTGGGAAACTATTTATATATATGTGCAGACAACATTATGAAGGAAAAACATGTCAATGTCGTCAGACACTTACGATGATAAACAATAATAAATGAAGACCAAGTTAAACAAAATGACGCTAGCGTTATATGTGTTATATTTATAAAGGCGGCGGAGAGAGCGATCCCTACAAAAGGTGATAGAAGCCTTATTTGCCAAAATAACAGTTTAATAATAGAAGCCTTATTTTGCCGAAATAACGAGTAATAAAAGCGGAGAGAGATCCCTATTAATTGTTACAGCCGCATTAATGTCAACACCGAATTAATGTAACGCGATAAATATATGGCGAATATCGGAGAAGCGCAGATTACTAGATTAACCAGAGAAAGGTTAGCCACTATTAAGAAATTTCTTCCGGTGAGAGATTCTTTCAGGGATAATCTCCAAGTGAAACAACAACAAAAACTCGATTTTACCGCTGATACTGAACAGTTGTTTAAGCCGATAACAATTCCTATTGAAAAGGTTGTTACGGCTACTAAAAAAATAGCGAAACAAACAAAAACATTTCCTCAACCTCAACCAATACCACAACAATTAGTAGAACCTGAACAGCAAGATGATGAGGTTGAGGAAGCTACCTGTGAAAGAATTTCCTTCAATGATAAATTTCTTCCGGGTAAACTTAATGAAACAAGAGATATGAAATTTAATAATAATGAGGAAATAGCTGATTTTTTCGTTAGAAGTTTTCATCGTAAAAAAGATTATATACAATCTGATTATGTCACCATGAGTAAAACTACATGGTATAATGGGTTATATCGTGCAATAATCGGTGAAACTAAAGTATCGAAAGAAGATAGAACGTATAGTGAACTCACGAGGTAAAGTAATGAGGATTGAATCATCTTCAACAAAAAAAGCAGAACCCGGATTTTCTCTTCGATTACCGGAAAGATCAAAATTATTAGAGATCGAAGAAAAACAATTAGAGAGGAAAAGTCAAATACCAATACGAAAACAACGAAAACAATCGTCTCCACCGATAGAACGAGAGTATATACCACCTGAATCATATAATACATTTTAATATGATGATGCACAAGGTGTAACGGGTAAAACCGGTGAAGGATATTTTCACGGTGGTAATATCTGTTCAAGAAGTGTCCTCGATGATATATCACGATTAGAAGCCGCTGATATCTGTCAAAGATTTTTTAAAGTGGGTTTTATGAATATTAAAATATATTGAGGTTTCATCGATGAATTAATCGACGATTATCACAGCGATTAGATATATAACATCTAAATATAATGTATCGTAACAACCCAAGAAGAATTTACGTGATGAACTCGCGATTACCCGTGTATAAGATGTATCACGGAGATGGATTAGGTAATATCACCTCATGATTATTTACTAGAATCGCTCCAAAACTTATTCCTGTGGGAAAAGAATTAATTTCAAAAGCTATTGGTGCTATCAGTAGTAAAGTTATCGGGAAGGCTGGTGATTTAGCCAGAAGCGCGTTTGATACCGTTAAATATAAAATTATGTCATTGTTTCGAAAAAGAAACAAAAAAAAACTATAATATTACCGTCCACGGAATTAATGCCACCTAAAATAAGAAAACAGGTGAATGAAATAGTAGCTCAAAAATTAGCTCCGTTGATACAATCTGATTTACCGTCCACGGAATTAATGCAATCTAAAAAAAGTAAACAGATGAATGAAATAGTAGCTCCGCTGGGTGATTTTCAGGGGAATATTACCGCTAATTTAATAGCCGGTTCTGGTCTTAGAAGAAGATTATGATTTAGATTAGTTGATAAATAATAAAATGTTCCAATCAATTATCGATGATGCCATTGATGTGGACGCTCCTGTACCGCGATATGATTCTACGCGCGATTTTCAATTTTTCTCGTATAGTACAGCGACTCCTGATATTAGGTCACAAGTTGAACTCCGATTTGATGACACCTCCAAATACTATTTACCGTGTGAAGCTTTTCTCGAGGTTGAAGGGCACTTGTTGAGAAATGATAATAGTAATCAGTATGATAATCTCTCAACAACTCAGATTGGTTTTGTTAATAATGGTATAATGGCGTTATTTAATAGCGCGCAGTATTTGATTAATTCTAATCGAATAGAATCCATTGATAATAACGTTGACGTCGCGACTTTGATACTAGGACTCACGAGATACTCCGATGATTTTATCAGATCCACCGGTCATTCAATGATGTTCGCGAAGGATCTTACTAATAACGCCGATAATAATCAATTTATAATAAGACGACCAAGAAATAATGCGGGAACTGCCGATGAAGTTATCGAAAATATGATTATTAGTTAAAACCCTAATTATAATCTAGGATTTGCAACTCGATGTTAAACTCCGATGGAAGATTTTCATGCGCGATTCCTCTCTGTCATATTTTCGGATTTTGTAGAGATGTTAGAAAGGTTATCTTTGGGCCTAGCCATACCGTGGTACTTATGAGAAAATCGAAAGACGATGATGTTCTCTGGCGCAGTGCTGCTATCGATGGTAAAATAGTTTATCTAAACTAGCGTTATGGATGCCTGTGATGACTCCATCACTCGACATACAAACACGATTATTATATTATATGGATCACGAAGGAAAATCATTATTGTCGTGGTTAGACGTTACAACGGCTAGTACATCAAGTTCTTTTCCGGGAGTATTCACCTGGCAAGTCGCTTGAACAAAAAATGTTTCCTCTCCAAGACATATCTTTATCGTGTTGCAAAATAAAAATCGAACAGAGGGAGATGATAAGCAGCTACGTAGCCATATGATATTTGATAAAATAAATGTCAGCGAGATGTCACTGCGAATAAGTAATCAGCAGGAACCCGCTGAAAATCTTCTGATCGATTATGGTAATAATCAAATAGGTCGTGTATATCATAGATTATAGTCTTATATGGGCGTGATCAAAATATTGATACCGGATTACAGATATCGCAATGGGATTTTCAAAATTTGTATCCGATCTATTACTTCTCGTTACAATAATTTGATTTATGTAAACACTCCGTCATCGATGTGAAGTTTCAAGCTCGTGTAATAGGACCGTTTCCTGCTGATTTAGCAGCGCATAGAGTAATCGCGGTAATTCTGAATAATAAAACAATGACGTTAGAAGGTGGTAATGGTAAAATGAGAGTAATCGATGCGCCTGTGGAAAACTTGTAACAATTAGATGATATATTATTTAAATAAAAATGTCGTATAATTAAATCACGTTAATGTCACCTTGACACCTGGTCAGATAAAGAAGTTAACATCGAAAACATCTACTGGGAGAGCAAGAATAACTTTAAAATATGCACAGATAGCTAATGGAGGACCTAATAAACTCTCTCTAACAAAACTCAGCTTAAACATTTCAATGATGCTATTATACCTGGTACAGAAGTTCAGATAGATTTTTCATCCGCGGAGATTTCTAGTATGATCAAATCAGTTGGGTTTATTCCTCTTCTCTTTCCACTAGTTACCGGTGCTCTCTCTGCGCTTGGCGGTTGGGGAATAAATAAAGTTTTAGGAGGGAGATACAAAAAAGGGAAGAGGTTATCGATTACCAGGAAGCCGATTTACATGGGTCATCGGACAATAACTTCGATGTCAAATTTTGATTTAATCATCGCGGTAAAGAAATCTCCAATAAAATATTTCAGAGGTGTTTTTTTATGAGAGATCAATTACCTAAACAACCGATTATACCGGAAACCGGTATAATTAATATAGATGATAATACAGGCCCGGGAACTCACTGGTTAGCTTACGCGATACATCCACGATCAATTATTTATTTTGACTCGTACGGGTTAGCGCCTCCACAGGAATTTATCAAGTATGTATCACCGTTAAAAATACCGATGTGGTATTCGACGTTACCCACACAGACATTAACCGATCCTCCGATATGTGGAAGAGAATTTCTTAATGTGTTAACAGCGATTTCAATAATTCCTAATCCACTTCATAAAACCGTATACGATTATACTAGCTTTTTAAAGAGATATTAATGATATAACATGGTAAATATTTGGGGAAGATCATTACCGCGTATTAAACAACCCTCCGGCGGAGGAGTTTCCATCCAACGAGTAAATAGTATTATATCGAGCGCGATCACGGACAGATTAACGGATCTCGGATCATCGGCGGCCTTCAATGAATAATACGACGCTCATGTAAATCAATTTGAACGTTTACAGAAATCTCTTACAGACGTTCAAATTCCCATCTATGATTTCTTTGGAGATCCACCAGTTGTCACGCTGAAACTCGATAAGATAAAATTCGACATCGATAATTTATAAGTGATATAAAGAGAGTATCTAGATTTTTGTATGAGATTTCTTAATTTTCTCGGTGATCCTCCGATAGTTACAACAAAACTCGCGGATATAAAAAAATTTGTCGATGATATAAAAAAAATTCATGATGATCATATTATCGCGTATTATATATTTATCAAGGTCAAATAGATTTAAATTTAGAGTTTATAGATTTGTTAGGAAGAAGAATACCACAAAATGTTAAATTACATATCGTCGATATAAAAAACGCCATCGATGATATAACAAAAAATAATATCGAGTTCTTGAACTTTCTAGGAAGAAAGCTACCGCGGGATATCACACTGAACCTCTCCGATATAAAAACCGCTATTCATACGTTAACAGATTTTCAATCTACGTATGAAGATCACGTAAAACAATTTGTATATTTTCGTAGAAACATCATTAATACATTCTTTGTAGATTTAAACAACATCAAAATAAAACTCCCTGACATAAACAATCCATCGATGATATCAAGACGATTCAAGACGTCGTTGAAGTTGATCTTCAAACCTTGAATAATAAACTCGATAAGATAAAAATTCCTCATGAAAATATCAAAAACGTAGTATACACGATTCAAAACGGAGTATTCGATTGGATTCGAGATAGAAATACCACATTAGACATCACCGCGACCGTCAAGGGAATTTATAGATTAACATGTTATCCAACGTTCAGTTTGCTGTTTTGGGTAATGAGATATCATCTGATGGTTTAGACGGTGTAATATCAACAGTTATCCAAAAAGATTCAACCACGCGATTTGATATAACCACCCGGGATTGAAATATAACTAGAGTGTCAATAACATGGTACGTAGCTGATTTAACTTAATTGAAATCGTTATTTAATAATGTCGCAGCAGTATCGATACAGTCAGGTGTTACAGCTACAAACCAAACTTAACTTGCTCCCCGAGGAGTATCAAATGAAAATAAAGAAGTATCAGCGAAGGATTACCGCGGTTGATGTCACCGTGTATTCAATCTCAGGTGTAGTTGCCGGAGCAGGAATAATATTATCTTCGGTGGTAATGATCGCTCCGGTAGCTATTCCTATTTGTATAGCCACGATGTCAACCATCGCGGGAACGATTTCTATTATAACGAAAAATATATCATCGTGTTCCCAGCGTAAACTTCAAGATTACTCAATAACGTTTCATATGGTATTAACCGCGTATTCGCAATTATCCTCGATGATCTCATTAAGCATCGACGATTCATTGATATCCGATGTAGAATTCTCCGCGATAATGAATATCTATGACACCGCGATGTAAAAATTAGAAAAACGAGATAATAATAGCAATGTCGTCGCAGGAGCTCATTCAACAAATAGCGGAGAACCAACGCCCCGGTGAAAACAACGATGATATCGGTCTTATCAAGGAAACTGGAATTTAATATCGAATTTCCTGATCCGATCCCGATAAATGAGATCGCGTTAACTCATCTTCGAGTATATTATAGCTGGCCGAATACTATTTCGGAACCGTTCGGTGGGAGATCACCTAATAACTCTTTTGTATTCGCGTATAAGAATAAACCTAATGGAACACTTGATTGTAAAACAATATATATTCACAAGGGAACTTATGAAATTGAAGCTATAAAAAATGAAATTAAACACCAAATATCAATAATAACCGGGGAAAAAATCGTTGAAGGTGAAAAATATCCCATTGAAATATCGGACATATATACGCATTATCAACAGCCATCAATATAAATTCAGCCGAGTACGCCGTTGATATATTTAATAGCTCAATAAGAACGGTATTAGTATGGCCAGAACAAAAACCGTCGATGATTGATCTTACGCGGCTACCGGAACCTAAAAAATCTGATTTTGTTACAACCTTTGAATCCTCCAATGATGTTTATTTAAATTATGTTGGGTATTTACACAAGTTACAAAATCGTGCGAATCTTATTGAAAAATATACCGCGTACGATGATACAAATAGCTACGAGTATAAAACTTACGGTGATGTATTATGGGATTTTAAATTTCTACGTCAACAAGGAGGATTTATCATCACGATGAAAAGTTTATATAATGATTTTATAATACTAATAACGTGTATGAAACAAATTTACAGCAACTTCGACGTTTTTTTCAAGATTATCTCCTCGATATAACAGCGCCACGTGATAAGATTATTAAACAATTCGAGTTGTTAAGTTATATTATCTCCGATATGAATTATCTAAACGCGAGATTGCTTAAGGTGATAATCGATGATAGCGGTGTTAACAAACAACAGTTTTAAAGAGTATTCTCATTAACGGAGGCTACATTACCCGGTTATAAATTTAAAGGGTATCGCGAATGAAAAAAAATCGCTTAACGATCTCATCGATGAGTATTTTCCTCTGATTCATTCTAGCTCGGGGAAAAAATCCCGTGATAAAAGAACCTCTCATCGACGATTATATCACCGATGAAAAATCCGTCCCTGATACTAAACTCGACAACGACGGAAACCGAGTAAGAAAAAAAATCATTGGACGCTATAATTATCGAGTACTAATTCCGAGTATTATTTTTTCATTATCGTGATTTCCGATCACGATTTTCGAGTATTATTTTTTTCCGCGTAAAAATATATGAGAGGGCCAACTTATCTTACCGCCGACGTCAAAAAAAATATTATCGTTGCGAGGAGTTAAACGTCCTCAGGAGGTATATCGCGAATATAAAATCGGGTTATCACGGTTATATAAGATATGGTCTAAGGAGCCGATGTCCGCTACTACAAATGGAACCGCTCATGAATACCGCGCCGCGATAAAACATCAGCGTGAGATGCAACGAGAACTCCGTGAAGAGAGTTCTAAACTCCGCGAAAAGATCGCGGAGTTGACTGAACAGCGAAATAAACTTAGAACCGTCATGGAGGATCTCACGAAGAAATCCGACGAGGAAAATACGGCTATCGCGCAGCAACAGGAAGATATCGCGAAGTTGACCTCGTATAAAGAAAATGGTATCGTGGTTATCAAACAATTAATCGTACAACGAGATACTTTAAAGACCGATTGTAAGACTTTAATAGCGGAAAAACGAATATTGAAAAAGATTAGCAAGGAAAAATCTGATTATGAAACCAATATCGAATTAGCGAAAATAGGAATCTTCACATCGAAGAAATCACAACCGAGATTCTAAAATTACGGGGAATTGTTAACATATTTGGCGTCGTACTATTTTGCAGCTGATTCTATTAACGCTTTCTCATTAAATATATCCGAGATGGATTTTAAAAGTTGTTTTATCATCGTTGACACGGTAATAAACTCCTCGCTGATATTTTTATAAACGATGTGATTGCGCTCCCGAGAAAGAATCTTCACGATACGGTACTCTGACCGATACGTGGGAAAACCTAATCGTCGCGCAGATACTATTTTTTGATAATCCGCGTTGACGTAATCACTAGTAAACATATCGCTGTTATGAAGATTTCGTACGCGGTCGAGTTCTGATTTTAATCGTATAATATTTTCGTCGTTCATATAAATAAAATACCTCTCTAAATAAACATTTAAATGGTTGATGTTGCGTAGTCAATAACTGGTTTTATATCTAGGCGTTTAATCAAATTATATAAATTACGAATTTCATTCGTACATGTACGATCTTGAACGATGTGGATTTCACATCGCGTCAAAAGTTTCTTACAAATTCGCCATTCAAAATATAATGAATCCTGATAACGATCCTGCATATACGCTTCAAGTTCATCTATCAAAGCTTTATTATCAATTTTTTTTTCCATCGAACGCCATTTAAGTTTCTTTGACGTCGTTGCGAGAAAGTTTTAATCGTTCATATTCTTCATAAAACTGCTCACGAGTTATGATATCGTGTATGATTCCGTTGTTATGAATATCATCGAGGTGATTAGCTATCATCGATATAATTTTATCGTCCATATATATTTATATTTATGTAAATTGTAATTTTCGGATTTTTTAAAATATCACGCGAAGGTAAATGAAACCTTGTTATCGAATTTTTTCGAGTACAAGGGCAAATGTATACCGGACGCGACGAAATATACTGCTCCGCGGTTAATATCGAAGTATATAGCAGCGGAGTTCACCGACGGAAATTCGATAATAGAACTGTCCATGAAAACCGTTACCAGTCTTCGTTGATGAGATTTAATTTTCGGAGTCATATTAAGAAGATTTTCACTGGGGGCAACTACTCGTAAATTTTCTACGCGGTTATCTAGTTTAGCTCGATTAATATGATCTACTACGAGACCATTACCGATCTCTCCGATGAAACATTCGGCGATAAATCTATGAATGTAATATTATTTTTGTTGTTCACTGGTTCTAACCATAATCTTTTTATACCCCCGGTTGCTAACCCCCAAACAAATTGGAACCTTTCGGTGTCGATGTCGGATTGTTCCATCTCGTGAAGCCTAGTAGTTGTAAATCGAATGAGCGACGTATTCACGTTGATTCATCTATATTTTTATAACAATTTCCTTTATCTAAATTGTTTATTTTTTTTGTTAAGATAATTGACAGGAGACTGTAATAACTACGCTTTATTACGACGTCCATAGTACCATTTTAATGTCCACAGTTAATACATGGTTGCGGACCCGAGCTTCCTCGTCGGATATTTCGGATATGATTCCCGCAGAATTCCTTTCGACACGATTTACCACATCTGATGTATTCACCGATAGGTAGCTAATTACAATTATTCATATATGAATAGACATTTTCTATTTAAATAAACCTTTATCTTAATAACAACATTATGATTACGATTCCCGAGATTGAGATAAGTACTAGAACGAAGAATCGTTTTGATCTAGATGACAAAATAAAATTTCCAACGAAGTTATCCGCGATTAAAAAAAGTATTAGACGCGCCAAATACGAGTTTAGAAAAGACGGTGCCAAGTACGTATTTTTAACGTTTCTAACTACGTTGTTGAAGTATAGAATGACAGATTCCCGCGCCAGGGATAAATTATCGATGATCAATTTTAAAAATACTAGATACTGGATTCAGGTAAAATACAGTAAACTTTACTGTAAAGAATCTGAAAAATCGTGGAAGGTGTTTAATCATATAGAACGCGTATTAAACTCGACGCGGAAATATGACGTATTGACAGAAAAATATAAGCCGGGAATGTTAACCGGAATCGATAATAAATATTATCATAATGCGTATCCGGTGACAGCTCTAGTATACTGATTATACGAGCTAGTGAAACCCGATGTGAAGAAACTTCTCCCGATGAAGTTCGAAGAATTTCATATCAATTGTGTCGTGGAAAGTGATTTTGATCATTTATATAATATTAAACATGGAAATGGGCTTACTAAACTTCGAGAAGAGAAGATATTAACGTGGGCGGAATCAGTTAAATCTAAAGGAGCGTTCATCGGTGATATTATCAAGCTGGAACACGTACTAAGATTTCCGATCACCGTTAAAACGTGTACCAGAGATGTTTTACACGAAACTAGGTATACGAATATTGGCGCTCCCATCGAAATATTTTATCATAACGGCCACGCATGAAATATTTCCGTGATGACGATTCCGTGTTCGAGATCGATAAAGTATTATCACGGAGATATATTTGACGTTATCCATGAGATGAGTAAAATCGATCCTGTCGGGGTATGGTTATTCAAGGATGAAACGGGAATGTATGATCAATTCGTTTTAACGAATGGCGATTTATATAGAACAGAAGAACTTCAAACTCAGATGAATAATCTCGCGTTGAGTTATAGCGGTGATCAGAATCTCGCCGATGAAATTACTAAAAATTGTTTTACAATACCATCCGTCGCGGCGCACTTCGTTAGAAAGAAAAATTCCTGGAAACCTATCCGGGTTGATCTCATCGAGGATGTTAAGGCGAGTTGCGTAGAGGCAACACACGGTGGATTATGGAATACTAAGTCTGATTAAAAAATATGTGCGCGGATTTCGTATCGATCTATCCGGCGAGTTTTCTCGGATACGGAGAGTGTAATGAGTATTTTACGCGATCTGGTCATCCCACGCATGAAATGATGAGAGTATCTATTAACGGATATTTACCCAATTTTGATTTAACAAGATTTATCAAGGTAACATCGTTTAAATTCGCTGATAATCTTCACCCGGTATTTTATTTATGGTACGGAAAGCATCTCAGTGAGAACAAATAGGCACCGATAACGCTGTTAAGATTTAAGCTAGATAAAAAGATATTAACGTATTTAACGGTTTCCTCGGCGATAATATATCGATCGCAGAGGGATATTTGGCCCCCAACCGATAAGGGGTTATCAAGAATAATACTCGGAAAATTTACTCAGGGTGGATCAAAAAACAATCAAAGAAAAATTTCTCGATTGATAATCGACGACGCCGAATTAAATTTTATCATCGAGGATACAACGAATAAAAAAAATTGTATATCATCATCAACGGCGTATTTATCCACGGGAGAAAAACTCGGAACCGTTGTAGAATACTACGACGGAGAATCGTCGCAATTTACTCACCTAAGATCTTCAATGCTTAATTACGCCTTAATAAACGTGTTCTTGATGTTATATAAAGTATCTGAAATCGCGGTTAGAGTCGCCACTGATTCGTTTTATTTCGACGTAAAACATAGTGATCACGTTAATGAATATATTAACATGGCGGAACACTGGGGAACCTGGAGAATAAAACGCGAGCAGATACAAATTTACGATAAAGATATTGATGATCCCATCGAAGATATTTATCGCGAGGATATCAACGATGATATATCGCTGCTACCGTGTGTGCATGATCCGATAACTAGATATAAAACTGTTTATCTGAACGGTCCAGGAGGATGTGGAAAGACAACAAGGGTCGTAAATTGTTTTGGGAAATCCGCTGACATAATTGTATTACCCCTACTCATCTTCTTGCTCGCGAGATGAAACTTAGAGTTGTTAACGCGGGTACTTATCAAGGGTTTTTTAAATGGGATGGATCTTAGTGGACTCCCGATCGCATGGGAACAAAATATATTCCTCGGATAATGATCCGAGATGAAATATGTTTAACATCGTTATATATATTAAAATATTTCTTGGTTGGCTACTAATAATAAACACCGCTTAGATCATGTGTGGGGATTACGGTCATCCGCCGCCATTTAATGGAGAATTTTCTCATGATTGGTTAAGAAACAACGTTGATTACTACGAAGAGATTAACGCGGATCATCGATCTCTCGACAAGGACTTAACATTGTTGAAATCCGCGATAAGATTACAACCGGATCATACACAAGGCGAGATAATGCGTAAGATGATTCCTGAAACCTCCATTGACGATTTCTGGGACATGTGGAAAGCAACAGATATTGTTGTCGCTAGCAGAAACAAAATACGAGATGGTCTTCAGATAGAATTATTTGACGCGCATAAAGAGAAATTTCCGTTGCAAAAGGTTCCATTGTGCTAACCGCCTGATGGTAAACGACAACAAAATATCGAAGATGATATTCCCGGAGAATCCCAGCGACAAGAACTCGTTTTTAATGATATTGCACAGGTTAATATTCACGTGGTAGAAGACGGGTTACGCGCTAATAAATATCCGTGGATGCTAGGATACGCGATGACGATTCATTTATTGCAAGGATTAACCATCAAAGATACCATTGTTTGGATCGTAGATGATTTCACAGAATGGTCAAATCTAATATACCTCGCGGTATCATGAGTACGAAGAATAAGTCAACTTCGAAGAATCGCCATTATTTAAGATTAATTGGTGGTAACTGAGTATCATCCGGGATTATTTGTAACTGCTCACGGGTGAAACTTCATTGCGGCGCGGTTGGATCGAGTTTATAACGGGTTGGTCTATTATTAGATCACACCGTGGAATATATTTTATGCGTGGTCACGCTCCACATAGGATCAGTTAATCTTGTCGCGCCACCCTCGAGTTCTCCGGGTTAGTATAAATATCTCACAGTAACATTGCTAGGTAGGATCTGAGATATATCAGCTTGATGAACTTCATTAGGAGTGTTAACATCGAATGACGCGTATTGAATCTTCTTCGGACCCGGTAGATAAATCTGCCATATAGCTTGTTTAGCTAACCAGTCCGCGGCTACCTTACGTGTTACCTTTGCTACACTGGTGAGTTTATCAAAGGCGGATTTTCCCATGTAATATCCGGTCGGAGAATAATAACTCTTTTCCATGTTATACACCTAAACCAGCGACTAATTTTCCTTTCATGGTTGTTTTTATTAACCACGACAATGACTTTTCTTTGAAGGTCTTATCGGGAATAGAATTCAATGCGTGGATTAATTTTACATCCGCGAGATGACGCTGTTGAAGATCATTACTACGATCAGCTATATTGTGAACACGACAGGCTTCATCGGTGGCATTTATCGGATACTCACCCGGATTAGGATTATCCTGATCATCGAGTCTAATATCTAATCGTGTTCCAGGTCCACAGTAATTATATCCCGGATGATGCTTCTCTCCCGGATACTTAGCCCATGACGCCCATGGAAGTTTTGTTAGATTGGAGGTGATATCACCGCCTCTTCTTTTTTTTTATTTTTTTTTTACAAATCTAATTTTTTTATACGCATCGCTCCTATTTTCACGTGATTGATTCTCTGTTATTTCTCGTTGTCATAGGAACCGGATCAATCGTTGGAGTTTTAACTTTAAATTTCACACAATATAAATCCATAATATTAGTAAGTTATATCTAATGAAAATTACCGATTTTTCCGCGTTAAAGAAACAACAACGAGTCAAACATTTTCCTATGCTACCTAATTCTATCCATATGATAATTATTGAACCATCGGGTAGCGGTAAGACGCAATTGCTACTCAGTTTGATTATGAAATGGATGGCGTTGGATAAATTATATTTAGTAGCACCTAGCGTAGATGATCAACAATGTTATCAGGAAATAAAGGATTATAACGAAAAGGCCTCGGAGATCACCGACGAAAACATCATAGACATCGATAAGCGCCTTCCGTGGAGGATATTTCCGGAGACATAAATAACTTAGTTGCATACGATGATACTATGTTAGAACGATAAAAGAATCCCGCGAACATACTTTCTCTAAGCCTACATAAAAACACCGACGAGATCTACGTTATTCAGCGATACACACAAATTCCAATAGTGATCCGAGAAAACTGCAACGTGTTATCGGTGTTTAACGGAGTTGACAATCATACGTTACGAAATATTTGTCAGACTTGGTGATGGATTCCAATCAATTTCGAAATTTCTTTAGCGGTGCTCAGGCAACCCCTCACGGATTTGTAACGATAACTTTATCTGATCCAAGGACGCGATATCGTATCGGATTAGATCGCATATACAGATAACCTTTCTCTGGTTAATCTAGTAATCTACGCTTCTCCGATATTCGCCATATATTTATCGCGTTACATTTGTTACGGCTAATTGATTTAATTTATTTATTTTTAATTGTTAAATCCAAATTTATCATTTAGGGTTTAATATCCATTATTTGGGAAATTATTCTAGAAAAGTTTAGGCTGACTTAGATTGTAAACAAGTTTTGACCTTGGCTTGTTTGACCTAAATCCTGACCTTGCTTTAGACATTGTCAATAAGCCTCTAAAACTATTGGTCAATTTCAAGGACAACACTTTTATTTTTAGGGTGGGAAGTGAATGATTTCCTTCTAGAACATTCCATTATTACGTGACTTGGAGAAGGTATCTTCTTTCTGTGACCTTCCAGAATCACATGATTCCTCTTGTTTACGAGGGAATTACATATATATATATATATATATATATATATATATATATATATATATATATATATATATATATATATATATATATATATATATATATATATATATATATATATATATATATATATATATATATATATATATATATATCTGTGTTTTGGAGGCTAACTTTAGTAGAATTTGGGCTTATTTTAAAGTTAAGTTGTGTATTTCATATTTGAGTATTATAATTATTCTGGACTTTGTGTCAATTCATTGAAGAAAGAGGATTATTTTTTATTTGGAGGAGAAAACATGTGCTCATAATTCATGTGGATGATAAATTAAACAAGAACTGCATCACGTGACATTGTCAGCCATTTTAGATTACATCAAGATTCGAACCTGGAACTATTAGAACATTTATTTATCAGGACTCTTACAATTCCATTAGTGGATTATTTTTGTGAATTCTATATTGGATTAATGTTGGATTTGATTCTCTAAAACTGTAAGTTTATTTATTTTATGAAAATAATTGTACTTAATACAAGCTTGTTAGTTTTCACTATTTCTGTGTTGCTGCTTATTCGAGCCTAAGCACGTAACACATTAATTCGGTGTTGTCATAAATGCGGCTGTAACGATTCATAGGGATCTCTCTCCGCTTTTTTTTACTCGTTATTTCGGCAAAATAAGGCTTCTGTTATTAAACTGTTATTTTGGCAAAATAAGGCTTCTATCATCTTTTGTAGGGATAGCTCTCTCCGCCGCCATAAAGTTAGCTAGAAACATCGATCAGACGTTCCCGTTAACTCATACTTCCAGCAACACCCAACAAACTGATGCATCTTGAAATATACGACCAAAGGTGTTCGCAAGAGCATGACCACATCCATTAATGATTGAAAATGTTGTTTTTATTGTTTATATTAATTGTTGTTTTTTTTTAATCCTTAATTTTTTCTTCTAAACAAATGTAATAAACATGGAATCAATTCGTGAAGTATATCCTAAATGTTTACGTATGTAAAGTAACACGGCTCCAATCACAACTACAGCCAAAAAGAATAAAACCATACAAGGACTCTTAATGATATTACAAAATACGAAGGTAAGTTTTTTATTGCTGTTTGTGTACAAGCAAATTCCGTAATTAATAAATATCGTCCAGACCACAACCTCACCGACATTTCTTTTAATTCATTTCCAAAATTTAGCCATTTAATTGGTTAAAAGTAACGCCAGAATTACATTTCATTAGCATTTGCCAATCATTTATCTTAAGAATATCAGGTCCATATTATTTGGACTTACTCTTATCTTTCCCCGTCGTTATTTTGAAACACCAAACACTGCTTATGTTTTTTTCCAATTTTTGTCCTGTACTTGGAAATGTATTGCATTTAACGATATTTAGAGTACGGTTAATTGTTTCTTTAATCCAATAAATTTAAGTCTATTTCATTCTACTTCTAAAACCACTGTTACATTAGAGTATTCGGTTTCCTCGAGTGGTCGAGTGGTCTAAGGCACTCGCCTTTACAGATCAATGACATATCATCTTTGTCAGTGTGGGTTCGAGTCTCGGGATCGGCCTGTGAGAAAACATGCCAGCAGCTTCGGAGGTGCTCACCAGTTATGATTTACTTTTGAGAGAGTGATGTATGTAAGGTTAAATATTTGCATTTAAAATATGCACAGTAGAGATAATGTTGGCATACCTATAAGCTACTTTAATGTAATGTGGCTGAAATTTCTTTCGATATGTACTTTTGGAAATTGTACATGATCTAAACACACTGCTAACTAAAATGCTAGTCCCAATTGGTAAAAAATCAACCTGAATTAGTCTAAAGTACACTATCTGTAGCAGCTTTTAAAACAGGGAAAATGAAAAATTGTGTCAGACTGGACAATACCAGTTTCTGAAAGCGCAATGAATGAATTACCAAATAAATAAAATGTATTAAAAAAGGTATCGGCTCCGTTTTAAAAAATACAATTTACTTCTGAAGTTCAGGAAGTGAAAAAGACCAAGTTGAGATCTAGCAATTTTTCGAAAGATGCACATCTGGAGTAAGACCATACTCTACAGTCCATATTACACCCATCAATCTTATACCAAAATAAAGGGAATTAAAAGTTCGTTGAACTATACCTTAGAGATACAAGGTCTTTTATTTAAATAGCCAATATAATCAGCGATGAAAGCCAGGGAAATTCTTTAAAAGTATAACCCTATGCAAAATACGATACCTTCCGTGGGTAGATGGTTCTTCATTAGATTTTTTTCATTCTGTCGGATTCTTCCTCCATTAGATATACTGGCCGCTTGGTATAGCATACTTATCATTGTGCTGACACATGGCGTTAAACCTATAACAACAATAATACCGCCTTGTACAATGAATTGTAATTACAGACAAAGGACGGTCGATATACTTTGGAAACAATATTCACCGGTATGTTCTTGTAATCTTTAGAATGATTTTTATATCAAGAATATTTATATCTGAGGGTCGAAATTTTTATATCGGAAATGATTTCCAAATAAATTAATATAATATACTTTTTAAATCAATTATTTCAAATCATATTCTGAATGAGGTATTCATAGCATTTGTGTCATGTTGTACTCAAATAGATAATCTGTATATTTCCTTCATTTCACGATTTTATCTTTTCGTTTATTTATGGTAACAATTGCTTCATTCCAAACTACTTCCTTAGGTTCGATCAATTTATGATATAAAACGTTCATTGACATTTATTTATGTACTATATTTAAGAAAACGTTGACTTAAAGGTGAAAAACTTAACGGTAGGCATTATCATCATAGTTAAAAAAGAAAACAAATTTAAAAGTTTTGAGAAAAGTACTACATAAAGAATGGTTAAAATTAAGTTTTGAAAACTTTGAATGAAACCATCCAATATATCTTAACCAAATATGGTTTTATTTTCGTAACTATGATGTACGTTAATGAAGTGTTTATTATATATTATCATTATCTAACAACAATAATTGAATTGCCATCACCATAATGATGATTATGGTGATAATTAGCTTGAATTCATCTTTATAAAATTTCACTAGTCAATATAAAATGAATGTTGCGTATAACATATAAACCCCTTGATTCACATTAATGAAGATTATTCAAGAAAAGTATTGATCCCAGATGTAACTTAGGTATACTAATTTTTAATGGTAAAGAAAACGTATACAAAATCAAGCCCATGATAAGAACTTTCTTCGTTTTTTGTGTGGATTTGCCTATCAAATCCAGAGGAAAGGAACACATTACGTTTGTTATCTGCCTTAAATTTTGGACCGTTCTTAATTAGAGCGTCCACCACGGATGTGGGTAGTCGCGGATTGAAACCTAAATCTGAATCATACCAAAGACTTATTTAAAAAATACTAGCATTTGTCTTGCTTGGCACTCATTATTAAGATGTTAGTGTTAGGAGTGGTCGGCATGGTGTCAGGATAATATTACTGGGTGAAACATGATACAAAATATATACGGCATGTTAGCCCCAGTGATAGCCATCACTATAAACTGCCACATTACAGACATCGTAGCGATATGATTCGAACGGCTAAAGCTACCATACTAATTCAAACACACACACACACACACACACACAAGCGCGCACACATTTAAGTTTTGTCCGATATTTTTGAACCGACATGCATGTAGAGTGAACATGTATCATTGGAAACATTTAGGACCAACAAACATTCTTTGAAACATTTAGGACCGACATAAATCGTTGGAAACATTTAGGACCGACATAAATTGTTGGAAACATTTAGAACCTACGTAAATTGTTGGAAACATTTAGAACCGACATAATTTGTTGGAAACATTTAGGACCGACATACATTCTTTGAAATATTTGGGATCGAAATACATTCTTGGAAACATTTAGGACCGAAATAAATTGCTGGAAACATTTAGGACCGACATACATTATTGGAAACATTTAGGATCAAGATACATTCTTTGAAACATTTAGGATCGAGACACATTCTTTGAAACATTTAGGATCGAGACACATTCTTTGAAACATTTAGGATCGAGATACATTAATGGAAACATTTAGGACGACATACCGGTATATTGTTGGAAACATCTAGGACCGACATAAATTGTTGGAAACATTTAGGATCGAGATACATTAACGGAAACATTTAGGACAACATACATTAATGGAAACATTTAGAACGACATACATTGATGGAAACATTTAGAATGGACATGCATTGTTGGAAAGAAAATGATGTACTTTCAAAAAGTATGTGTTCAATTCTGATACATGTATCAAACGAAGAAAACCACGGAAACCTGTCAGTGTCAAAATTGTGATCTCGAAAATTACAAGACACTAATGCGTAATTACGGGATACAAACTATCAGAGTAAGGAGGAGGTATTCCTCTTTACTGTTTGTGTTTACTTTTACAATTGGGATGCAGATAATATGCGGGAATGGTTCGAAGCACAAACATCAAACTCCTCTTATAACCGTGTATGTGATATCAGTGATATATTCTAACAGTCAAATGGACAAATGTTGACTTGACCAAATCTAATTTATAAATCCAAACATCTTCCCACTCCAACAGTTTTGATAAAAATCGATCAGTGTATGTTTTGTTTCATTTGAAGAGAGATTATAATAATAATAATAATAATAATAATAATAATAATAATAATAATAATAATAATAATAATAATATTTATTTATAATTAAATATATTCTATCTGCTCTGTACCCCAACAACGACGATGACAAGTAGAGCAGGTATCAGGAAACTCTTTGGCAATTTTAAGGTCAGGATGAAGTGTCAGAAAGACATTACCAAGTTTGAGAACATTGACGCCAGCATAGATGGCAACGTCTTTGGATTACGCAATTTACAACATAAGTGTATCCGAAAAAGTGCTGAACAAAACCGTTAACCTGTTGTTACTTACTGAAGGAGAAAAGCAGCACTGCACGTGAATCTAATATCTTTCCCGGATGGTGCTTAGTAGTAGCAAGCACAAATCTAGAAAATAAATTTGCTACCGATACCTCCACGCTTTCTTCAGATCCAACAATCTTAAGGGCCATTTAAAAGACTTCACAAACATCGGCTCAAAGTCGAAACGAAAGATAATCTTCCTATCAGATCCCATCCCCAAAAAGTGTGCTTTATACAATTCTTGTATCAGATGCCTCTACCCTATGTTATATACGCGGTCCGTGTGGACGAATAATGTGTCTTTGAAAGGGACTTGCTTGATCGTACCTAAAGTGATATCGATGAAACGGACAGCCTACCTCCATGCGTCTTCTGCTAAATAGTTCGGCAATTTAGCAGCATCCCCACACCATGTTATATTCAGAGAAAAAGAAACAAACTTATTGAAATGCTATAGGAAGGGCTGGTACGTATCCGAGAGATAATAACCAATACTAGCCCTCTGGTCATGACTCGTATTACAGTCCCGAGATATTTAAAGAGGCAAGGGTATGTCATATATGCCGAAAGCATATGGGTGTGGACTAGGTGATAACAGCTGCCACACGCCAAAACCGAGGAAGCTTCCAGCTGAAACATAGCCCTGAAAAAGTACCATTCATATTTCAGGCATTAACTTAATTCCTAACAAGTGTGTTTCTTCCTAATGTCATGTCCAGCTTATAGACAGCTATCAATTCCTGCCAAACTAACACAGTGTGGTTTGCGCGTGACCCGAATGTGTACCGAACAATATGTCACTATTCTGACCGACAAGGGTGTATATCCGTCCTATTATATGATCAGTTTGGACCGGTTTGATGAAGAGCAGCTTCCCCTATCCACATCCGTATCGATATATGTTCGGAGGACTGTAAGCAGGACCAGCGTATATGGGATAAGTTAGTTTGCAACACCATGTGGAACTTTCACCTCCATCTCAAGACAGAGGTGCTACTTCTGCCTGATGCCTTTTAAGCCTTCATATACACCTCTTTAAAACGAATGGAATAGACCTATCAAACTATTTCAAAACCCCTGGAATAAGTAGGAATACTTTATAAGAACCACAGGAGCTTGGGTTTGTTTGATCTGCTTACGGTCATGGATATCCATCTAGCGACACTTTAAGGCCAATATCCAATAGTGCACGTACTACCACCCCTCCAATCCCACCTGCTGTCTCGTCTATTCCTACTTCACAAAATATCTAAGGCTGCGCGATGATGCAAGGCTTTCCCACTGTTGGCTTTCAATAAGTTGACCGCGATTATTTTGACAATCCTTCAAGTTCTATACCGAAAACAACCCTGAATGGATATCTTGTCGATGTTGATCTGGAATATCTGGAAGAACTGCATGACACCCACAGCTACTAGGACTACAGTAGATGACCATCCAGAAATTGTAACTATCGACATGCAACAAGCTTGGGGCGATATATCGTTGCAACTGATACCCTGTCGCCTTTATATAGAGTAGTACTACTGATATTTCTAGCTCTACACCAGCCTTGTAATGGGCATTGCCAAACTATACCGGCGTTAGAGTTTCACTAGAGCCCTGATTGGCCCCCTGCATCTACAAAAATATTGACCTTCCGGTCAGAGACACAAGCGAGTTCTAGAAGGACTTTTCAAAACTGATAAACAATTCATATTTGTATATTTGCAATGGTAAAAGTTCGTTCTTCCGCAATGGCCTATCTTCGTAATAACCTACAGACTTTGCTGCTTGCACCAATAAAACTTTATTAACCAGACAGGCACTAATATAAAAGCATTTGCGACCGTCCGTGCCATGATATGTCACGGAGGTATCATATGACTTTTATTTGCTCTTCCGATGGTCTGACAAGTAGATATTACTTCTTCTTACGACAACATTTTAAAGACCCCAACTTCCCCAATACCAAAGTTTAGTTGTGACCTTTCCACGATTGGATCAAATCCATTATATTTGTTTCGGCGAAATGTCTCTCGTGACTGCAGTAAAGTTGACCATAAGTAACCGCTTACTGAGGAGAATACCTTAGAGGGTAAATGAGTATCATACGACTTTTAGCTCTATTGGCAGGATTTTCCCCATTAAATGGTATATCAAGGTGGTATAGGACGAACTTCGCATATATGATCAGAGGCGCAACTCCTTCATCTAACCAGCTCTCCTGGGACATATCGTATCCTTTCAATGATAGAGGAGACGTTTCTCAGCATTCGGATCAAATATATGATCGTTATTTTCTGCGCGCTTTACTGTGATATCGCTCTGTTCAGGATTGCCACTAGAGATGACAGCCATTCGACCGATTCCAGGATGCACACATTAACTTCCTCATTGAATACAATAACTCATGATACCGATACGATAATAAATCTCCAGGCAACTTGTGAATAAAGCGTTTTACTGTAATATGCTCCCGATGGAGGCATGGCTCAGCTTAACGCGAACGATGTGTTTAGCGAACATGTGGGATATAGCTAAAACAAGCATTATAGAAGGGTCTAAATTAAAGATGAGATTAATGGAGCGACTCTTATTTATATATCATCGATCACTTGCTGGCGTCTTCACACATGTCTTTGCTATTTAAGGAAGTCTAACGTACTGTCAGGGCGCACTTATACGTCTTCGTTCCGACAATATCATGTATCTCACTGAGAGTTGAAATCCCAAACTGATGCATACGAATTATATCATTGGGTGACGGTAAGTAGATTTTCCAAATGGCTTGTTTTTTAATCACTGTCTATCCTCATTCAGGACGCGGAATCCGAATATGTTAGCTTTTTCACAGCCTCCTATTTCCTCCAGTTACAATAAGTTCCTTAGGAGATTGGGAATAACCTTTCTCCATTATTATATAACCATTTTTGTGCTGACACTGAAAGGCAGCAATTATTTACAGTCAACAAAGGCAGTCACTGCCAGGCCCACAATAATAAAAGTGTATTAATATTTCCTTGAGCTGGAAACTAAGTATAGAATTCTGAAAACTCTGGAATAGCTTCTCGAGCAACATCGGGCAATGATATTGCCGAATTTTCCTGACGCAACTCGGTCAGGAGCTTAAAAGGCTTCGTCCACGTCCTGTGCATACTCTCTCGGGGATTCGCCCCTGCTCTGATAAGTTTGTTCCGGCAGCTGAGCCTCTTTTTTGAGAGATAGAAGAAGTGTTTGGCTCGTCGATATTCTTTCAGCGCTGCTTGCAAGGCCTCAAGAGCTTTATCATCACGGATGTACTCTCGTTTGCTGCTTTTATTTATATCTGAGAAAAGGAATAATTGGAACCGGAGAATAATGGGAAGCTGACGATAGCACCGCCACCTTTCATTGGCGCGCTTCTACACCGTTTGGCTTTATCGATCATCGTTTTGACGTAGGTATATAGCGCGCTTCTACACCGTTTGGCTTTATCGATCATCGTTTTGACGTAGGTATATACTTATGTTTCCCCAACCCCACACCCGCCAGAGTTTTTACACATCTTACGCCTCTAAGTGCATCTCGAGCAGATTAACAATGAGGGTACACTGGTAAATACAGAACAATATCACACAATCAAACGCATTTCTGTACATTACACTTCTACAAAGTGTGCACAGATATCCACATATCCAAGCGCTGATATATTCTTACACAGTATACAAAGTTATAATTTAATTCAACATTTGCAAATGTAGTATATCACATGAATAAATGCACGATGTTACAACTAATTAACCAAATAGCGAATTACAATATTGTTTTTTTTATATAAACATTGCTCATATCTCCAAACATGCATCCTGATCAAACACTACAAATGAATCAAACACTACAAAGGAATCAAACCATACAAATGATAATTCTACGTAATAACGATTCTAGTAATGAAGTATACATACTGCACATAATTAAAGTACAATTACCTTGCCGTTAAAGATTGCAACAATCGAGCAAACAAGTCACTGACACCTGTCCGAAGCTTTTTTGTTATTTCTAGAATAACAATGTTTCCCGCCAATTTCAAATGAAGATTTAGCGACTACTAACGTTTAGTTTTCAAGATACTAGATTAAAGCTTGCGATTCCAATGGTGGCCACGCTCTGTTCAACTCCAAGTGGATGTCGATTCACCCATAATCTACATAATTAGCAGACATTTCCCCCTCCCCGGCAGTCCGTCAAGGGTTGATTTACGACACCCACTTGATGTTACTTTAAACCCAACACAGGCAAGTCATCACGCAGCCAAATAAGGCTCCAGTAACAAGTTCCTATTGCCATGTTATTCACAACTTGCTTTGACACCTCATTGTTCGCAAGGCTGACACTCGTAACATTTATGATGCGGAATAATTAACCTCAGGGTCTAGCATATACCTGTTGCAATTTGGTTATTGTTCCTTACTTACAACGTAACAGATTCATATAACATGATGACCAAGCTACCATACAAATACTTAAACTCGGCTATGTTGAGTGAAAAGGGGATGCGTCGCTTTCAATTGCATATACACCACAAGCATAAGGAGGCACCAATATTAAATTATAATTTTTCACATTAGATGTCACAACTTTTTTCGTACCAGAGCAGCCGTCAACATGAATTATAATATAATCGTTGATATGGAGGAACTTGATAAACAAAACTCTGTAAACAAAGCGATTGCTTACTGGTTATTACATAAGACAATGTAGGAAGAATTATAAAATTCCAGTAATTATATATTCATATATAATTGTGGGCATAAGAAACCCTTTTGACACCACACAAGCCGAAACCAATTCATTCAACGAGCGACCTTCATGGCTTTGTTGATTTAACCGCTCTCCTAATAGGGCGCCTGTATTTAAATGCAAACAAAGTAATGAATCTGGGAAAGGCTTCTGATTCTCAAGAAGTTGATACAAATGCTATGTCGACGCAGTTGTGCGGCCCAGAAATGTCTCCGTTCTTTTTACTTCAATGGCTAATTTTCAAGTGACATCAGATGGTCTTAGACTTCATTTCGTTTAACGAGAGGTAAAACCAGTATGGCAACTGTGAATGGTCCTTATGTTAACTTGAACGCAGAGAGCATCGGGGAAGAGCCGTTATATACCTCTTTACGGTCTTGGGTAGCTTTGCTTCATGATAATGAGTTTAACAATTATGTTTCGCAGTGACGAGATAACTACGATCCTTTAATAATTCGTAGCACGACATAAATATTGAGCTACAATAAGGTAACAAATGATTAAAATTTGTATATATCTTCCTCTGAAGCCTCTGACCCAGGATACATATGGTCTATCCTTTCCATTCTGTCGACTTCAGCTCTTTATATAGTTCAGGAGGTAGTGTGCCGTGTGTGGGATCTTGTTGCTGGCTGGACAGTTAGTTCACCGTCTACCGTCTCAACGCGTAGACTAAAACCATGATTAGAGTTGGTCCATCGTTGCGATTAAGCTGTACTCCATCGCAGACTTTCTATCGCGGGTTTCTGTGATCTCTCCCTGTCCGAGAACGAGTTTATTATCATTTTAAGAATTAGAAAAAGTATACGATCAACAGAAGTGCCGATGTCGGCAATGCCGACAAAATGATCTTATTGCCCAGGGTCTGTCCTAGAGCCGCCCAGATCAATTACAAAATTTAGGCGAGGTTTCACCATTCACTGTATAATAGTTTCCTAGTCTCCCGACCTCTAGAGGTGTTGCCTACAGCTCAACATCATAGGACCCCTAATCAATGCCCAGGGATTATGGTGCTACCGATATGTTACTTTGAGTATGTCCACTGGAGTATGTGCCGGCTCTCAAAATCTGCCCAGATCACCCTTGGGTACATCATATTACGCAAAGTTTTCATCGTTTATTCTAAAGATGAGATCACGCAATACGTCTGTCGATGATGGGGCGGTCGTATACACCCAAAGCGTGAACCGTAAACACATAATCTATTGACTTCAGATGACAGGCTTTATCATTGGTCTCGTCCTCAGAGCCCTGGGTAATTTTATATGGAGGGGGATTACCGCCATAATTATATGCATGTATTTTGTAATCTTCCTTGATATATTATTGTAAATTGCTGTTTGCAAGTGCTACTTTCATAATTCTATCCATGTATATTGTTATCTTTATTGATGTAAACTGTACGTGGCAACTTGCAAGTGCTACATTCCTAATTTCATCCATGTATATTGTATTCTTCATTGATGCAAATTGTAAAGGGCTAGTTGCAAGTGCTTAGATCTACTTTCCTTCTGCGTCACCGTATCTTGCTGTTTTTTTGCCAAACGCTGAATTCATTCTGTAGTTTGTCGTATGGCAAGATCTGGGTCAGTTATTACAAGTGTTAATATTCTATTTATAAATTTGCTAAATCGCAAATTACATCGTTCCAGCTGTTGATTTTGTTCTTCTTTTAACAGATTTTGCCTTGCAACACCGTTAACTCCAAAATGTTGTCATCGTCCATGCATTATGACAAACTGCATCATGTAAAATGATGATCATAATGTAGCATCACGCGTGTCGCAAGTTAGCATAAAGGAAGTTGGCATAAAATAATGCCTCATTATGACAACAGATGGCGCTGTGAAATGTTAATTTGTTACAAAACGACTACTCCCCTGACTATAGCGACACAAGGTTATACCATTTTACAGTTTTGCTGGGCGTCTATTTTAAAATATTGTACGTATAATTTACGTATGTATGATAGGATGATAGGGTATAACAGCATACAAGCAAAATTAAAACGATATTACATACAGTCATACCTGCATGAACTCCAAGTTGCTGAGACATCTTTCCGATCGTTCTCAAAATAAATATGTTGAGAATTATATGGCCTAAATTGTTGTAGAAGTTGATTTTGGGTGTACCCCAACATAAATTTAAAAAGTGGGGTGGCACGATTCATCCAAATACTCGAGAAAAAATCATGTGAAACATTTCCTACTGAATACATTTTTTAATTCATTGTTAAGTTAAGTTCTGGGTCATATTAAATATGTTAAATGACTACAGCTCTTTTCATCGGTTGTCACATGAGTTCCCACTTGTCCCAAGATGAAAAAAAATTCTTGAAAATCGCATGTTGTTTCGGAAGCCGTAACTTCAGTTTGGTACAACGTAGAAAAGTCAATGATGGATTGATGAATAAAAAAATATCTCAGGAGTAAAACAAGCCAAAGATAATGGTCTTGTGATTTTAAATACGGAAATAGCAGAAAGAAAATGGAGGGTCGGCGGTGTAACCTAGGTTTACATGTAAGACATACCACATGTTGATTTTGTTTAGACGTACAAAACATAAATATCAGCGTCATTTCTTACATGTGTAAGTATTTGGATGTTACGTACCTTCTCTTTTTATATAGTATGATAGAGTGGGTCCTATGTCAGAATGGGTATTTTTGTCTCTCTGTATGATCCTTTAGATTATTTAAGATTTTTTTATTATTTTTTCATACAGCAAGTAGATATCAAGATATTATATATATATATATATATATATATATATATATATATATATATATATATATATATATATATATATATGTGTGTGTGTGTGTGTGTGTGTGTGTGTGTGTGTGTGTGTGTGAGAGAGAGAGAGAGAGTGAGAGAGAAACGTAAACTAACATATATTGCACTTTCTAATTAAAATATTTCAATACATCTATTTTTTATGCTCAAGAAAAATATATGCATCTGCACAACGGCATTCTGAATTCAAGTCGTTTGGTCAAATTATGTATATTGATTTATCAAAAAATAATACTTACCAGATAATATTCTACAGAACACGTTTACATTTTTCTAAGAGTAGTGACACCGTACACGAGATATTATACTAATATATTTGATATTAGACTTCAGATTGTAACACTGCTTCATATATCAGACACTCAATTGCACATAGCTTCTAAAAATAGAAACGATGTATTGTTACAAATTAGCGACTAGAGTAGAGGCCATGCATACCTCTTGAAAACACTAATCCTACTTAGAGACGGATACTTCAAAGGCTTTCTTACCTTTTAATGAATACTTACTTGTTGAAAACGATTACAGATTTAATGAAGTCTCTAGTCATATGTATCTAATACATACATTATATGTTTGGAGTGACTGAAAAGGCATACACGTTGTAAACTTTTGCGTTTATATTTTTAATCAGAAACTGTTATGATTAGAATGATATTAATTTGACAACTTAAAATGTTTTTGGTGTTTATAATATTCATTATGAATTTAAATGAAATTTAAAATATGAGAAATTTTGGTAAAGATGCATTTTATGTTGTGCACATTTATCTGTCTTTTTCGTAACTTAGCAAACACAATAATGTTCTGAATTAAATTTATGCAAACTTATCGCAAAATACCTAATTATGCAATTTTCAACCATTTTACCTGTATAATTTTAGTTGTAACAAATACGTTCAAATGTGAGAAGATATCTTGTAACATACGTATTTTGCTTGAGAATTAAGTTTTTGAGATCTAAATCGACTTTCTTCCACAGCAGATATGATGCATCTCATTTGTGTCTACGTAAGTCCCAAAGCACCACGTCCATCTCTACTATACTTCTTTTTTTTTCTCCACAGTAATATTTGGCTTTGTGACGGTTTTTCCTAAAGATATCATAAAGCTCCTAACCATTATAACTTCGGAAAACATTTATCTTGTTCACCAAATATTTCAAATTTTATTCTAAAACATATTATATAAGAATTGTCAACATATATGTTGAAAATAAGTACTTGTTAAAACTATTGTTTGTTGTATTTTAAAATTGGGTCGAATTATTTTTCGAGTTGGGCAGAATTGTCTTTAAAGTTGGGCCGAATTGTCTTATTTTCGGTCCAATTTGGGCCGAATTTAGACCAGCTAGTTGGTCTTTAAGCCTTTTTTGTTTTGACTTGACGGCTTTTAACCAATAGCCGATAACACTAAGTTACTAATACCAACCTGCTGTTGTGATGGCGTTTTTGTTTTCTTAAGGTATCATAAAATCACTTAGAGCTTCGATAAAGCATATGGTTTTATAGAACAATTAAACACTCGTCGCTTCCTTACATGTAAAAAAGACGGGACTTAAAGAATTAAAAGGTTGTTTTTTTCACACGCAGATCTATCTATTAGGTTCTTTTTGCCGCACAAAATTAGTGCCGTGAAGCAATCTAACTTCCCCTGGGGAGCATTTGTTATTTTCATTGAGGAAAAACTTGGAAATTTAAAGCGCCGTCTGTTGTCATAATGCCATGTAGTATCCCATTATGACAACAGATGGCGACACGAGTTGGAAAAGAAAGATGATCCTGACAAAATTAGATTGTTGCAAGGCCAACTCTAAATGAAATCAGGAGTTGGAATGATGTAATTTGTAATATGGCAAGTTTATATAAATAGAATATACAACTCGTAATAACTGACATAGCAATTTGCCATACGACAAACTACGGTATGAAGTTAGCGTTTGGCAAAAAGCAAGATACAATGACGCATAAGGAAAGTATATCTAATCACTTGCAACTAACCCTTTACAATTTGCATCAGTAAAGAATACAATATACATGGATGGAATTAGGAATGTAGCACTTCCAAGCAGCCATTTACAATAATGCAGAAGGAAAGTAGCACTTGCAAGTTGCCACGTACAGTTTACATCAATAAAGATAACAATATACATGGATAGAATTATGAAAGTAGCACTTGCAAACAGCAATTTACAATAATACATCAAGGAAGATTACAAAGTACATGCATAGAATTATGGCGGTGATCCCCCTCCATAATTTTAGACTCAAACATAACACCTTCCTCCTCATCTGAAGACCTATGCATATCATCTATGTGCCACATCAGTAGGGATTTTTGACACTTGTTGTAAATGATGGTACCCAATAAATACACATCGTCTCTAATATTAACTGTAAAACTGGTTATTCATTCTTGCCCATCTAGCTATGATGGTCATAATACCCTTATATGACTGATATTCTCCTAGCTTATCCCATTTGGGAACTGTTTGAAGGGGGTAAACATAACTTGCTGTTCCTTGACTTAGCATTCGTGATAAAAGTTAAAGTCAAATTCCTGTTTAACTACTAACTAAATAAATAAATTATTATTATTATTATTATTATTATTATTATTATTATTATTATTATTAAATACATGCATCTCAATATTTTATATTTCAGTAATTGGTCGTACTTTGTTATCATCACTTTCAACCACCGTTCTACTCTTTACAATGTATCGATGTCATCACTTTTGCTATTTCGTTAAAAGGGTTTGCAGATATTTTTCCATTCTGTTTTCATTGAATCTCACCATTATTCCTTACATTCATCACAGTCACTAAAAAATAATCTTAATGCTACTTATAATCATACTTAATAATTACACCGTTATTGCAACCCACATCTCTCTGAAATCTATATCATCACATTAATTAACATTGAACAAATTATCTGCACATTTCTGTTTAAAGTTTTCTTTCTACTACCAGTCATTAACCCAACTGTTATCTCCTTTTCAAAAATCCTTTTGCATATTGTCCCATTTTGTATCAGTACAGACAGACGTTTTATTAATTTCTCCGTTCTTTTTATCAGCCGGAGTGTGTCAATAACAATTCTTTTTATGTACCAGCCGATTTTGTTGCACAAGACCGCCCAAGCTCACTCTTTATCTCATCAAGCGAAGCAAAACGTAGTATAATAGAGTTTAGTACATTGATCAGCTTGACATCTCTCTTTCAGAAGACACGGCCAAAATCTTTAATCATCTCACACACGTGGGACATGGAAGGGCGAGATAACGAAGCCGTTAATATCTCTTGTGAAGTGAAATTTTGTATCAGTTGATCAGTTGCCACACATAGAGAGAGAGAGAGAGAGAGAGAGAGAGAGAGAGAGAGAGAGAGAGAGAGAGAGAACTTATATACATGCATACCTGGATACATGCTGCGTGTTTTGTTAAGAGCAGAATCTTGCTCTTACAGTCTCCTTAATTCACCAAGTAGCAAATTAAATTGGTTCAGCGGTTTTGACCCTGACCTTCACTTCGTAGACCTCGTCTCTACGTATCTCATGGTTACATGTGTGCACGTCATATGATTAGGCTGTGGCAACACATACCTACATCCTAAAATTACGTCGTGCGACAATCCTGACAAGCACTATGTTTGAATTTGCCCTTTCACATACGGCGAATCAGGGTCGATGTATACAACCGAGAGAGACTTTTTTTTATCCTATTAGCAAATTGGTCTTCTATTGTCTCACATATATAATCAGCAGATTTGACAAGTTGCTATCCACCAAGCATGGATAACTACAGCTGGTGTCATACAGCACTGTAGCCTTCTCTCCATTTACCGTATATGTTGACATATTCGACCATTCTACTGGTTTACACCTTCTACAAGTGCATGATGTCGCTGCATTTATTGTGGGACGATATTTCCTGCAGTTTTTGCGAATATTACCAGGTTTGTTGCAGCTATAGCGTACAACTTTATTGCTTTTACCAGGGTACCCTTATGTACCCCTTGGGTCTTTCCTGGGCCACCGAACTGATCACGGCTGAGATTATCAGTTAGGACCTATGAGGTGCCAAAACCGTTAACCTTTCTAAAGTCAGTGACGCTGGGTCGATCCCTGCCAACCCAGAGTGTGCTCTCTCATATCACTCAGCAAACAGACCGATACCTTCAAAGGTCGCGAAATTACACTCCGCTAAAAATACGATCGTGTCTATCCGATACGAAATGAGGACCTGTTCTTTCAAGATCTACTCCCATCTGCCTTCATAAGTGACTGTTGTGCCTGTCATTTTAATCCATTTCTCGAAAAGCACGCGCTCGCAAGTATAAAATTGTGCGAGTGTCTTCGTTGTTCGTTCAGACGACTCGCTGAAAAGTTTGCGAAAATGTTCAACTGACAACTCGTAGTGCAATAAGAGAGCTTTCTTTAGAGTGTCGTAATCATCTACTTCAGACGGTGCATTATTATGATAGATCCTTGGTAGCCCCTTGCAAAAATGCAAAGATATTAATGGTTCCCTGGTTACTGGGCATATGATGGATTAAAGCTAACTTTTCAAACTGAGTTTAAAAGTTATCAATGATTTTGTCTCTGACGTTAAACATCGTCATTATTATCTGGACCATACATCTATCCTCTGATCTCTTGTTTATGGGTCATGTTACGTGCTTAGGCTCGAATAAGCAGCAACACAGAAAGAGTGAAAACTAACAAGCTTGTAAAACTTTAACAATGATTTTATTAAGTACAATTATTTTCATAAAATAAATAAACTTACGGTTTTAGAGAATCAAGTCCAACAAATATAGAATTCACAAAATAATCCACTAATGGAATTTCAAGTCCTGATAAATAAATGTTCTAACAGTTCCAGGTTCGAATCTTGACGATGTAATCCAAAATGGCTGACAATGTCACGTGGTACAGTTCTTGTTTTTAATCATCCAAATGAATATCATAAACATATGTCCTTTTTCCAGATAATTCTTCTTTTCCAACGAATTGACACAAAGTCCAAAATAATTAAACTTAAACAGATAATACACAACCAATAACTTACAATAAGCCCAAAATCTACTAAAGTTAGCTTCTAAAACACAGCTATATATATTGTAATTCCCTCGTAAACAAGAGGAATCATGTGATTCTGGAAGGTCGCAGAAAGAAGCTACCTTCTCCAAGTCACGTAATAATGGAATATTCTAGAAGGAAATCATTAATTAAATCAATAAAGTGTTGTCCTTGAAATTGACCAATAGATTTAGAGGCTTGTTGACAATGTCTAAAGCAAGGTCAGGATTTAGGTCAAACAAGCCAAGGTCAAAACTTGTTTACAATCTAAGTCAGCCTATTTACAGTTAAAGTGATTAAGCTGAACTTTCTAGAACAATTTCCCAATTAATGGATATTAAACCCTAAATGATAAATTTGGATTTAACAATACAAAAAATAAAATAAATTAAATCCAACAGCCGTAACAGTCCTCAATGTTCATTCAGTTCTTCGCCCCTCCTAGATTTTGCTTAGATCCTTAGTCTCTCCATGGCTACCGCATGTTCTCTCTCCCTGGCTTTCTCTTCGGCCTGCAATCTGGCTAGCTCGATTTCTCTCTCTGTCTTTCCTCATCTTGTCGAATTCTTTTCTCGGCTTGTCTAATTCTTTCCTTTTCCTCGGCCCGTCTAATGCTCTCCTTTTCTGGCGTGTGCTGTTCCCTGTTTCCCATGAGACTCCGCTCTACAAATTCCGCTTATTGGGTCCCTTCATAACATAGTTCGTCTTTATTAATAGACTTAATCTCTTTGAACAACTGCCTATAAGTTGCCATTCTAGTCTACTCGACTGTATCACCAACCAATTTACTTAGCTTAAGTATTCACTAACTCTTTCTGTCTTACAGGAAACAGCTTCATTAAGAATACTTACCCTTATTCTATTCCAATAAAGTCCTAACCTTCGGACTTACTTAAATCGCTCTAAAGCAACTTATCAGCGTTTGGCAGTACAAAATTCTGAATTTCGCTCCGAATGCAGCTTGCTGGCACGAACATTGTGCAATTATTCAAACGGACTTCCTTAATTATCTCTTCTTGCAAGAGAAACTAAAGGCAATATTTATTTCTCAATTACCTGAATTCAGACAACGAGCACTTATCAAAGTAGTTCAGATACGTAGTTTTAATTCCTTACAATGTCACAAGATACACTGAAGAAATATCAAAGATGGCATGTACTAACTGAAGAATGCATAGATATCTACTCAGTCACTCTCGTATTTCCTAGCTTAAAGAATAACCAAATCTATCACGGCTATAGATATTAATTTCTATTCAATATTTTACGCAGCCTCTGTCACTCACACTATTCTAAAGATCCCGGACGAAAGCCGCGACTTTGTAACGTCATCATCTAAGTAAGACCTGTAGTTAATTGAATTTAACTGCGTTATCTAGGGAATAAACTTCCTCGATGTTAGGACCCGGTGTGAGTATATAGAATATTAACAGATAAATGTGCAGGATTATTGGGAAGAAATGCTGGCATACGAGCCCTTTAGAACAGAAAATAACAAATTTAATGAAAACAACTTATGTCGGCAAATCCAAGTCAACGTAAAAGTTATGTTAGTAGCGGTGTCTTATCTGGATTTATTTCATCATAATAACGAGTGGTGAATCGAAGGCAATGTCCATGACTGGTTGCATCACCTTCCTCTCAACCGTGTTCCAACGTCCCTATTTCCGACCTCTTCATCCCCTTATGGACATCCTAGTTCTTTATTCTGTACTCGTCATTTATCTCCCCCCCCCCTTCCCGGGACTACCGTCTTCGCGATGTTCCGTCTCTCTCCAGGAAAGCTGTTCCTAAATGCTGTTATATTTAGAAATTGTGCGTCCATGGACTAAAACCTGCATTTTCTCACAAGACAAGCACCTGGTCCTTTACGAGGAAAGCACTATTTGTTTAGGTTTTCCCTGAGACAAACCTCTCTCTCTCTCTCTCGATCGATCGATCGAAATGTTGGACTAAAGAATTTCGACCAAAGTTGATGTTGGACTAAAGAATTTCGACCAAGATTGTCACTTTAAAATCACATTACTTCCAAAGTGAACGCTGACCAATGGTAAGCAGAGGTTTCTAAAAGTTTCCTAAGATAAACCTTTTTTTCGTCAGTCTAAAATCTCTGAAATACGTTATATAACGTTTCTCTTTGAAGAATTACTATTAGACATGGGTTCCTATTGTATTGGTTATAGATCGGTAATTCAACTATTTCTTTTCTCAATACTGTTATTATACCCCGGTCAATTTCAATGAGTCGGAATGCAAGCCATTTTGAAAAGGTGAAGAGAAAATGTCGAAGTGACCCTTCACAAAGAATTCTCAAATTTAAATGTGATAAAATCTTAATGCTCAGTGCATTCAACTTTAAAGTTTAATGGTTAATCAAAATTAGAGACTTTACAATCCGGTTAAAATCAGTCATTTGCAATACTTGTTTGATGACGCAGATGACCGAACAAGAACATTTGGCATTTAAATTCAGTGACGTTGCGATAGTTATCGGTCTACGAATGTCACGACGATAATTTCTCACCTAAAATACTGTCTCCAAATTCCAAACTCTCCATTCAAAGAAAAATGGTTTCTCATTTGTTTGTACATTACATATCGAACTCCGAGAAATGCTAGTTGTGATCGATGAGTGTCCGTAATGCAGGTCTTCTCTTTCGCAGCCCATGTGTCATTTCCGAGTACAGTGAATGCAATATAAATAGATTAAATTGTGGCACTTTTAAACCATGTTTGTCGGATTATTTTGCTTTCCTATTTAAAACAAAGCAGTCTTGAGATACATTTTTTTCACTGAACTGAAAATCTTTGAGGTACACGATACGTTGACTATTAGGTCTATAGTGACAAATACGTTGCTTCGATTATTTGTATTCCATTCCCTGTCATATGTCAATTTTCAGAGTCAGAGTCAGATTCCGTGAAAGGAATATTGTTTGGTTCATAAGCCCAAGATCTCATGATGGACTTAAAGGTGAAAACACTGGAAATATGAGCTCAGAAAAGTCAAGAGAAATTTTTTTCCCGAAATTAAGAGCGCAAAGTGTTTGATCGAAATGAATCGAAAACCGATCGCCTGTTCTACGTGTATACAGATGACCCAGAAAGCTCGCTGATAGTGTCTGGTATGGAATGGAATCATCGCCTACACTGACAACCCCAGTTACAAGGTTACATGTCAAGAGAGTGTAATGGCTGTTGTTACAAGGTTTAGCTCCGTATTTCAGCACACGATAGGCTATACATGGAGGCCAGTATAAATGGTGGAGGAAGAACCCGGGAAAACCCCCAGAAAGAACTACTGACCCACGAGAAGCTACTGGCAAGGTTTCTCACATGCCCGCACTGGCCGAGCCCGAGACTCGAACGTACGCAGAGTTGAGATGACAGTGATTCGTAACCGTGAGCGCTTTAGACCGTTCGGGCCTCGAGAGTGTAATGGACAACAACATATGATATGTAGGAGCAACAATACAAAAAAGGAATATTAATTATCGATTGGGGTCTAAAGTCGTTGTTGGTGTTTAGGGATGTCTTGTACCTTTCGTCTTTTAACCTGTGGAGAGATGCAAGAAAGGTTGAAAATTGAGAAGTATGTATCGATTTCGGTTTACGAGGTCTTAAAAGGTATTTTGTTTACTTCAATTAATTTCTGGTTTAAAGATCCACCTGGATGAAGAATTATGTTACTTAGCCCAAAATACTTAATGGGCAAAACCGTTTATTGCAGCTTTTCCTATTCTTAATTAAGTTCTTTCTTCTTTGACAGAACCGATTTATAAAATTCAGTTCTCTACAGCTGTTGCACAATGGATGAATAGCATGACCCTATTTCAGGTCCAAATTAATGTATGCGTCTTTATTATGCAATGAATGAGCTCTACTGTATAGTATACTGCCCTAATCGTGAGCTGCCAAGGGGTCAATTTGTACCTGGGGATGTAACATGTGGCGGTAGTCAATGATCTGCATTTAACTGAATCATTGTATTGCTCCGCCTTGCTGTCAATAAAGCAGACGACACGCCCTCACGCGAGCTCTAACCTATCCACTGCTTCTATACGACGGCAGCACTACATGGTCTCTGAGAATCAAATAACACCAGTGTTTTAACAGAAGGAGCGAACATTCACCACGTTCCAACGGAGACCGTATAGTTTACTTTTGTGAATATATATGGCAATAATATGGTACTTATCTCTGATAAGGAAAATCTCCTTATACTTCTGAAAAGACGGGATATAATTAGGATGCAAGATCGTCCATGTTGTTTGTAGCGAGCTGCTTCTTCAAACTTGTTTTATGCGAACTGCTCTTTCTGAAGAAAGCTTTTTTCTTCACAGCATATTGAAATGCTGGAGTAAGCTTTGTCAATGGGAACAAGACACATCAGAATAATGGGAGCATGCTAAAAACATTCGTTAACAGTACACTTCATCCTCTGAGAAAAATATGGTTTATTGCATCCATCATGATTTCTTGTATTTTTATTACAGTATATTCTCTTATTCTTGGAATTCAACCTGGAGTTTACAGAGCGATGGAGATTAAAAACTTGCAAGATTCTGAGTTTCGTAATATGGATTTAAGCGATGACACCAAACCTGGAAATAGTAGTGGTTTATTGCAAGCTCGACACGGCAGGTACCTTCGTACTTTAGTGCCTCGCGAGGAAACAATAAACTCCCATGCCGTCTTAAAATTCATGCCTGACAAGAATTTGAATTTTACCTCAGCCAGCAAGTTACAGAAATCGGATCACCGTAATTTAGTGGATGATCTAAACCTGACAGGAGAGCAAATTTCGAAATACCCCTCTTCTAGTGGCAGTTTTAAAAGATATAACGTTACAAGACGGTTGCCACATGCGATTATAATTGGAGTTAAAAAGGGAGGAACACGTGCCTTACTGGAATACCTTCGTTTGCATCCACAAATCAAGGCCACTGGCCCTGAACCTCACTTTTTTGATGACAATTACGAGAAAGGCCTTGAGTGGTACAGGTATCTATTTTGACCAATTTGTACTTTTGCTTCATCCTGTTTCCTATCTTTCATGATGTAAAAGTTAACTACATCTTGACACGTACACTATGTATAAACGTTAATCAAAGAAGACTATAAAATGGTTGACGTTATCATCCACTCTATTTTGAAAGATCCTAACAATATCCGTGTTCCGGGTGAAAATTTCTTGTTTAGACAATAATGAATGTAATTGTCTCCGTTCTATTATCCTAATGCTTATCATCTTTGCATGGTACTCTCCGCTAATCGGGACGAGTGTCAAAGTCTCGCAATTGCGTAAGCTATTGATTAGATAACAATTTAATTAATTAAAAAGAACCGATCAGTGCTAATCACCATAATTATTGAAAAGGTCACAAAATAAAAGAGAAAAACATAACATTTTAAATCCTCAAAGTCATTTTAAAGTTAGGAATTGGTTGTGCTAATTAATTTGATATGACGAAGCAAAATTTGTATCGCCTTCTTGAACCGTTTTAAGTCAATACCGCACCTAAAGGTAAACAAAGTCAATTACGTACTTAAATATGGTCTTTGATTTCAACCTATGAATGAAGAGCTGAAACTCTTTCATATATAATTTCAAAACTTGTATTCCTTTTTAATTAAAATCTCTTACATGAACTATAAATAACATTTTGCACCGTCCGGTCTATGCCGATCAGTACAATGGCATACAATAGCCTGTTACCTAAACATTACCGTACATTGCCTTTTGATATTTGTTTAGAATTTAAGTATCACAGAATTTTTTTTGCGCGGTAACATTTAGTTTCTTTACGCTGCTATACAGTTTCAATACTGCCTTTTGTGGACTCTTAAGAAACAATTATTAACATTTCCTTGCGTGATTAGGCGAATCACAATACTTTGAATAATTTGTACCAGCTTTTTATTCTAGCAAGCTTTCTTAAAGATTTGCTAGCGATAACCTTTGAGTAATTTGGAATATTTCATTAGAGAAAAAGTTAATTTAACAAACTCTGAAATATTAATGTTGAATTATTTACTGTTATAAGGAAATTTTCGTTTATGAGCAATGTTTGAAAATTCTCGCATTTCATTGTGATTCGTGGAATTTCTCAAAGATATATATATTTAAAAAATCCTTTAATGAATGTGTCACAAATTCACATAATGCATCACTGAATTATTTACGTTTCCTTTTTCTAAAAACAGAAAGTTTAGATTTCCTTTCTTCAGAAACAAGAATGCGCAAAACAAGTTACAAGAAAATTGTCATATGGAGAGAGAGAGAGAGAGAGAGAGAGAGAGAGAGAGAGAGAGAGAGAGAGAGAGACGGGTGGGGTGGGGTGGGGTGGGGTGGCGAACTGAATATTGATTCTCGCTTTGGAAAAGACCGCTGTTGCGAAATAATCCTCTGGTTGAAGCTAGCGTTCACCTTTTTCTTTTGAGTTCATTGAAGAGCAAAATGCAAATATAGACGTTTATTGATTTTACTTTTATCAAACAAGTTCATTATTTAACATTTGTGTTAATAGTCTAGATTTATTCTTGTAGTTAATACTCGCAGATGATACATACAAAAGCGGGTATTTATTGTGTTTGGTTGCCTCTCTCTCTCTCTCTCTCTCTCTCTCTCTCTCTCTCTCTCTCTCTCTCAAATACAGCTTTTATGAAATAAAATAAACATTATGTAGCGCTGAAATCAATGTTATCTTAAATGCTTATCATCAATAGAAAGTTTTTTCTCTCAACGAATCATTTAAAACTTTTCTATAACATGTATATATGTGTTTAATGAGATAGACACCTTTTATGGCCTGGAGGTGATGTTTGCGTGCCTAAACATTTTAGTGTTGGAGGATTCTTAGACTGGTTCTTTCTAATTTTACTGTTGGCTTCGATATAAAAAAAAACAGAAGTAAAAGTACTATTAAAAAGGATTTTTGCGGGTCATATACACTCGTCATAAATTGCGAGGCATTTTTGGAGTTACAGGACTGGTGCCTTAAATTTACTTCCTTTGCACACAAATGTGTATAACCACAAGAATCATGCAGTTTGGTAGAATTACCGATAGCGTATTGATTTTGGTAAAAATGCTGACAACGTACTGATTTTGATAGAAATTGTGATACTGTACTGATTGCGGTAGAAATGCTGAGATCGTACTAATTTTGTGAGAAATGCTGATAAATTACTGATTTGATTTTTTTAAAATGCCAATAGTATACTAATTTTTATAGAAATGTTGATAGTCTATTGATTTTGGTAAACGTGTTGAGAGTCTATTGATTTTGATAAACGTGTTGGTAGTCTATTGATTTTGGTTTACGTGTTGGTAGTCTATTGATTTTGCTGATTTTGGTAAACGTGTTGACATTCTATTGATTTTGGTAAACGTGTTGAATCTATTTATTTTGCTAAACGTTTTGAATGTATATTGATGTTGGTAAACGTGTTGATAGTCTTATTAATTTTGGTAAACTTGTTGATAGTCTGTTGATTGTGGTAGAAGAAATGCTGATAGTTTACCGATTTTGGTAGAATGTTAATAGTAAAGTTATTTTGGTAAAAATTCCAATAGTATGCTGATTTTGGTAGACATATTTATATCTACTGATTTTGGTATAAGTGTTGATAGTCTACTGATTTTTGTAGACGTGTTGATAGTCTACTAATTTTGGTTGAAATGCTGATAGTGTATAGATGAAAGTTTTTTTTCTTCTTCAGAATAGCAATTGTTTACATTCAGCTCTGTTAAATCATGCTCTTTAAACAAAATTCTAGCCATGAATGTTTCTTTTGCCTTGCTTTTTAACGTTCTTTCATTTGGCTCCATAAGATAAGCTTTAGTTTTATGGCCATTCGAATTGATTTACAATTTACAGTCGCTTTTTAATATATAATACGAGAGGTGCTTCTACTCAATACGTACGTCATATTTTCATCTGTCGTTGAATTGTTCCTTATTGATTTTCAGTTGGACGAATAAAAAAGACGACCGTTCCGGTGGCCTAGTTGATAGAGCGTCCACCTCATAAACGGGAAGTCGTTGGTTTGAACCCCCGTCGAGTCATGCCAAGACTTACAAAAATAGTATTACCAGCTGCCTCGCTAGGCGCTCAAGATTAATAGGTTAGTGTTAGGACTGGTCGACTGGTGTCAGGATAATGTGACTGGGTGGGACATCACATTACATGTCTGCGGCATGACGCCTTATTGCTTGACATCACTAAAAACTGCCACTCTGCAGACATCGTAGCGAAATGACTAGATTTTTTTTAAAGATACATTAATAATCCTAATCACATCGCATCAATAAAAATGACACTAAAAATTAAGCTGTTAATTGTTATACTTTACATCGGGTACTGAGACTTAACAATCCAAATAAACATAATTTTTATGAACAGTTTCAAAATATATTTAGCTACGATATTTAATTCTATGTCATGTAATAAAATTTACATTTATCTGAGGGACATGATAATATTTTCCTTAACTAACAACAGAATTTGAAAATAATAAATTTAGATATTATTTCTAATAATATTATATTGAGATATTGTTTAAACAAGGTTTTTCTTTTAATTGTTTCCTAAACAGAAACTAAACAGATTATTTTAGTAACTACACTCGTGCGTTTCGGTAATTGCTGTATTTATTGTCAATGAAATCGTAGATATGCTAAATGTGTAATGAATGATTCAACTGATTTCGAGGCGTCAAATTCAAACTTTATATGAAGACACTGTGTAGCTTTAACCGGTTACAAGTCTAGAATGATGGATTAAAACCGCGACATTTGGGGGACTGTAGAATAAATTGATTGATCACTTAAAGCTTGTGTTTCTGTTGTGACTCATCAAACGGAACACGCTCATCGAGCACCTTTCTATCGTGTATTATTTATTCCGTGCGATTCGATTTAAGTCTCAGTAAATTAATGCAAATAATGAACAACAAACAGTGTAGCTTTGCGTATTCATATCGTGAACTTTGTATACTTAAGACTATATTTATTATGAAGACTTGATTTCTGGATCATGTTTAAACAAGACATACTTATTAGACCAATAAGTTTTATAAAAGGCGATCATAGGAGTAAATTTTGTTTTAGGCAGATGTAATCTTTTGCATCTATTGTGTTTGTCACTGCAGAGGTTTTTTTTAGAAATAAAAAGGAGATGGATAAGTGAAAGTACTATGCAGGAACAGTATCTCTACAAAAGTTTTCTTATCATATGCTTTGCCAAAATACTTCACTTGAATGCACAGGGCGCGAATGCGCAATTAAGCGACAATTCTGTCACAGATCTATTTAGACACACCTTGTACATGGAATATTTTACGAAAATTCAACGTTAAGTAAATGTCTGCAAACAGTATTATCATTTCAACTGTAATTATACCATGTTTCTGCAGATTCTAAAATCTAACCTATTTTATGTGAGGTAGATAATTTAAATTTACGGTAACTGAGTCTGCCGTTATACAATATTCACCAAAAGCAATACATCTTTCTGGCCATAATAACATTACATCCAATTGATCGAAACCAGTCTATCAAGGATATAGAAAACGAAAAACTAATCAAGCGTAATTGCTTCTCAATTGCTTTGGTGTGAACAATTCATAATCCTATTGATCAGTGACACACAGCAGTAAAATATTATTAACTCAATCATTTTGCTACGGTGAAGCAAACTTGTCTATTAGTAAATGTTTACGTGGTGCCCAGAGCACTTTATGCCGTATCTTATCCTTCAAGTGTAACACTCGTGATAATAATGCAGCGAGCCGCAATCGCAACAATACGCAAGGGAAGCGCAAAGCAACGGAGACACAAAACCATTCAATGGTAATGCAATAACGCGAAATTCAGTCTCTTAGTTACAGGGACGATCCTCATACTTAATAATGTTTGATAACACTTGTAACGAGAGTTCCGTGTACCTGTAAAAAGGCATAACGGAAATTAAAAAGAATCAAAATATATTGTTGTGGATGAAAATAATGTTGGCAAGACGCATTTAACTGCCAACAATTCGTGAATATTGTGGATATACCTTCGAATTCAGCCAGCTTGGATATGTGAGAAGCTTCCAGTAGCTAGATGGATCTCCTCGAGGTTTTCTCGGTCCCCACGAGATATAATGGCCGCCATGTATAGTTTATTGTGTGCTAAAAGATGGCGTTAAAACCCATAACAGCAACAAAAATTGCATGAAAAGAACATTATTCTACCATAAAGGACACAAGTGGTTATTAAGATGTGAATAATATTCTGCCCACTTTAAAACCTAAACTGTAGAAAAAGGCAGGCAGTATGTGAGGAATGGCACGCAGGAAGGAGTGTGTGTAAATGATTTGGATTTTTAACGTAGCTTTAAAAAATGGCAGTCATATCGCTACGATGTCTGAAGTGAGGCATTTTATAGTGATGTGTAGTACTGGGGGATCATGCCGCAGACATGTAGCATGATGTCTCACCCAGTCACATTAACCTGACACCAAGCCGACCAGTTCTAACACTAACCCCTTACTGCTGCGCGCCAAGCGAGGCAGCTGTTAGTACCATTTTTGTAAGTCTTTGGTATGACTCGGCCTGGAATCGAACTGACTACCTCCCGCTTTTGCGGTGGATGCTTTACCACTTGGCCACCGGAGCGGTTCACTCAAGAAGGAGCTGACGGAGATTGTACCGGTGTGACGGTGTCGGAGTAATTGTTGAATTGTTATAATAGTTACAATAGTAGCTATACTAGTATTACCACTAGTACCAACACACCAGTATAATAATAATAATAATAATAATAATAATAATAATAATAATAATAATAATAATAACTTTTGTTACAAAAGTAACATATTTAAGTTTGGAGTATAAATAATATTGCACTGCAAAAAAATAAATACATTGATTTGAATGCATGTTTGTATTAAGCATATCTTATTTGTCAAAGCTATTCACAAATGGGTCGGGCTACACGTTATCACAACGTAGATTAAACAGTCGCCTGAAATGACACAGATATACATGAATTGCGGAATAGTTCTAACATGAATTCATATAATTCATGTGCCATGAGAAAGAAGATGTCTGGATCATCAACCAACTAGAAATTCTGCCCAAATGGTTCTATGAGTTTTTAATCAATGAGATTCACATTTGGAATATTCTTATTATCAATGGAAAGTATTCATATTTAGACACGGTATGTTATAATGCGTATCCATTGCACACATCGTTTGACGAGATGTTCACCAGGGACATTTCTGATCGATTCTTTAAACAACACAGAAAGCAAATTGATTTGTTCTATATGTTGATGTGACATATCTTATTCGACGACCCCAGAGTGCTTTGTTTTCTCACAAAGCACATGTTTTAACAGTTAATAAAATCCACAAGACCTGAAATGTTAATCACTCGACTGACACGAACTCCAAGGTTCCAATGGTCAGTTTGGTGTGAATGAGAAATATTTTGACATTAAAATAAACATTCCGCCACAACAATCCAGGCCTGGCTACAATAAGGTGACACGCTTTCACACATCTCCAGTATGGTTTGCATTATACCATACTGTTATTAGTCCTCTTGTACCAATATTTAAACAGCTACGAACTGTCGGTCTTTTAATCACGGAATTCAAGACATGGACATACCTTTTCAGTAAACTTTATGGTACATAATTTAAATAGAGGATAGTGCATTGAAGGTGTTGATTTAATGATTAGGAGTATTATAGTTTCCGATTTGGGTGGGGTGGGGCAAATCTATAAATAAATCATGATATATGGGTCAAGATTCGAACATTTCATTTTCCGAATTAAACAACATTGAAGATACGGGCAATTTTAAACACCATAGGGTTTGGGTACGAGTGAGTGATTATGGTACAACATTAGTGAATGTATGTGGTTGTGTGTTGTTGTTGTTGTTGTTGTTGTTGTTCCTCAGTAAGGGAATACATGTATACGTAAAGATCAGGATGCAAAATAATTTCAGGTACCCGGTAATTCCCCATACACCATGGTCAGGTGGTTATGTAGGGAAAAATAAAATCATGACAACTTATGTTCAACAATCAAAATAGTTGCCTAACAAATTTTAGTCTAGTTACCTATTTATTCATTCTTGTATGTATAGATATCGAGGTATGAACATTTTTGGTGCACAAATATTACGTAAGTATGAGGGACTCATATCTCAGGCGAATTTAATATCAGAGACGGATCTGTGAGCCAATCTCATGCATAGTTGTTTAATTTGTTTTTTGTCAATTTACACTGTTTGATCAGTCACGAGTCGCATGGCAGATCGGATGCATTACTGTTGGTGTTAACTTGCAATGTCTGATTAGTCACCGACTACATCACAGTCCCATGCACTATTATTTTGTTAACATTTACGGTTTCATCGGTCACAGCCTGCTAGATTTGTGGAAGAGCGGTGAAAACGTGCAACCGAAGCGATTAGACGTGTACTTTATGTAACTGTAAAACAAAATGACAACGAAATGTGGAAAAATAGTTTTTAATTAGCCCAAACGTTTATCGGCTTTCACCGAGTCCTTGTCAAAGGGAAAATTACAAAACAGAGCTATTCAATACAAAAAGTAATCACAGAAGATAACTCTCAATTTGCCAAACTTTGTGATATATTATAAAAACGTGGATATCGCTTCTTATTCTTATTGGTTGGGACTGCGATTCAATAGAATTCAGGCCAGTAGACGAAATCAGTGCCCGATATATATATATATATATATATATATATATATATATATATATATATATATATATATATATATATATATATACACACACACATTTTTACAGTTGTTATTCTCTTGTTTCCGACACAAAAAGAGATACGGTCTTCTGTTCATGTAATATAAAGTAGTGATATGTGTCTTAGCTTACTGATGCCCCGAACTCACTTCACCCCAACTCCAAACCACTACACCCAAAATCTAACACAGGAAAGCGAATGTAGATGCTTAAAACACAACTTAATGTAAATGTTCACATATTTTTCACAGATTATCAACCTGTTAGTGTTGCATCTCATTTTGTATAGACACCGTGTTCTAGAAAACCGTACCTTGCTGTTTGTATTCCAGAAGTAGATACCATGAATAACTTTAGCCGGTGCTTTTATGCTTTCGATATCTAATCTTTGGGATTGTACTCTTTTACGGAAGTGTACATATGTACACTTTAAATCGGTGCATATATATATATATATATATATATATATATATATATATATAGCCAAACTGACCAGATTTTACGTGTGGCAGAGAGAGAGAGAGAGAGAGAGAGAGAGAGAGAGAGAGAGAGAGAGAGAGAGAGAGAGAGAGACCTGGCTGTAAACTTGTCACGCCATACGCATCTTCTCCTAAAAGGCCCATTCATGCTATTTAAATAGGCCAACACATAATAATTCGTTGGGGGTTTTTTTTCGTGTGACCCGAAGAACAGCTAGTTGGTCTAATATTCAGACCGCCTTTGTTCTTCCTTTTGTCATGAATCTAACTCTGTTGATAAAACCTTCACTGTACCTGTAAGCAATCCTTCATGTACTAATTGGAAACTGAACACTCTTTAAAGTGAGTATGATTATCGAATTTCAATAGCAAAATTAAAATGCCCGATTTTAACATGCACCTCAAACCTACAGCAAAGATTGTCTTTTGTCACCCTACTATTACATATTCCAGTCATCATTTACTTGACTTGTATAATAACAGTTTATTAATAGCATTACAAATTTTAGTACTGATGTGTGCAAGATTATATTTTCAAAATGTACATGAATTTTAATTGCATAATTATGTATTAAATACATAAATGCAGTCCATACTTGAGGCGTTACACGTGTGATTATACTTGATAGTGGAATCGGATCCTTACATATTTCTTCAATACACTAATCTATCTTAATAGCCCCGTAAATGTAGTTGTTCATATTCCCAAAGCTTGTGTCTAACTTTACATATCAGCTTTTTATCTTCTGTTTGGTAGCTATACCAGCATATTTGGTGTTGTAATGGAAAAAGTCCATTGATACTTATGAGGATTGATATTAAACAACTGCAAAGGTCATAGGTCAGAGTGATAATCCTCAGCTGTCACACGAATGCAAACTGGTCTTGAATACTCTTGATCTTCAAGACCTTAGTATTTTGACTAACTCTCACGCACCAGGCTATTTAGAATAATTTCTCAGGCACAATGTCCGAACTGTACAATGTTTGTTATGACTCATTCGCGAGACACAAAACACGCATTCGCGTTATTTCAGACTCGATGAATGTGTTGCATTTGTGGCTGAGAATGAATTCGAAAACCTGGGCAGTGTCAAGAAATCAATCTCCAACAACGCTGACATTAAAAGCAAGTTGTAATTGAATAAGGTCTGTATAAGTTTTAATTCGAATAAGGCCTGTACAAGTTGTAATTCAGATAAGGCCTGTACAAGCTGTAATTCAAATAAGGCCTGTACAAGCTGTAATTCGAATAAGGCCTGTACAAGTTGTAATTTAGATAAGGCCTGTACAAGTTGTAATTCGAATAAGGCATGTACAAGTTGTAATTCAGATAAGGCCTGTACAAGTTGTAATTCGAATAAGGCATGTACAAGTTGTAATTCAGATAAGGCCTGTACAAGCTGTAATTCAAATAAGGCCTGTACAAGCTGTAATTCAAATAAGGCCTGTGCCTAGACTTCTGTAGCCTATTCCTCTTCTGTTTTAAGAAGGGACTCTTAACACTTATCAACACAAATCCATGAAAAGAGTCATCAATAAGTTTGATCTGTTTGGGAATCACTCAAATTAACCTTTCTTTAAAATGGGAGATTTTCAACCATTTGATGAACATTTTTGTGGGTTTTGAATGTCAAAATCTGTACTCCCCAAACTTTCCACCCCACCCCCCAATGCCTATCATTCTATATAAATATTAAAGCTGAATTAAAATAGCACAGCAGTGGCGTGATTAGGCTAATACTATACGCTTAATCAAATTCTTCAATCATATTTTTCATTTTTATTTTTAATCTTCCCGTAATCGTTTTCCTTCCACATATAGAACGCTTAAATTTTAAATTCATCGTAAGAGATTGACGATTAACCGATATTGTATCTGACAACGTTTGAACTGAACGTACTGACGTGTTTGCTACCATTGTACATTTCTACCACGAGGCATTAAAATATAACTATTTCCCAAGCACTGTTTTGTTTATGTCACGGTTTGCATTCGCCATTTTAGTTTCTAAAATTGTTTGAAGTCAAAGGGACTCGTCAGCATTGAAATTTTAAGTTCAATAAGTTTATCCAAACAAGATATTAGGTTTAGATTATGGTTTACAATATGAACTGATCCTAATAACTTTCTATGGCTCCAGTGGCCTAAGTGGTTAGAGCGTTAGGATGTTGAGATTAATAATTACAGACGTTTCCTTCTTTGGAGATTAGCATCCCCCTCCCATTGTTTTCAATATAAACACACGTACACGCGGGCGACAAGAACTGTATAAGACGCTGGTTTCCGTTGTAATCTTTAATTTCGTTTTTACTTGTTAAATGTTATTCATACAAATTAGAAAATAAATATGTTCAAACAAACACAAAAATGTGATGGGTCATTCTTCACTCAGGTTAACAAGACAGCGTGAAAAGTTTGTAGGGCGACGATGGAATAGTGATTGCTTGTTTGTGGTGTATTACAGATAACCGCGTAGCCAGAATAGTCCTAAATATGTATGTAATCTGTAAAGGTGCAGGTGATGGGGTCACGTTATCTTGCGGTAACACACGAATCTTTGCGCTTCTTTTGTCTAACAATGATCGTATGATAAGAAACTCAACACCTTTTCGCATCATTGTTGAGTGTCCTGTCGCACTGTAGAACTTGATGACAAATTCAAGAACTGTTCAAAGATAAATCTAACTGCTGGTCGTACAAACGAGAGATAATGTCCGACTCTTCTGTATTTATAGTTTTACGCGCTCGCCATTTAATGGGAATGCCGTGTCAAGATAATCAACTACATTTTCCGCTTTTCACCTACCAGGTCGTATACCATTGCTAACTGATTTATATGCCAATGCAACGTTTAAAAGTCTTCACATCGAACTACTCTTAAAATATTTGTTTGCATTAAGTTAGAAATAGTCACAGTCTTTATACTGTTGTAGCCATGTTCTCTTTGAGTCTCTGATTTTAATTCATTTTAATGTCAATTTTTAAGTATTATATATTGATCAATTTTAATCCCACTTTTCAACAATGAAATGATTATAAAACATTTTGGATGCAAAATCTTTTTTCTTCTAATTTCAGACAACAAATGCCATCTTCTAGAAGAGATCAGTTAACCATAGAGAAGACGCCTTCATATTTTGTTACCAAGGAGATACCTGATAAAGTATATAAAATGTCGAAAAGAACCAAACTCATTGTTGTACTGAGAGACCCTGTCACTCGGGCTATCTCTGACTACGCCCAGCTAGCAGACCGACGACCAGATGTGAAGTCATTCGACGATTTGGCCTTCATAGACAATCGGACAAAAATAGTGGATACATCATGGGCTATCATCAAAATTGGCATTTACATAAAGCATCTTGTAAATTGGCTTGAATACTTTCCTTTGAAACAAATTCACATTGTTAGTGGGGAAAATCTCATTAAAGATCCGGCACATGAACTTAGATTGGTACAAGAATTCCTTGGCCTAGAACCAATGATTGACAACAGCTATTTCACGTTCAACAGTACAAAAGGTTTTCCATGTTTTAAAAAGCAAGTTAATAGTTCTCACATTCATTGTTTAAACAGAGACAAAGGTAGGTCACACCCAGCTATAAACCCTTCCGTAATTAAACGACTAAGAGATTTTTACAAACCTTTTAATTCAAGATTGTATCAAATTACGGGTCAGAACTTCGGTTGGACCTAAATAAATTAGCACAGGTGAATATGCTGTGATTATACGGGTTTTCATTGAATTTAATCCCAAATGTGTATTTCAAAACAATAGTATTTTTTTGTAAAATACCTATTGTATTGTTGATATTTAATTTGAAAAGAGCCATATATGAGACAATCCAACAAGAACCGCTTTTTGCCATTCAGACTGTTATCACATAGCTGCAGTTAAAAGAAGCATGAAGTTAAAACAATCCGATATTTATGATGTATGTTTTAATCCTGTTAAGAGTGCATCTTTGTACCATCTTGTTAGGCATCTCGACTAATAAGAAAATGTTTTGAAGTCATTAATGCATTAGTGAGTTTTTGGCACGTATTATTGTTGATATATATATTCAAAGGACACATGTATATGTTTTTATTTATTTATTAAAGTAAATTATCAATTTCACTGGGTTCCGTTATGTGCATTACATTGTTTTATGTATTTGAGGCATGACAACGTTGAAACAATTGATGCAAAGTTTCGAAGACAAGAATTAGGCTGCAGATTTCTATTAATTTGGATGTTATACTTGGGGAAATGTGGAGAGAAAGACAGGGAAATAAAAATATGTTCATGCTAAAAGATTGGACTCAAATATGGATATTCTAACAGAGGAAAAAAAGGCATTTAACGTAAAATCTCTGTTAGATTATCTACGATTTTCTTACGAATGGAACAATCAAACTGATTGTATGATTCCACTGAATGGAAAAAAGATAAAGAGTCTTTGATTAGTAAAATAATATTTATAATTTGAAAGAGAAGGTGCCAAGAAAATGATAATTATGTACAAGGTATAATTTAAGAGAGGTCGACATTGAATATTACATTTACTAATGTGTCCATTTTATGACGAAGTGAAAAGCATATATTTACTACATTGTTATTGTACATGACCGAATGTAGAACAATTTAAAACCACCATTTATACAAATTCACAATGGATCCCAAACCCATTGTCTAACTGTTTATACTTTGAGCCAATGAAAGTGTCAGACAGTGTATAAATAATTAGTAAATCAATTGCACTCTAAGACGAATATAATTAAATATATTTCGGTCGGTACATTTTTAGTAATTTTAATGGTATTTTTAAACTTTTTTTCATTCAATTGTACATTTATCAAATGTAATACTCACTCTAACTATTTGTATTATCCTCAACATTATAACGTTTTAATCCACACGCCTATAGCTAGCTATAAACTGCAATTCAATACTAAATGGGTTTTGTTCTGTTATCCTCTGTTATTAATTTCGGTTGAATCATCCTCGAGAATGTGCGCGAAACTGACAAGCTCGAAAATGTTTGCTGTTTGCCGAATTTTATTAGATGGCGGCGACCTTGTTGTGTGGCACAGCGTGATGCTCAAGGTGACGTGCGGCTTTATGATAGCACAGTATTATCAGTACGATGACTCAATAACTCAGGACACATCGCAAGATACATCAAGGTACCGCCCTTATCGTAAATTAAATGCATTATTCAGAGCTTGTAAAACAATTTTGCGGCATACAATGTCTGTATATGCTTATCGAAGTCGACAAAGTAACACATAAATCCATAACAGCATTGCTTCCACCAGTAATACATTAAAATGGAATGATAAGTTATTTTAGTAAGGCGTTTCACGACAAAGCAACACAAGGAAGTTATTTAGTGCCGAGCCAATCATGCTAAAGTGTCCCGCTCAAGGACACTCCAATGTAGCTGACCTATACTGATCCATTTGTTGGATTCCTAACCAAACCATCAGTATACAAGTTCTTCACACTAACCGCTGATCACCCCCACCCCGGGATCTGAATTCATTAATCACCACTCGTGACATACAAAAGAGGGAATCGGGTAAATTTCGCATCATCAAACAAAAACAACGTGTGTTTTCTTTGATAATTACATGACACACTTGCGTTGTATGGCAAATGCTAAGACTTTATTGGTTCCGTTAACCATCTGACAGACGTATTTTATTACTGTTTCAAATTTTTATTGATATCTTTCATTTTTTTTGTCTAATTAGGATATTTATGTATTAATAATGGCTGGGATTTATTAATCTAATCTTATATTTCTTATATTTTTTTAAAACTAAATGAATGAAATATATTCTTAGGTGGTCTATATTGCGTGTCCACCTGACCGAAAACCTCAGAAAGCAGTCATTTTTTGACCAATGGTGAGACATGTTATTTTAATCGACGTTAAATAGTTAATATTATTGAAATAAATTTCATGGTTGCTGTATTCAGATGACAATGTTTTTGACAATTCTACTCCATTATTTTACCCAAGATATTTAAATTAGACAGTTTTTAAAACGAATTTAATTTATCATAGTCTTCGAGTAAGTAACTTTTATTATGATTAAATATACGTTACAATAATAGTTCTGCATAAATCTGTTATAATATGAAACTAGTAAAGTCTAAGGAGTAAATAAATATTTTCATCAACTATTAGTGCGATATTTTTAAACTTTCAAAATGCAGTATGGTCTAAAAATATAATCTATGGGTTACATAATGAAATATTCCTGACACTCCTGTGATATTTACAAAAACATTATTACATAGAAAATAATAGATTCAACATATACGCCAATAACAACGAGAACAATAATAGTAAGGAAACAAGAATAGTAATAACAACAATAATAACAACAACAACTGCTATTACAGTAATATTCATAACATATTGTTCTTCCAAAGATGTAGATATCAAGAGCATCGTTGAAATATGTATATCCTAATTACAAGATAGCCATAAATGTCAATTGTGCATCGGTCAATAATTCCAATCTGTCAAACAACTATGCTAAAATCCTTGAACAAAATATTATTTTTTCTCAGAGTTACATCCCGTGCTAGAAATGCAATGCTTAATTGATACTTAATTGCCTGTTTGCAGTTATATTTCTTTGAATGTATTAATACCAGAGATCCCTAAAAGTAATTATAATTACGTTGTATGAACATTTAGCTTCTCCAAGCCACTTTCATACAAACATTTGGTGTAGAAAGAAAGACCATATACCTGTGAGTTTTGTTAAGCCAGTCGAAGTTGTTTTTTGATCAATCAAATAATTCGTTAGATCTGGTAGGAAGCTGCATTTTTGTCACAAATAATGCAGCTGATGAAAATATTGATGAGCTGGATAACGTGGACTATGCTGAGAAGGATAATGAGGAGAAAGATGATGTCCATGCGGATGAGGAGCAATAGATGGGGAACCATTACACGATTTCCACTGGAATTTTCCTGTCAAAGTGTTGACAAGTGTTTATTTTGACGTCGAGAAAATCAAGGCATTAACGTCCGATTATTTTGGACCCTGTTGATTATGTAGTCGGATAATATGATTGTAATTTGCACGAATTTTTTCTGTATTATGTTGACTTTTGGAAGGAGGATATAATGATGGGGTAGCGTCCTTTCAACGAATTTTCATGGGTTGAACCCCCCTATGATTATTTTAAAGTTTATATTTTTTCCTTGATGTTGAACGGTGTATTAACAAAATGTGTATACATTATAAAGAGACACATTTTGGATGCGTGCCAATTATTCGAATAAATGTAAACCTAGATGTAGCAATGGATTTACACTTTCTAACAATTCATAACTGTAATATAGTGAAGGAGTTTGCCTATTGCAGCTTTCAAAAACCGTTTTATGGGGGTGGGGTGCTAGTTTTAACCATAGGGTTTTAAGAACGTGTTTACGAGTTCTAATTATTCAGTATTTTTTATTTATAGAATAGGTTAAATGTTTAGGAAAATTACCGTGTCTGTTAGTAATATCAGAGTGAAACCAGTTCTGTAAAAAAAAGGACCTTATATTCATATCAGCAGAAGGTCGTTGTTACGTTAATGAACACCGTAAGGGTTATTTATACAAAAATAAATGTGACCAGTTTTGTTGAGCTCTTTTCTATATTCGATAAATACGAAATATACATAATTTGTACTTTACCTCCACACCTTGGCATTCATTGCGTTGAGGTCAAATATTTAAAGTTTAACTTTATCATTCTAAAACCATATTGGAATTCAATTCTTTCGGAATTCTTTTCAGCTCATTTACATAGTCGTTCATAAATATATTGGAATAATTTATTGGAAATGCACTAATAAGTGCTATGGTTATTTAACTTGATTAATATTACCTTTTTTAATCAGTATGTATTTTAACTCCTTAACAATGTAAATCTGGGTATTGACCACTTTAGAAAACAACATTAAAAAGTTTTTCAAATTTTTTACACATCAACAGAGTTAACAATCGTTTTGAACAATATATTATCGAGCTCCGTTGATTAATTTTTGAACGATTTAACATCTTGTGTTTTTTTTAAATCCGGCCACATATTTATATCTCCATGGATTAATCTCTTTATCTACTACAATAGCTCATCATCTTAAGAATCATCAGTTTTTATAGTGATAAGTACAAAAGTCATTTGTGGATAATTCACTACATGGCTTACCTCCATTATGGTAATGTTTATTATCACACTCCCTTACAGTTTATGGACTTTTTTTTAGTCATTTTGGTTAATTGAATAACATTTTTTTTACTGTATGCTTATTTTTCACAGCCTACTTGCTTTTATTAACATTGGTTCAGCCTGAACATAGTTATTACAAGCTGACTGTGCTTTATACCAAATATTCTAGTTTTTACTTACATTAAACACAATTCTTAGCTCCTGACAAATGTCATCAAATCACGAGATCCTGTTGATAGTTGATACTATCTTTCTAAACTAGAGAGCTCACACCTTGTAATAAAATATAAGAAAACTGTCGATTGTATCATTTAATGCAACGTGTATCATTTAATGCAACAAGGACTTACCATTTAATGCGATCAAGACGTATCATTCAATGCATCAAAATGAATAATTTATAGGACCAGGTCGTTTCATTTAATGCAACAGGACGTCCTATTTAGTATATCACAGCTCTCTCATACAAACATTCACGGAACAGCGTATAATTGCAAAAACTGTATAGCACTCACACGTGTGCTTACTAACGAGTTGTGCATGCCAACAGGTGCTATAAGATTATAATCCAAAGAAAAAAACAAAGAAAGCATCAGGTTGGGTTTGCAGAGTTGTGATGTAAGGTCAACTTATCAAACGGTTCAGCTTGTAACTTACCAATTACTTAACTAAAAATATTACAATTGATGAACTGTTAACACCGATACTTTTGATTAGTGATCCGTATGGCCAACGTCAGATCTGCTATGATTTTTCATGATTGGCGTCTTTAAAATAAGACACAGGCTTCGTCCAAGGTTAAATACATTGTTAAGTTTTATTTATTCATTATTCATTTTAAATTAATGTGTGTGTATATATATATATATATATATATATATATATATATATATATATATATATATATATATATATGTGTGTGTGTGTGTGTGTGTGTGTTTTTTGTAACAGATGACCGTTGTAATTTATTTAAAATGTCATCTGAAATAAATTATTTTAAAGATCTTTTTCCTGTCTTCTTTAAGTATCAGATGGTTAGATCGCTTGAATGTATGTCAGTTTGATTATGTAATTTATTAAAATGTCAAAATATTTTCATCATAATTAAATATATAATAAGCCAGTCCTGACAAAAGAAGAAAATGCCGCATTCAGGTAGGTTAATTAAAAGTCCATAGGTAATGTAAGAACGGAAAAATGGGTGGGATGAGATGAATGGTTGGTAATATTGCAGGCACAGTGCCATATCCGATCCATATGATCTGTCATAAGACGTTATATATCAGATTTGTTAAAACCGTTCCTAGAAAGAAGTAGGCAATGGCTCCAATATCTCGGCAGTTCAACCTGATTTTGTAAAAGATGTGACTCGTATCTTTTGTGACAGGAAGTGCAACGAGTAATAGGTACCACTAAATTCCAAGCCATTTAGAAGAAATGCATATTCGATCAAATACCCACAAAATCATTGTCAGGTTACTCGCAGGTTATGAGCTTTATTCGTATAGTATTGCACAAGCCCCACTTGTCAAAGGGTAAGTGTTAAGTCCCACTTTGTCAAGGGGTATTGTACAACATATAATAATAATAACTATAACACACTCCATATTGATACTTGTTATCTAAGAGATGACCGCCCGCAATATAATTGCCCGGTTCGAGTATGAGAATAGATATGGTAAACCGAGCAGACAAATTGAACAAACAACTCCGAGCCCCCGTAAAGATAAATAAACGATTTAATCAATTACATACACAATTAAGAAACTTCTTTTCATTAGGAATACACGCGGTTTAGAAATACAACTTTCACCGAATTACAATAAGATTTGAATAGATTGAAACAAGTTAGCAGTTCTATTACTGATAGTTTAAATCATCATAGGATCGAGTTGTACAATCGAAGTCAATGCTTTGTTCGATTTTCATAACCTGTTATTCTCGGTCCTCGTTCACTGTTCAATCCATGTCGTTTCAAGCAGTCGTTGTCTCGCCCAATTTCTAGATACTCTGCACTCGTGGATGTTTCCGCTTGATTCCGGATTTGTCCATTGTCTCATGCGTACACTGCAATTTCCGTCTCTCCCAATTCCTTTTCCCAAAATTTACGATGCAATCCCCGTAACTTCACGATCTTCCCAAAAATCTGTTTTTCTTCCTTTCAAAAGAAAATTAAAACAACCTAAGTCTCTCGTTACAATGGTTACTGTTGAGACTGTCTATTATTCCTGGTTCGAACAATCAGATATTTTTATCAGTGATAACAACTTTACGGCTAGTAATTAACTACATGTCCTCAAATGAATGTAGTTAAACCAAATGTTAATTCGTTTTGCCTTCACCTAATACATTAACGTACCACACAGCGAGGCGTTGAAACGTATACACTGTCGCTAATTTATTTATGAAATCAAAATTCGGTGAATAACATGTATTCTCGTAACCCCTTACTAAAGTAATACATTAAATTCTTTGAACACAATCATTATTCAAACAATATGATAAATTCAAGAAATAACGTAACACTCCCGATAACTCAGCATAGTGTTTTTACGACATAAATTAACACTACGTCATTCTTAACTAAGAATTAAGGTAAGAATTCCAATTCATAATACAAAAGCACATTATTAAATAAATGTATCAAATGAATTCATGCAAATACTTCCGATTTATAATACAAATCACATGATTATACAAATGTATCAAATTAAATCTAATTATACAAATGTATCAAACGAAATGACGCAGACCTCTAAACTAAGCAAACATCATACAAATTGCATCAACAATATAAATGGAATTGTGACAGTACCTTTGTGTTTTTGGCGTGTCACTCAACCGTTGGTTTGGGGTTTTCGACCACGCTTCCTTACGAATGTATTTCTCTCAAATAACATCCGGAGACCTTACTAAATGATTCTACCTCTGGCTCTCTTACAGAGCAATGTCAAGACTGACTTTTAATTTAGCTAGTGCGATATTATATTCTAAAGATCTTCGTATGAAAAAACACCACTTATTTAACTGTGACCAATCAGAATCAAATGTATTTTCTCCCGATTTCCTCTAAAAGTCGCTTACGTCATGGTCAATTTGACATGTTTGGTTTGAAGTAACAGAATCTCTGCCTTTTCTCAATTCTGACACTTTTCGTGAGAAATTAAACTTTAAAATGTCGCTAGCGGTCAGTCGGCTGCTGAATAAACACGGTTTAATTAGTACAATGGTAGCACTAGACTCTACAGACCCCCGTTTTGACATAGCGTGTCATCATAAATCTAACTAATGGCTAGCTGGCCACAACTAATGTTTAATTAATAGATCGACTGAAATTTGCCACTTCACAATCATATATTTAATATTTCCCGTGAACTATTAAGATTTCCAGATTCTAGGAAACTTCCAAATGTCGTCTCTGCATTTAAATAGTTTGTGGAACGGAATGTTTGAAATTATCATGCAACATAGCTGTTTTGTAATTGGTCTAATATATTTTAAGAGTGGTGAAGACTATTATATCACTGTATAGTATATCAAGAATTAATTGTTCAGATTCATTGGAATTTAACCCAGTAGCACAACATCCCAGCTGTTATAAATTTACAATACTATCGGTTTAGCTCTGGATCAAGGAAAATGAGTTAGAACTATATCGTTTGATGAAAGTAAACATTTGATTGTAGCCTGACGTCAGGATTGATTATTTAACATGAAAATATTGGCATCCACTGTTGTCTACTGTCGTAGTTAAATTTTATTGATCTTTACGAAAGCAACAAATTGTCGCACATTCAAGATTTTAGGATTTTTTTAAAAACAAAAATGCCAGAATACACCCCCCCCCCCCAATGATTCATTAATTTGGCTCTTTACTGACGAAATTTGTTTTAATGCAGTCGTTACAATTCCAAATAAAGCAAGTGAATGTCAGAATTCGAATATATACACAATACACGACTAGTCATGTTAGTCGGTAGAAACTTTAATAAAATCAAATTAAAGAATCAATACTCATTACACGAACAAGTGATCTAAAGAATGTTCAGATACTGTAAATGGTAAGTAAATATATAATAGAGGTATCACAACCAATTTAGCTTTGATATTTTGTCAAGAAGCTTCATTTATGATACAAATTATAAATATTTGTCTTCTAAAGGTTTATGAGAAAGTAAGTACCATGAAGATTTAGATTTTGCTTTTGTAATCTTTGTTACTCTAGTTATCGCCACTACTCATTTATCGATGGGGTTTCCACTGAAAGTCTTTTTCTGATGTCTAGTTACGGTAGCTGTAAATAAATGCGGCGCCGATTGCACGTTCATTATGACCTCCATCTTGATAATATTGTTTTAGCTACTAAACTTGAATGGATGGCCATACCAACATGTTATTTTATAATATTTAGTTGGTCATACATTAGAATGGTGCTGGTCTGAATTCACTGATCCCCCCCCCCCCTCGCCCAATACAACATTAGTCCCTTATATGGACTTGTTTTTAATTATCTAAGGTTTTATTTGAAATTACCTACAATATTTATAGCGACCCTTTGTTGTTGATAAGGAGTAACGATTTTATTGTTAAATCATTTTCTCCCAAGCATGTACATGATCACCTGAAGTTTTATACTGGAATGTCAAATATATAGCTCTAGGACTATGTGTTATTTTACATTTACCACATCCACGTTCATGTACTTTGATGAAATTAATACACAGATAATATTGGTAGTGCAAACCTTCATAACATTATCGCAACCCTTTTTTAGACTAATAACTAGCATGCCTACTTTTCTTACTGTAAAACTCTCTGCAATAAGTGCATGTACTAGAAATAAGTAAGTATATGCTAGTGACGTAACTTTACGCCAGCAGAGAAAAATGGATTTTGCTCTAATAATTCTATAATAGTGGGAGCTGGTTCTTAATTGGACTTCGGCGTTCTTCTAAATCACAAGACATTGTATTGATTTTAATTATGTGATGATATTTTCTTGAATAAATATTTTTTACCAAATAAACACCACATGAATACTCTACGAGTTTAACATGACCATGTCAATACCATGTTACATTTCCTTCAATAAAGTCTTATCCCAATGATTGCTAGGTGCGCTGAATGAAATTAAAAAAGAAAACCTTGAAGGGATAATTAATCATAAAAGGTAGAATAATCCAATGCAGTTGTACAAACTTGCATAATAACGATCACAATCCTTGATATAATTCGACATGTTCAGTTTATCTTTAATTTAGGATTTTAACTGAATACACTCATTATAATACTATGATTAAGCTATATCGTCATGCGATCAATAAGCTGCACTGACGTCTCTATAGCGTCTGTACGCACTTATAAGTCGAGACAAACGGCAAACAACAAAGATCATGATCTTCCGTTGTATAATACATCAATAGTTCATAGTCTATGTTGTTTGTTTTATTGATTACTCCTAGCAAACTACACAAATCCAGATCTGCCGGCGCATAAAGTGCGGGCCAATCTGGGTTTGTGCAGTTTGCAGCTGGACTTAAGTTATAAGAGAGTATAAACGGAACTTGCTAAAAATGTATGCGAGGATTTTAGTAGTAACATGTACGTACGGGGACATTCGGGGCGCCCATGCCCTATGTGGCTTGTTCTGGTGGCACGGAACAGCGTATAATTGCAAAAACTGTATAGCACTCACACGTGTGCATACTAACGAGCTGTGCATGCCAACAGGTGCTTTACGATTATAATCCAAAGAAAAAAACAATGAAAGCATCAGGTTGGGTTTGCAGAGTTGTGATGTAATGTCAACTTATCAAATGGTTCAGCTTGAAACTGACCAACTAGATGCATAATCATGCGTATTCACTGTAAAGAAAATGAGACAAAAGTCCTAATGCCAAATTATTCGTCTTTATAGCAGTGGTTCCCAAACCTTTTCGAGCCATCATTCGATTCATTCGTTATCATCAGCGCCCCTAACCGTACCCAGTAAAAAGCATTATTCAGCATTAGCGTCTCCCGTGATAATTTGATCACCCCCAGGGGCGGACCCCCCCCCCCACTTTGGAAATCACTGCTTTTATAGCTCAGATTATGCCTTTACGGCTTTTGCATTTACAGTTTGTTATGAGTAATCCGTTGAACAAACAACTAGATCTTGATCTATCGGCACCTTATGTGAGAACAGAGCAGGGTCTGTTCTGTTTTAAGTTGGGCCGGGGCGACACGATTATATATATATATATATATATATATATATATATATATATATATATATATATATATATATATATATATATATATATATATATATATATATATATATATATATATATATATATGTATGTATGTATGTATGTATGTATGTATGTATGTATGTATGTATGTATGTATGTATGTATGTATGTGTGAAATTGTCAATGTTTTAGCTAATAAACGATCTCTATACGTGTTTCGGACATTATAGATGGCTAATGGTATACGATACTAACATTTCGACACGAGTACTATTGAATATCTCAAGGACACAACAAATTGTATCTATAGTAATAAATTATACACTGAATGAAAAGAAATGTAAGAAAATGTAAAACAAAATAAGATATAGTACAATTCTTGATCTAGTATATACAGTTTTAATAATATTCATTCCTGGATACGTTGTCATTAATAATAATAATAATAATAATAATAATAATAATAATAATAATAATAAAAAATAATAATAATAATAATAATAAAAGAAAGTAATAACAATAATAATTTTTAAAATATTAATAATAATAATAATAATAATAATAATAATAATAATAATAATAATAATAATAATAATAATAATAATACAGATTGTAAGGTGTTTCATATTTAATTCCAATTAATTTATGGTAGAACATAAATATATTTCACTTTTCCTTTTTGACCCGACACGACCATCTGACATTTTAAACATTCCCTGACCATCCATATTACTGGAAATATTGGAATGTGTTTTTCTTGAAATACCCGATTCACCGTTTGTTTTGTAAACACATATCAGTAATAACTACTTCAAATGAATTGAACTCATTTGTTAGTACCGTATGTGCCCTAATCATCAACCCTCATTGTAAGTATGTGATATATGAGAGTACAAAGACGCTCATTAAATTTAAAATAATTTAAAATAAAACTACTCACCGATTAATTACAAATATAGCTCTATCGTGACCTAATATAGTAAATATTTACTTAAACACCTGCACCAATAGACGCAGAGATGAAGAGGTCACCTACCTGATAACCCCATAAGACCCTACCTCGAATCGTTATTGAGTGCTAGGCCACTTGTTGTTTCCTGCTGGCTTCTCAGGGATATAAGTCAGAACTCCCAGATATCTTATATTAAAACTGCTACTGAAGTGCTATTAATATATTACTAAATGGACATGATAAGATACTACCATTGCGATACTTCGAAATCATCAATTACAACTGAACAGATACAAATTCGATTGTAACCAAGAAGAGACTGTTGACGATGGAAACAACATGATAGGGAATATCAAAAGCGTTATTTCGTGTCCTTCCAGACCGCTTCGTTGACCTAAGCGGCTAGAACGTCCTCCTCGGATGCGGAAGGACGCAGGTTCGAATCCCGTCCAAGTCATTCCAAAGACGTATAAAAATGTGCTAGCAGCATCCTCCTTTGACGCTCAGCATTAAAGAGGTTGGAGTTGGAACTGTTCGGGCTGGTGTCAGGATAATGTGGCTGGATGGGACATATTGATACATGTCTGCAGCATGATCCCCCAGTGCTAGACGTCACTATAAACTTTGACACTGCAGACATTGCAGTGATAAGACTGCATATCTGTAAAGCCCCCGTCCCTCCGAAATCAAAATCACAAACAGAGATTTAGGATTGCATGTGTAAGTGTCGCATGATCTTTAAATACAAATGCTTCTATATATACCAAATAAGCACATACGGGCCAAATAAAGATAACATCAAACAAGATCGATAGTTTGAAAGCCAAAATAGAGAGAAATAATATGCTTAAGGAACTCAACCAGAACAAAGAAGTGAACCAGGTCACGAGATCAGCGTGTCTTTATAAACCAGACTGTATTAAGCGAATTACTTCTGAATAAACGTCTGCTTCACAATATGTGCGTGATGTTGTGAAACAACAAGACGTGTCCCTTCGTAACAATGACATGCCGTTATACGCAAGGCTTGTACGTGCTG